>CANSZD010000832.1:0-167500 GCA_947648045.1 Beta corolliflora
AAAATCTAGAACAACGACAACTACATCACTACCAATTATATCGAGGTGTCTTTGAAAAAGTAAGACCAAAACCATATTGGACCGGTGATTTCTCACGGAATAGAAAACATAGCCACCATCACTTCTTGAGATGTATAAGGTCTATGTAAAAAGGCGATATGATCACTATTATTTGGACCCATATCTATAACGAGTCTCATATACAAATCTTCTACAAATTCATTTTGTACCCGAAAGCATGGAAATAATGTCGAAAGGCAACATTTACCTCATGTATCTTCCTTCCAGGCACCATTCTTATCATGAATGGCATACACGGTATTTTTGTTAGCCTCTAGTCTTGATAGACTTATGAAACATGTTTGAATTTTCATCCCACTCCAATACTCAGTTCATTTTAGCCTTCACCGAGCTAAAAAAGAAAGATGGGCGAGTGAATGGTTTTTGTATTCAAGCTGCAGCATCGAGAATCCCTACGCTTAAGCTCCATATCTGTTGGATTATCATGAAGAGCAACCTGACAATCTTGCGAGAGTCTTAGTAGCTTGAATGTCCCTTACTGAATATCGAGAAACCTTCAGCATTCAATTTCTTTAGGGCTTGTTTTATAACCTTGAGTCTATTAACCACCTCATACATACGGTGACCTTAGATAGGCACATTCCACCCATCAATGATTATGGATCTAAAACTAGGAGCTTCAAACCACATCTTGAAGTACCTAAATGGGTGCTTCCCTTGCACTAAATGAGGATACACATTTATTACGGTGTCGAGCAATGATCAAATTGTCCTCGGCATAAAGTGTGTTGTTGTAGTAGGATAATCATATTTCCAGTCCTCATTAACAATCACTCGATCAAGCTTGCAAAATACCCTACTTTCCCCCATTTGCTTGTTGTTCCAAGTGTAGAAACAACCCGATTTAGTCATATCTTGCGGCCCGACAGACTTGCATACATTCTCTAAGAGGAGCATGCTCATGCATTTCCGACACCAGCCAATCTTTTCATCGGGAACATAATACAATCAAAGTCACCCGCCACAATCCAAGGAACCCTTAGGCTCGCCCAATGCTAAGTTCTTGAGCATCGAACCAAACTTCTTCCTTCTTGTACAGCATTGAAAGCATACAAAAACTAATGAAAAAAGCCTTTGCTCCACTTACGGGGAGCAACAACACAATGGATAAATTGGCTAGAACATGCCAATATATTCACTTGAAAACTCTTGGATTCCATGCTATAACTACTCTCCCACCTTTATGATAACTCGAGTTAGAGGAAAAGCACCAACGTTAAAATACATTTTGATAAAGGCATCCCATGTTGAGCGCCTTTACCTTAGTTTCAAGAAGGCTAACAAGACCCACTTTACGCTCGCCAAGGAAATTTTTCACCTCCTTTTGCTTTTGTGAACTGTTAACCCCGACATTCCATATCACAATTCTATCCATGATCTACAGTGAGGATTTCCACCTCCGCATCTTTCCCTAACACCATTTGAACAAGTAATTTGCCCTATCACCACATCTACCTAAGGGCCATCCGAGAGATTTGGAAATTATTTATGAGTTCTTTGTAAGAGTTAATTCACTAGAATTCTTCTAGCAGGATTTCTCACAGGTTGGAATTGAGCCTCTTTCTCTGGTCCCTTCTCTTGAATTGTTGTACCAGTAGGCACAACTCTTTGCCTCCATTCTTGTCTAGGCACTTCCTTCTTACAGTCTTGCACACCATGACCCATCCCTTTACATCTTGTACACTGAATGGGCTTCCAGTCATATTCCACCTTCACCTCAATCATTGTGTTGTGCTCATTAATAAAGGAAATTTCCTCAGGGAATTCCTGGTCAAGCTTTACTTCAATCATCATTCTCGCATATTGCAACCTATCCCTCTGTTGGGTATCGTTATCAAGTTTTATAGGTTTCCCTATTTGACCTGCAATTTTGTTAATACAGGCCTCTCCCCAATACTTGAAATCCATATGCAACTGAATCCAAGTTGGTAATGTTCTTATTTCCTCCTTTGTGACATCAACATTATGATCCCATGGCTTCATAATCAAGGGTTTGTTATCAAAGAACACAGGACTCCCAGCCAAAATTTGGTGTCTTCTTTCCATAGTTAAGAATCGAGCCACATAAATTCCTTTTTTCACAATTGCAACCTTATCTACCCCATAATTTCTCCATATTCTCCGAATGAACCCCTCCATAACATGTATTGGAGAATTCGCACCCACTATGTAACAGTATATTGAAGAGTTCCGGTAAATCAATTTCGGGTTGAATATTATCAATATCAATTTTAATCAAGTTTTTCAAAGTGTTAATCACATTCACATCGGGTCTTGTCTCCCTCATTTTCGAGGAGGAGAAAACAAAATAGGAAGAGGGTCTATCATACCTTCACTTCTTCCAATACGTTCAACATTATGGGTTGATTTTTGTTTTTTGAATCAGTTTCCAACCCGGTCAGAAATTGGCTTGAAGATGATGCTCTTGTTGCAATGATCGAAGAGACGATCTCGGAGATATAATCTCCTGCTGAATCAGGTCAACAACATCCTCAACATCAAGAGCCTCAATACCAATAACTTCATCAACAACTTTTGTAAGTTTTGCCTGTGAATCCGACGATGGTCCTCCAGGAATTTTAGGTTGGGGCTTTACCTGAGCTACTTTCTTAGCTTTAGACTTCCTTGCCATGGCGATTGTACTAGAGAGAAAATAGCGCAAAACCCATTTTTATTGTCAGCATGGTTGAGTTGACTAAGACTCACCAATGGAATGATGAGCCCGTCATTGATCTGCATTAATCGTTGGCGTGCTTTGAGCTTGCAATGTAGAGATCATTTGTCGAAACTTCTGCAAATCGAAATGTGCATCCAAGGCATGCATTGGGATTTGAACTACATCTTGCAAGGGATCAAACCCAAAACATTTCAAGAACTAGCAAGTAAAGCGCACGACATGGAGCTTACAATTATGGTCATGGAAATCAATCGACTCATCCGATCACATCAATAGAGGATTCGTCGACGCCATGATCATGTGAAAAGATCTAGGGGGGCATGGAAACAAAACCTCATGGATACAAACAAAAGAAATTCTCCTAAGCAAGAGGGTAAACCGTAAGTCAATAATTCTAACTCCTAAGCAAGAGTATAAACCGCATGCCAAACAAAACAATAGAAAACTCCCTAAGCAAGAGTATAAACGGCACATAAAAAAAACTATCTCTAAGCAAGAGTATAAACCGCAAGCAAATAAAAAGTGAAACTCCTAAGCAAGAGTCTAAACTACACACACTAAAAAAAATCCAACTCCCAAGAAAGAGTCTAAACCGCACACGAAAAATTCTAACTCCTAAGCAAGAGTCTAAACCGCACACCAAAAAAAAAATTCTAACTCCTAAGTAAGATTTTATACCGAAAGCAAACAAAAAACGCAACTCCTAAGCAAGAGTATAAACCGCCACCAACAAAGAAAAAAAAAAATTATAACTCCTAAGCAAGAGTGTAAACTACACACCCAAGCAAAAAAAAACTCCTAAGCAAGAGTATAAACCGCATACTTATATAAACAAAAGAATACTCCTCCGCAAGAGTCTAAACTACATATCAAACATGACAACTCCTAAGCAAGAGGATAAACCGCTATGTTGAAAAAATGAACTTGAACTACGCTGGCTTGATCTTGTAAAAGTTATTCGATAATTCTTTGCAAGTACGTAGGCGGCTTGGGTAACAAAAAATAATAATACTCGGCAAAGTGCAGCCACACCAAAAAAATTGCAATCATTGTAATACTCCTGGCCCGCAAAAGAGTATAAACTGAACGTGAAACAAAAAAAAAATCAATCATTGTAATACTCTTGTCCCGCAAGAGTATAAACGTGGAACGGCGAAACAAAAAAATTGTAATACTTCCGCCCGCAAGAATCTAAAATGTGAACGGCGAAGCAAAAAAAAGTTCTAACTCCTAGCCCACAAGAGTGCAAACAAGTGAAGGACGAAATGATAACTCAAGCCAAAACTTTTTTGGAAAAACACAATTGAGTAAGCATCAAAATAAAAGCAATTCTTAAGTTAGTGAACAATCATTTAACAAGAAAAAAAACACAAAAAAACATGGGTTGGACAACATACCTCGAGGGTGAGACCGATCTGGCGGGAACCGTCCGGAGGTGTTAGTGTTGCGGTGCCCGTCTTCGTCTTCAGGCTCTGGAGGTGTCAATGTCACAAAGTGCTGCAGACATATGAATAACACCCCCGATAGGCTCACAGGTGCTAAAGACATATGGCCCATCGCGACGAAATCTCGTGTCTTCGTCTTCGAGGACTATCCTGAGGTGTCGGTGTCACGGTGCTAAAGACAAATGAATAACAACCATGATAGGCTCACAAAGGCTAAAGACATATGGCCCATCGCGACGAAATCCCCGTCTTCGTCTTCAAAGGGACCGTCTGGAGGTGTCATTGTCACAGTGCTAAAGACATATGAATAACACCCCCTAATGGGCTCACAGCTAAAGACATATGGCCCATCGCGACGAAATCCCCGTCTTCGCCTTCAAGGGACCGCCTGGAGGTGTCGATGTCGCAAGGCTAAAAACATATGAATAACACCCCCGATGGGCTCACGAAGCTAAAAGACATATGGCCTATCGCGACGAAATTCCCCGTCTTCGTCTTCATGTGAACTCCGTCAGATAGTAAAAAAAAAATGCACAGGTACACATATACAAAAAGGGATACGCAGATAAGATATTTTAGACTAAAAGGTGTAAAACAAATCATCACCTCAATAGTCTTGAAGCTTCGGTAATATTTCCACGGCAAACTTAGGAATTCACTATCTCACAAAAACTCGATGTACCGCTAAGTTATATAAAGTGGTCGTTGGTTGATCATAGGGAATTGAAAATTCCCATGAATTTTCAATAAACGTGATATAAATTCCTTCATTAAATTCATGGGAATTTAAAATTTTGGGTTTTTTTCTATGATATACCCCCGTATTTTTAAAATTCTATAATGTACCCCTAATGTTTTTTTATTCTACATTGTACCTCGTGTTTTTTAAGTTTTCTATAAAATACCCCTAGTGTGTATTAATGAAAACGGACGTTAATGATTTTTGAATTCCCACCCAAACCTCCGTTTAGTACAATCTACTCCCACCCAAACCTCCTCATCCCCTCCACCCCAGCGCCCCTCCTCTCCCCTCTCCACCGCCGCAGCCTCCCAACCCCTCCCCAGGCCACCCCACCCCCTCCTCCCCCTCCTCAAGTGCCCCACCCCCTCCCCCCTCGATTTCCCGTAGCCCCCCACCCCCTCCCTCGATTTCCCCGCCCCCCACCCCTCACATTCGCTCCCGCCCCACCCCCTCTTCGATTTCCCGCAGCCCCCCTACCCCTCCCTTTCGATTTCCCCGCCCTACCCACTCCCTCGATTTCCCCTGCAGCAATTTTCAATGCATCGTGCATTGAAGATGGAAGAGAGAGATTCGAGTGTTGATTTTACGTTGAAACACGATTCAATCTGGGTTGATTTTCTTAAAAACAAGGGATATTATCTCGATAACCCCGACATATAGCCTTTTTTCCCAAATAACCCCCACATTGTCACCCCTATCGCTGATAACCCTAAATTTGTAATTTGTCATTAAACATGACGGAATTACACGTGGTTTGACTTTCGATGGGTTTAGCGCCATTAAAGAAGGTGGTTGATGGCTATTCAAAAGGATGTTCATTAGTTTTGATGCACAATTAAAGGGTTTTATTGGCGGCAACATGACCACTAATAGGGCGCCAAACCGTTTCTTCACATTTAATGCCATCAACCACCTTCTTAAATGACGCCAAAACACATCCAAAGTCAAACCAAGTTAACGCCGTTTGTAATTCCATCATGTTTAATGACAAATTACAAATTTAGGGTTATCTCGCGATAGGGGTGACAATGTGGGGTTTTTTGGGAAAAAGGGCTATATGTCAAGGTTATCTCGAGATAATATCCCTAAAAACAATGGCGAGAATGGTGGTGGTTGTTGTTCACAGTGCACGGGCGAAGGAGGGAAGGGGTGGGGGCCGCGGAAAATCAAAGAAGGGGTGGGGGCCGGCGGGCGGTCATGGTGGTTGCGGGGGTGGAGGGGAGGGGGGGGGTGGGGCCGGGCTCAGGGGGCTAAGCGGGGAGGGTTGAGAGGGAGAAGCCCGAAATGCAAAGAGAAGTTAACGGTAAACGTTACGTACACTTAACGTAGGGGTACTATGTAGAAAACTTTAAAAACTTAAGGGTACAGTGTAGAAGGTAAAAAAAACATTAGGGGTATAACGTAGAATTTTAAAAAACACAAGGGATATATCATAGAAAAACCCTAAAAAAATTTTTGGTAGTGTATAAGGGAAGTGGAAATGGGAATTTCTACTTACCTAGGGGAGTAGGTTAGTTAATTCTCCCATTTTGTAGGCAATAGAAATTCATGGGAATTTCTACTTACCTAGGGGGAGTAGGTTACTTAATTCCCCCATTTTGTAGGCAATAGAAATTCATGGGAATTTCTACTTCCCCCATTTTTAAATTTTTGTCAACCAAACAACTAAGCCCATTTTACAATTCCTAGGAATTTGAAATTCCCATAATTTCAATTAGCAACCAAACGACCACAAAGTATGTCAAGACCTAATTTTGTTATTGAAAAAAAAAACACGCATACACATAATTAAGAAAAGTTTGAAACAAAGGAGACTAAAAATGTGTACATAACAAAATTAGAAAATTGTTTGGTGATACTTCACGTATATACATGATACTTTGAAAAATAAAATAAAGGAAAAGCACGGATGTATTGCCAAGCATCATTTACTGATGCATTATTACCAAGCAAATTCCTACTGCTTTACATGTATCATACGAAGAGTGATAATAATAATTCAGAAAAGAAAAAAAGGGGAAGGAATCAAGCAAGTTTGCGCCACAGTGATATGCAATTCATGGTATCAATACAAGCAATCATGGGATCATGTGAGATCATCCTCAATTCCTCATCACAAGCAAAACAATAATGAAGAAAACGGGGGGGCATTGATGCAATAAAGGAGCAAGCCACTAAATAAATTTGTCAGCCAACACTTTGGTTGTGATATTCGTGATTAATGATGATCATGGCATATAACTCATAAAAAAAAGGGAGAGTATGTGATCTTTGTCAACAGCAGATTAGAAGAAGACAAAAGAAAGATCTAACATAAACGAAAATAAATAGTCAAACTCACATGTATGCAATGGTCTGGAATTGTCTCTGACAACTCAATGCTCGGTGCGTCGGTACCCGAGTAACGAACGATGGTAGCCGACGAGGTTTTGTTAATTTATACTCCTAATATGTGATAAGATTTGTTTTAGTCGATCACCAAGAAATCCTAACCGAAATAGGATCGAAACTCCGAAGTCCAAGACGTAGTAGAGTTGTAGGTAATTCATGATTCCCGACAATAAATCTTAGCGAGCGGGGTGATTGTCACCTAATTGCTAAACCGAACTCAAATTCGAGACCTTGTCACGATTAAACACTTCAAATCGTATGGACGCGACACCTGCCTCGAAAAGCAATTTGTAGACACCAAAAATTTATTAAGTGTTATATATGAAAATAAGTTAATTATTATTGAGCTAAAATAAAGACGATTAGCCCAATTTAATTAATTTAGCCTACTCAAATAAGATATCCAAATTAAATTAAACAAATATAATTTGGGTTCTAAAATATTTGGGCTAGCCCATATTACTAGTTCAAATAAGATGGTCAAATGGCAAAGGTAAAAAAAAAAAAGACTTCCAAGTCATAAATGGGCCCAAGCCCGTAAATTACCAAGTCCATGAAGGGATCTCCATTCCTATAAATAGACCTCAATTCCCGTAGTTGAGGGAACCGAAAATCATTATTCTCAAGAGCCTCATAAAATTCTCTTGGAATTCTCTCTTCAAATAGTCAACAAGCACATCAAATCTCGTGCCGACCGTTCGTATACACTCAAATATATTCGATCAAGATTCAAGCTTTTGCTCGGCCCTCATTCGAATACACTCAAACAAAACTCAAACTCAAAGTTGATGTTGATAAAACGTCATCCCACACTCAAACTCAAGGCTGACGTTGACAAAACGTCGGCCTACACTCGGCCCACGTCGACATCAACACGTGTCACTTCCAGCTATGGAACATAATCGGGGACTTAGTTTATTTTTATTATAAACTGTTTACAGATATTGTACCCAATAATTTTATTGAAATAAAATATATTTGTTACTTTGTTTCTTGTCTTATATATATTTTGACTCGAAATTTGTGTATACAATAGCGATCGCGACAACATTTTCCAATAAATCGGAGATTGACCAAGTTAATAAAGTCCGCGTATTGACGCGACATCGCCCGACGTTTACTTAAACAACACTTGTAATAGTAAATACAACAAGCTTGTGACAAAGCAAAAGTAATCGACAATGCCATCATAAACACACGATCTACGTAAGCCAAGTAAGTAAACTTATGTTGCTTTATGTGTATTCTTAATCTAAAGATAACGACGCAAAATGACTAAAGAGGTTTAAAGTACCTAACTGTTTGCATGACGCCAGAAAAACGGCACGAATAAAACACAAGGTAACATATGCATATGATTAATTGAAAGTTACGACCATTCCCATGAATGGCCCAAAAACACAAGTAAAACATAAGTTATGGTCGCCCCCATGCACTAGAGGAAAAAAAGCCAAAGGCTACTATGCAAGGGCCGCGTTATTCGAAAACGCAGCCCTTAAAATTAAGGGGCCGCGGTTAATGCTAAAACCGCAGCCCCTAATTCTTCCCCTTATCACACGCGAAAATTTCCCGCACTTAAGTCTTATACACACAAAACCCTAGCTTTTCTCTCTCTCTCTCCCCATTCACCCGATTTTCCCTCTCTCACCTCATCAAACCCCATTCATCTCTCTCTTCGCACCTCACCTCACCCTCATCAAACCCCGTTCTCTCGTCGGAGCTCCTCCTCTCATATGCCGTCGCGCTCTTCCGTCGGTGCTCCCCGTTCCGCAATGTGGACGTTAGAAGATCGGAAACTGAAGAAAGATGACATGTCATATTCTCCTTTAATTATCAGGTATCAATCAATCTAATTGCAGTTTTAGGTTTTCAATTTCTGACTTACGAACTTGTTACTTGTAAAGCTCGTGTTAAATTTTAAGATCTGTAGTTATTCGTTCTCGAATTCAGCATTGTAAAATAATGGCGGAAACTAAGAAATACATCTACGAGATCGAACCTGCGAAGCCAGAACAAGATGGAAATCCTTCTATCTTCGCTAAAGATGGATTTCCTCAACCTCCTTCGGGGATGGAGACGTGCTGGGATATCTTTCGGTTATTCTCTCTCCTCCAATTTTTTGTCGTTTGACTTCCTTCATTTTTTTAATTATTTTATTAAAGTTCATCAATTTTGACTTTCGTTTTGTATTGACTGAGTCGTGAAGAATTTGCGAAGTTGATCGATTTTTCGCTTAGTGTTGTTTTTTCGAATTCAGTGGACTGGAATAACGTATAATGTGTTTTGAATCTTTTATCATGAAATTTGTATAGCTATCAAATTAGAACTGAATTTGCATTGCTTTAATTTAGAATCTGTGTGTTTCTCTTAGTAATCAGTAGAATCATGTGGGTTTTCTGATTGTATCGATTAAGAAACGGTTTTACTGTAACGGCTGAACAATGTGATTAAGATGGAAATTGAGGCCGTTATTTGGACCGAGGAAAACATTTTGAGAGATCCTAAAATTCTTGCTTACAAATTTCCACTTAATCTAGATCGAATAGAAGTTTCAGCTACTGCTCTTGATAATGATTTTGTTTTTGCGAGATGTCGACTCTTACTTTGATTATGCAATAGATTTTGCTTGTTCTCTTCTCCAACATGCCGAGCTATTATGTGGTCTTCTCCATCCAAAAGTCAAATCTGCAAAGGTGATTGGTTTTACTCGGCAAAAGAAAGATGAAGTAGATATTATGTATGAAAATATATGGGTAAAAGTGAAGCCATATTATTGACCAAGATAATGGACTACGTTACATGCTAAGCTTAAAACCTTTTTTTGCTTATCTCGATCTTAAATGCCTTCTCTACTATAATGTCTTCAACGACGGCTTAAAGTGTTGATAGTAGCCTAAGTAATGGTTTATAGGCCTTTCTCTTTGCAAGTGGGACTTGCCTTAAGGCATTAATCATCCGTACCTATCTACTCGGTCATCGCATCTCGAGTAGGAACCTCTAAGTTTGTTGGTTATTGTCTAGGAACTTGTTTGCTTTTCTTAGATTTCAAAAATAGTTTCATTTAAGTGGAGGTAAATCTTAAAAGATGAGAGGATTTACAGTCCAACTAAGAAAATGGAAGGGAAGATGATGTGAGGGAGGAGGGGATTACACATATCAGATCAAAAGTGATTTTTTGTTTGGATCTGAAATAGTCGTCAATAGAGAAGTTATTAGCGATTTGTGCGACTTCTTGCATTGGTCTATCTATATATCTTGGATGCCTCTATTTTTGGGGAAATAAGATAATTTGTGTTTATATCTCCTTGGTATTGTTTCTTCAACTGTCCATGTGATCCCATCTTGTGAAAGAGTTCAACGCCTCTTGATTTCTCATGTTCTTGCCAATATTGATAATTGAGACACCAATACCTTTACCTTCCGGCAGACAGATGAACACAATAATGGATTTTCCTTTATGCAGAAATTTTAGTGAATCTTATAATGATCAATGCTTCCGTGACACTTGGTTGGTGTTTGTGAAAGTGTGAATTATTTGCCTGATAATCAGGGCTTTTATTTTGGTTGTTTTGCTAAATAGCTGCTGGTTTGTACCTGCACATGTTTATGGCCATCGTAGTATTTGTGATTTATGATGTATCTTAAGGGTTTTTTTTGCATTGTCAAATAATCATGCATAATCTGTAGTAGTTTAGATAGCCAAATGGTAAACTACGCTGAAGTGACTAGTGCATTTATATACATACACCGTGCATCTTGGAAGTAGAAAAGCAGTTGTGCATATAGATGGCCACATTTTGGTTTTCCTTTATGCTGTATTGATGATTCCGAATGGTCGTAGCCAGAAGTTCTATGACCAACCACCAACTCCATAAATTACTGCTTAGCTTAGCTAATGGAGAGATTTACCAGTTATCTTGCCTATTTAAATATGTGGTTCTTCTGCCTTCATAAGTGCCACTTTTGCCATCTTGTTGTTTTCATGACTAGTGTGACCTTGGTGTTTTTTGATCTTTTGTTTGTGGTTTTATGAGTAATTTAGATGTGTGAAGAGTCAAATTAAGTTGATTAGTTTAGTGCTAAAAGTTATTCTTTTGGTGATTAATTGAATTTGAAAGTAGCTCTACTTTTGTATGATTAGATTTGATTAAAAGAAGTATTTACTTATGGAAGTTTAAAGTTTCATGATCAATTGGATTTAAAGCTAGAGGCCAATTAGGCTAGACCTAAATTTAGGGATGGGCCAAAATATTTTTATCACACAACTATGTCAAGCTTTACTACCGCCCCCGCCGCACTCCCTCCCCCTCGCCCAGCCTCCCGCCCCCGCCAACCCTCCACCCCGCACACCCCCGCCCGGGCCCCGCCCCCACCCCTCCACCCTTCCCCCCCAGCCCGGCCCCGCAGACCCCCGCCCGGCCCCTGCAGACTCCCGCCCGACCCCGCTACCCCTAAACACCCCCCCCCCCCCTCATTGCTCCCCCTTTTTTTGGTTATGCCGATCTCGCTATCCTTTGAGAAAGATTCCAGAAATATGCAACTTTACAAGGGAACTATTGTCTAAGTGAAGGTTCAAATGAAGGAAAATCATTCCAAATAGATCGTTGGAATTCACATTACACCTCAAGCAAGAATGGGAATTTGTTTTTTGCTTAGAGCCCGAGCTGGGGGAAGGATTCCCTTCTATAAACTGATCATAAAACAGAGCCTTTCCTATCAACAAAATAACTTTTGTATCTTGTTGTGTATTTACCTTTTAGCTTCTGCTGATTGAATTTCGAGCTAGTATCACAACTGATCATATATGACCATGCTTTTGTTAATCCCGAACCGTGTCTATTTAATAGCTCAAAGTTAGAGTTACAGTCTCTCAGATCCATCAGCTTAAATGAACAATTTTTTCTCGTAATTATTTATAATTATCTTCTTTTACAGCTAAGCTTTGTGTATTATTTCCTTTGGCCTTGTAGACATTGGTAGTTGGGCAAGTGACAAGGACTCTTCTATGCCCATGGACTTGTAAGTCACTCGTTTAGTTTCGATCTGGATATATAAGAATCATATCTATCAGTCCTCTTATCCTCTTTTGCTGGATGGACCTCCTTTTAGGTGTCACCTTGATGATGTTGTGATGTGATGAACAGGATGAATCCATTTCTTCAACTCGTGACTGTGATATTCAACAACAATTGCTCTTTCATATCTATGCATATGCTGTTTGTTTTTATGCTACTGCTGTCCTTTGTAGTTTTCATATCTATATATATATAACTGTTTGGGAACATTTAGGACAAAAAAATGCAAAAAAAAAAAATCACAAGGGTCGCGGTCCGGGTAAAAACCGCAGCCCTTAACGCGCTAAGGGCTGCGGTTTAAGGGCCAAAACCGCGCCCTTAACCCACCAAGGGCCGCGGTTTTGGCCCTTAACCGCAGCCCTTAACCCACTAAGGGCTGCGGTTTTGCCCTCGACCGCAGCCCTTAACTCGCTAAGGGCTCAGGTTTTTAACCGCAGCCCCTTCCTAAAAGCCAAGGGCTGCTAGTCCAATGGCTGCGGTCAAAAAACGCAGCCCTTGGGCCCCTTTTGACTGCAGCCCTTGGGCTTTTTTCCTCTAGTGATGAGCCACCCAAAAGTACAATGTGACAAAGAAGTTTTAAAACGAAAGACAAATGTTTTGAAGACATAAAAGATTAAACGCTGGGGACATCGGCAGACTTTTCAGATGCTGAGATCTAAGGCACGCTCTCTTTCTCTAAGGGGTCAACATCCTGAGTATCAGACGCGATGAAAGCAGCGCTAGAAGTCATAGCGTCACCTTCCCCTCGGACCAACGACCAAAGACGACTCGGTGGTCGTTTTGGTTCCCTCATTAGCGCCCATCGTGTCCTTCATGGAACCAACCCACTCCGGTAAAAGTCAATCTCTTTTTATGGTCCCGGGAAGATGTGCGCCGATCATGAATTGGTACATCGCCTTCGCCTTCACCCGAGCTATCACCTCGACCTCAAGTCCATCTATTTCGGTTTATGCCAACGACTCGCGCCCGCAACGTCTCCACTTCCCCATCGCGAACGTATAGCGTTTCTTCGGCGATTGCAATTTTCCTTTTTTTTCCAGGCTGTAACTCCTCCTCTTTTTCTTCGAATTTCCTCGACAAGTGGGAACCCTCGCATTAACTTTTGAACTTCCAACTCCTTCTCCTTCGCCGCCATTTCGCTCTTCTCCATCCCGACCTTCATCGCTTGATGACTCCTAAACAGAGACGACATTTCTTTTTTTGCCATCGGGAAGTTTTGAGAAGCCTGGGGCATCACGACAACAATAGAATAACCCTACTTCATAGTCGACGCAAGCAAAAAAGAAAAAGCAATTGTCATACCCCGAGTATTAGCTAGATGCCATCTAATATCATCCCTAGCATTGGACGTTCCCGCAAACGTTCCTCAAGCACAAGGAAAATCAAGGTTCTCTCGCCTGTGCCGGATCGACCCGAAAGTCGTTGGGGACAATGATGATATAGGATGGACCCTCCTTATTAGGAGGGCGTAAAATCTCGGACTTTTACATATTTGCAAAAGGAGCTTCAATGTCATCATCGACAACATTGACGACGAAGTGCTCTTTCTTCTCGGATGTTGCTCGGTGACGGCAATGGCGCCTTCACAGATCCGACCGCTCAAGCACGTTCTTTCTCTCTCTGTTTCTCTTCTTTAACGCTTGGGTGATAGCCTTGTTGTCCATTGACCCCCTCTCGCCTTGATTGAGTAGATTCTATCGCGACGACAAGAAAATGGCGTAAAACAATAGTGAGAGCGACAAGTGGAAGAAACTAGACGAAAGGATTACCCGATGCCATGGTAGAACAACTTCCTTGATCAAGCAACGACAATTCTCTTGAACGTTCGTTCCTCTACATCCACCTCTAAAAACTCTTCGCACTTTTGCTCGAGACTTCTCGACACCCCAAAGCCAGCTTAGGATCTCGGGATTCGCGAAAAAACAATGACGTAAGCACAGTGTTAACGATCGGACATTAAGAAAAATCAAAAGAAATTTACGAACCTTCTATATTCCAGCCTCCATTCAAAAAACTCCCTAAGTTTCCCAAAGAAGATTTCTTGACGGCGATGATATGTCGATTTTTCCAACCTCTATCATTCGATTGCATCCCCTCAACCAATGTGTTCTTCTTCGCCCCGACATGAAGTGCCGACGATTTCTACTCTTGACTCTAACCTCATAGCAAGTGCATTAGGTCTTGGAGGGTGAATGGTCGTCCCATGACGCAAGAACTCAATCAATGACACTCGAACTCTCCACACCCGAGGCATCACTTGCTTGGGGCTCAATCCGAAAATATTTAGTAAGGCTCTAACTATAGGGGGTAAAAGGTAGCCTAAACCCAATTTTGAAAGGGTATTCATAAAGAACAACCCAAGCCATCGTGACGTCCTCGGGACGTTCGTCGGGCTCGCCGCTCTCAAAACCGTGGTCGGTTGGTAAGTTTCCTAAGTCTAAGAATTTCATCAAGTCTTCTTCGGACATAGCCGATTGTTCCTCATCAATCTCATTCTTCTCTTCTACTACTTTTTCTTTAGATTTCGCTTTTCATGCGCCTTAGTAATATTTCTAATACTACGTCTACTTGGAGCCATTGATTCAAATACAAAGGAAATTCATGAAAATTGAAGCTAGAAAATACGAGATTTACGTGATGAACTATTCGCTTCGGCTGAGACCTCAAGAGAATTTTAGAGAAGACGAAGGTTGGAGAACTTTTAGAGAGAGAAAGCTAAGTGTTTGGCGTGTGGCGATGATCAAGTTGGCATGGCTTTTAATATTCTCGTAATTATTGATGAGCAACGGATAGAAATTGATTGCCAAAGCTTGAGTTATCTTTTGGAAAAATTTTATCTATTCAAATTGACCTTTGGATTATCCTTTGCTAAGTAAAATATCCGGTTTATTATCATGCATTATCTTTTGACATGTGTTGTAACGTATGTGAATTTGCTATGACATATGTTTCGATTGTGCAGATTCCCGTTTGTTAATGTTTCAATTGTCTCATGACTCTTTTGATATCCCCATTTCAACAATTAGGGGCAAACTGTTATGGTCAAATTTTCACGGATCGACGTTGACGTGATGAACAACGATGCGACGCTAAGACTAAGTCAAGAGACTAACGCACGGCGAGGATTAGGGATGACTTGGTCATCGCTTTCAGTCTGGTTCAATATTCGAGCATATGGTCGATATTATGGCATGGAAATAGGAAGATCATGGGAGACTATTTGCAACTAACTTCGAGATTCTTGGGATCAAGGCCAAGTGCCTGGAAATATATAAGGCTCGTTAATCATAATGAAGCACTACAAGTTACAAAAAACTACCGCTACTATTTGACTAGTACTCAAAAGCGAAAAACACTTACTTAAGCTTTATTTACAATTTCATTATTACCGACAATTCATATATTGTATCTAGATTTATCATCCTATGGTGTATTGACTGTTGTTCATTCCGAGCGCGCTGCATATAGTGGATTGGTGGACTCATATCCACTCGTGGTTTTTTACCCATCTTCATTGGGGTTTTTCCACGCCAACATCTCATTGTGTCATTCCCCGCCGATCCCCGTTGCATTTATTTTCATTAAGTCATCATAACGGTTGTCGACGTCCCAATATCGCCCGTGACGTTAAGGCGAAAATCAACATAAACAATTTGGCGCCCACCGTGGGGCCATCAACCATATTTACATCCTTTTCTCGTTAACGACTAAACGTCCATACTCTTTTCCCATCAATGGATCCTGGCGAGATGCAAGCCGCCTATGAGCAGATGAAAGCTCAGATAGAGAAAATGAAAAAGGACAACGAGCGTCTGTCCTCCGAATTCACTACGTCAAATGAGCAGGTTCAAAAATTACAAGAAGAATTGGCATCAACAAAGGTGTCCAAGCAACAACATTCCCGCAACATCAACGACATTCCCATCATGCAACCCTATTCCCGACGAAGAGAAGCACCGATTCGGAAGACAAAGCGAAAAACACTTACTTTATTTACAATTCCATTATTATCGACCATTCATATAGTGTATCTAGATTTATCATCCTAGGATGTAATTGATCGTCGTTCATTATGTGCGCGCTGCATATTGTAGATTGGTGGACTCATATCCACCCGCAATTTTTTACCCATCTTCATTGGGGTTTTTCCGCATCACCATCACATTGTGTCATTCCCTACTGATCCCCCTTGCATTTATTTTTATTAAGTCATTATAATCTGGTTGTTGACGTCCCAATATCAGCCTATAACGTTAAGGCGAAAATCAGCATAAACACCCCCCTTTGATACTTGTATACTTCCTTTTCTTTGGGTAAGAGTGCAAGGTATGTTAAAATATCTTACCAAGTACAACATTCATCACAATTCCAAACAACTCCGAAACATCTAACTTCAAAGGTGATGAACCCTTTTAGGAAGGCTCCATCGACCTAGACCTCCGAAGTTTACAAACACAAATGATGGAACCAACTAACATCTCTAGTTGCTCACTTAGAAATTACAAGTGTTCTACTCTCATACTTAACATCATTTTAACAACTCTAGCTACCCCTTAACTCTCATACATACATACTTGTATACTCTCTTTGACTCTTTATGTCTAAACAGATGCTCTATTTTGGCTTGTGCACTATCCACAAACTCTTTACTATACTTTTTTCGTTTCAAAGTAGTTACAACACTTCTCGATTTTGAAATTAAAGTTACATATTAAAGCGAGCACCCCTATATATATTCTTAGTCATTCTTTGCTTTTAAGATACTTGTATCCTACCTAAACAATTGAGGTATTACTATAATAACTCTTGTTCCAAAGTCTTACATTAATCCTACAATTGAGTCTAAATTTGAACCTCTAGCCTATTGAAGTACCTTGTATAACTTATTGCTAAAAGTCTTATTATACAAGTTAAAGAAGACGATCCATAAAGTTATAAGTGATTTTCAAGTCGAGTTTATACTTGTAAGCTATATTATAGACAATTGTTGAAATATGTCTTGAATTATCTCGGCGTTAGGTTTAACCAAGCATGGAGTCTCGCTGCCTGGTTAGCGAGTCGGAGTCTAGGGGTGAAACACCCCGGTTGGGGCAAACAGCTAATGTTTTGGTTTCGATTTTAGGCCCGGTTTGTTTAGGTTAATTAGAAGGGTACTACATAAACTTTCAAATTAATTTCGCCTCCATTATTCTATAATCTGTAATGTCTCTCCTTAAATATAATAAAATCGTTTGTCCTCTCCGTCCGGGAAGTAGCTAACACAATATTAGTGAACCACATTAAATTCGTGTGCCAATTGTTCTTTAATTTTTCGTTGCTTTATTACTTTCGCCATAACAACAATATCTTGTTAGCTACCGAGCTTATCAAGGGTTAAGGCAGAGCTCCCTGTTTGTCCTATATGTGTAATTAAGATGGATCTCGAAAAAAAAGCCTACGAGTCCATTGAATGGAGCTTCCTTAACACCCCGCTTTCAAAGCATTAGCAAACCGTATGTTATGCATGGGATCTTTCCTAAAGTATCATGGAAGAAAATTCTCTCCTAATTGTTATAATCGAGCAAGTCTCACTAGTGGAGAGAAACGCAAGGGCTCGCGGTCAAAAATGCCCTAAGGGCTCCGCTTTTTGGCCGCCAGCCTCGCCGTAGAACCCCTTCACTAAAAGTGAAGGGTCATGGGTTTTGGGCCTAAAACGCAGCCCTTCTTTGTACAAAGGGATGCAGATTTGACCATAAACCGCAGCCCTTTTGACCCAAAAAAATAAAAATATATTTTTTTTTCATTTTTTTACTCCTAAATATATCAAGAAATTTACAATGGGGAAAATCAAAAATGAATCAACAACATAAAACAATCGAAACTTACAATCAAAAAAAACAAACAAAACGAAATTATATATTAACAATCAACAAGAGCATCAAATTACAATAATTTACAATCAAAAAAACAAGAACAATTTACGTAACTAACTATTAAAAAACGAACAAAACAAATCAAAATTATTATATCAACAAGAACGAACGAAAATAAAAAAAACGAAATTATATATCAACAAGAACAAATAAAATTTACAAAAAAAACGAACGAAAATAAAAAAAAAACGAACGAAAATACAAAAGAGAGAAGAAATTATAGATCTGAAATTACATGAAGATTAATCAAAACAAAGATCAAGAAATTATAGATCTGAAAAACGAAAAATTCTCACTTGTTCCTGTCGTTGCTTGGCGAATTGTCGACTCGTTGTTCAAGCTCGGAGATGAGCGGAGTTCGACGACGAGGAAGAGATGAGCGGAATTGAAAATGGAAGATGAAAATGGTCACGGTCGTCGTCGTCTCGTTGTTGTTGGTTGAAAATGGTGTCACTGGTGCTTCGTTGTCGTTCCGGTGGCGTCGTTGATGTGTCGTTGGTGCTTCGTTCTCCTTCGTGGTGTTGTTGTTGTTGCGTCGTGGTCTGTTCTACCGGATAGGGAAGGAGGGAGAAGGGAGGAGGGTGAGAGAGATGGGAGAAGGAGGTTGTGTACGTGAGATTTGTGAGAGAAGAGATTGTGAGAACCCTAGGCGCTTAACATGTTAAGCCCGCGAATTCCTTTCAAAATAAAAAAAAAAAGCCCATAAAGGGTCAGCGGTTAGCCCAAAACGCAACCCCTTTATTACTTACAGAGCTGCGGTTTTTGCATTAACCGCAGCCCTTCACTATTAAGGGTTGCGTTTTTCAAAAAACGCAGCCCTTGCACTGCAGCCCTTGCGTTTTTTTCCACTAGTATCTAAGAGCAGTTCTCAACACCTGGCTGGCAACCATGAACATACTATTACTACCTATAATTGACTAGTTGCATAACTGGGGGATCAAGGCAAAATTAGCCTCAGCTTCCTAAACTATGACTTGAGTGCACGTAGCACCATAAACTTTGGCTAATAGCCAACATATCTTGAACTACGTACTGAACTTGGTGTAGCGCGCATCGTTAATGTTACCTGAGGTAATTTTATTGGTCGGCAACAAAGAATCTTGATTATTTTAATATTTTTTCTTCCTATTTTCCAACAACAAGATCCAAGAAAGAGCATAACACACAGATGGAGTATTATTATGCTTGGAGAGACCATGTTCTTGACACCCTTGTATGCTCCGTTAATGGCAGTGACCACTTGCAAGTTCCTAATCCTAATTATTCTTATCAATTGATGTGTCATATTTATATGTAGTTTTTAGGTGCATTTAGGTTGTTTATTTAGAGCAATTAGATTCATATTTTTTAGGTTCATATTGCATTTTTCTTCTTAAGTTATATTATTCTACTCCTATTCGGTGTGTTTTTGTGTTTTTAATGCATTTCTGGTATTGAGAACATATTTGGAATATAACTACTAAGTTTGAGTATTA
The DNA here is from genome assembly GCA_947648045.1 of Beta corolliflora. Classification (NCBI taxonomy): domain Eukaryota; kingdom Viridiplantae; phylum Streptophyta; class Magnoliopsida; order Caryophyllales; family Amaranthaceae; genus Beta; species Beta corolliflora. The sequence goes on from CANSZD010000832.1 coordinate 19,799, forward strand.
GGTACATTTGAAAGAATATGCATTGCATAAGGATCGTTATGGATATCTTATAGTACGAGTTTGAGCGAAAACAAAGCGGAAAATCATTAAAAGTAATCTGAAAAACGAGTCACGTCTACTCTTTAGACCATAACTTTTGAAGTGATTCTGAAAATTAAATAATTTCAGTGGATTTGGAAACTATACTTAAATACCTTTCCAACAATAAGTGGCACGCCCCAAGAAGAATTCTAGTCAAGGAGTTATGCCTTTCAGAAGTTTGCACGGTTTCCGCCGGAATCGCTATCGTACGAGCGGATTACTAAATCCGTCCATTTAATAATTATTTCGACTTTTATTATCTTCTAACTTACTTTAATTTCCTGATGATATTAGGTTATTTAGTCTTATTTATATTAGGAATCACTTCTTGTGAAAACTCTCTCTAACTCTCATTTTCTTTTTACTTTTAGTTTTTGTTTTCTTCTTCTCTCTAACTTTTTAGTTGTAAACCCTAGTTTTTCTTGTGCTTAATTAATTCATGAGTTCTATTAGCTTAATTCATTAAAGTTTTGTTATTTCTTTCTTTCTCTTTCTTTAATTTATTTTTAATTATTTTTCCTTTTTAGATGTAGTTTTTATTCTTTATTTCATCATTAATTAGTCTTATTTCTAGGGTATAGGACATGTTTATATGCTATGAATCTTGATTGATGTTATTGATGGTTTGTTTAGTCATTAATATTTCTAATTGATTAGATTTATTTTGTTAATCTTGCAGACTGATCAATTGTCTGATTAAATTTTGCGAATAACGAGCCATAGATCGAGAGATAGTACTCCTTAGAGGCTTACCTAGCTACAATCAGCAAATATAATTATGTTAGCGACTGCACTGCATATGTTGATTTGAGAGTGTTATGACCCAACCGTAGGATTAACCTATGCTCTAAATATTAGACTAATTGAATTGTTAATGGTGTTTTTGATAGATTAAAATATAAGCATGGTAAACCATTACCATCACTAGTAGAATAAATGCGTATTGCTACGGGCTTAAAGTGGCCTATTGTTGCGGATTTTGCACCGCCGCAAATCAAGGCGCAAAGAATAGAGTTAATATATATTATCGCGGTTTTAAACCGCAACAATAGATTAACCTATTGTTGCGGTTGTGGGGCAAACCCGCAAAGAATAGGTTCAGTAAAAAAAATCGTTTTTTAAAAATTAAAATTGTCTAGTAGTTCTCTAAAAAAATTACAACACAAAAAAAATTTACAACTAACAATGGAGTGCAGAATGAATTTATATGTTCAACTAAAAATAATATTTTTACAAACTCAAATTACAAAAAATATACAAAATTTATGAAAAAAACTAGAAAAAAAGCAAAAGAACCTGTCGATTACAAACAAACTAAAAAAATAACGAATCTTCGCCTGAAAATACAAAAAAAATAAGAACTAAGAACTCAAAAAAAAAATCAGAATTAAGAACACAAAAAGAAATCAGTAATCTTCGCCAAAAACTACAGTAGATCTTCTTTAACTTCGTGGGTTCAGATCTGAAATTTTAAGCCATCTGAGTGACGAATCCGCCTGGACTTGCTTGATAATCACGCTCGAACCAAGAGGAATTCGAATGTTTTCATCCTTATACTCTGAAATCAACGCACAACACAACTCTGAAAGCACCGAAACTGCTCTCCATCTCAGCGTCGATTTTCCTTCGAGGTTTGTTTCAAATCAGATCTCCGACGTCTGGAGCACGTGAGCAGTGAAGAAGACGACGAGAGGATGAGAGAAGATGAGAGAGGCGAGTCCTTCGCGTGGACGAGCGACGAGCGCCGGCTGGAGGAGGAGAAGTCGTGGCTGAGAGAATGAGAAGGAGAGGCTAAGAGGATGAGACAAGATGAGATAGGATGAGACAAGATGAGAGAGGCGAGAGAATGAGAAGAAGGCAGGCTGAGAGGATGAGAGAACATGAGAAGAAGGCGACGCCGAGAGGATGACTGGATAAGAGAGAATGAGAGAGGGGAGAATGTGAGAGGCGTGAGAGATATGTTTTTGCGGGCTAAGTATAGGTGTGAATGTAAAACCCTAATTTTTTTAAACATATTGATGTGGTTCCTTGTAGAAACTGCAACAATAATATATATTGCTGCGGTTTTTACTAGAAACCGCAAAGAATATGTTTTTGTATTGCACGCGATGGGTAAAACCGCAAAGCAATTTGACCGCGGCAATAAGCAATTATTCTACTAGTGCATATATCATTTTTTTTTTTATTATCGTATTTTATTAGTTTAAAACCTTAAATCCCATATTTGTGATATTGTTTAGTTTCTCCATACCTTAGAAGTTAGATTAAAACGACCATCTCTCTGTAGATTTGACCATATTTACCCTACTACATTACTAGAAGGTTTTACTAGAAATTATTTTTGACAGATATGCGACAGCCTATCATCAATCAATCAATAATTAATATCAATATCAATATCAATCAAAAATCAATATTCAATATATATTATTTAAACGCGCGGGGAAGAAGTGCCTCCCAGAATATGTCATCACCCCTCTCCTACGTGCACCCAAGTTTATTTTTCATGCCTCATGTTTTATTACAAGACAACTATTTTTTCTAGGGGAATAATTCTAAGGTTTCGTGGAAATTCTTTGAAGAGTAGATGTTATGACATGATTTTTCTTGTCGCTACTTCTTATCTACAGGTTATGTGGTGGAGACTATGTTTTTCCAATATATAGTTACTATAATAACAGAAGATGGAGGTGTATTTTCAAATCAGCACATTTGTTATTATCAATGGAAGCACGTTGATGGGTGGTTCGACAATATTAGGAGGCACTCTCCCATTATTTGACCAGCTGAAGGGAGTAAATGATCCTAACTGGATCCGAGAATCATGGCATAAAGATATCCAAACGTATCGTTGGAATTTAGCTATAAAAGAAGGAAATTTATTGAAGAAAGGACACAGAGCATTCACCAGCAAACCATTCAATATTCATTAAGTTTTTCTCTACAATTAGAAAGCTCATTCAAGTGTAATTAGAATAACATTTCTCTCATTTAATCTTCCACTGCAAATTGGTGAATGTACTTGACGACGAACATTACCGAAGTGGATTGGTGGACTCATTGCCACTCACGGCTATTACCCACCTTCACCGGGGTTTTCCGCGTCACCATCTCTTGTGTCTCCTCTATTTTCTTGTTCTTAATTATTTACTTGCAAATTCATTTGCATCATCATCATCATCAATTATTAGTTTAGTCGCTCCTATCCCAAGTAAATTGACGTCGTTAGGGCCGAAATTGGCATAAACAAGAAACATCGTATAATTAATAGGCTACTAAAGATTCATACATTTCATAGACGTTGAAAAAATTCATCTTGTTTGTTGTCCCGTTTGAAAGAAATGATCTCCTTCCCCCTAATCTTGTGCCTGTTCTTTGGTTTCTCTTTAATAACTCTTTTTTGACTTTGTTAGTACAAATTTAACACAATTACATTGCTTAGTTAATTAGTTCACATCAATTAGTATCAAGAGTAAGGTTTGTAAATTAGAGAGTGTATGATAACAAAAGGGAAGAATCAGATTTTATAAGATGAACAAAGCAATGAAAAATGGAAAGGCTAAAAAATAAGGGAAGTAATCAAGGCGTAAATCTCGTATGTAACGGCTAAGAATCACGCTAATAACGGCAAGACGAGATTCTTGCAATTAGCGACAAGTCAAAACTGATTGGGGTCCAAAAAGGACCACAGACCCACAGCCCGCGCCGCACTCGCCACGAACCCGAGCCCGGCCCGGCCGGCGCGCGCGCGCGTGTGTGGTTACCAATCCTTTTAGCCCATTGTCAAACAAGATGTTCTAATGTACTTCCCTATATAAACAAAGGAGATACTTGTTATTTCTTCCACGTGGGACAAGGGGTATTTCTTACTTTGAGCATTGTTGAACTTCCAACAATCCCCCACAGGTTCAACATATGAGAAAGGAAAAGAAGAATGATTTGGGCAATAACAAAACAATCGCATTAGTGTTAATGTCTTACGACTTGAATTAACACTTAGTGATATTAAGCTAAGGTATCCTTCCCATTAAGTGACCATAGTCTTGAACTTAGTGGGGAATAAGAGACCTGTCACTCAAAACACGCAATTATTCATGTAAATAGTTCTGATACTCCGCGAATAACAATGACACCTTATACTGACCATACGTCCAATACCTGGATACTCATAGGTGTTCTAGAGAATCGACCCAAGCAATTCTCATGGGAAGCGACCGCACTTCCACACCTAAATAGGTGAATCCCATCAAGTGTGAGCTACATCTCACCACCAAACATATGGATATGGGTTCATTAAGAGCCTTTTGCTCATCCTCATTCACAATGTAGCAACCACTTTCACAACAAACATCTAGGGATGGAAAAATAAATTTCAGTGCTTCCGAATTATTACATAATGTTCTCCTTTGAACTCAAAGTGAGTAGGAGTTCATTACTTACAATTCAATCAGTGGGTCTCAAGCCCATCCCTTTCGATGTTTCCAAAACTACTTTTCTACATAGGCCTTTCGTAAGTGGATCTCGCGGTGTTCTTTTCTCGACTTTACATAGTCCAAGTGATATCACTCCATTTCGACATAAGGTCCTTAATCGCCTTGTGTCTCGCATCTAATATGTCTTTTCTTTCCATTGTAGGCATGGTTGTTTGCAACGACAATAGCAGCTTGCGAATCATAGTGCATAGCAACTGAAGGAGCTGGCTTCCCCCACAGTGGAATATCTGCCAGCAAGTTTCTCAACCAATCTGCCTCATGACCTGCCAATTCAAGAGCAATAAATTCGGATTCCATAGTCGACATAGCAAGACAAGATTGCTTACATGATTTCCAAGATACAACTCCACCACCTAGTGTAAAAAAACATATCCACTAGTGGAGTTAATTTCATCATTACCAAATACCCAAATTGGCATCACAAAAACCTTCCAAAACAACTGAAAGTTAGAGAAGTGTAGATCCCAATCCATGGTACCTTTAAGGTACCTAAGCAACCGTCGAAGAGCATCCCAATGATCTTTGTTAGGTTACGAGTGTACCCGCTTAATCAACTTACCGCATAAATAATATCGGGTCTTGGGTAATTTATAAGAAACATAACACTTCCAATAACTTTCGCATACTGGACCTGACATACCGGATCACCCTTATTCTTCATTAAATGAAAACTTGGGTCATAGGAGGTTCTCGATCGGATCAACATCAAATGAGTCAAACTTTTTAAGAAGTTTTTCTACATAATGAGACCGATTTAAACAAATACCACTTGGAGTTCTTTTAATTTTAACTCCCAAAATAACATCACCCTCACCCATGTCTTTCATTTCAAATTTTGAGCTCAAGAAATTCTTTGTCTCATTGACACGATCCAAGTCAAGCACCAAATATTAGCATGTCATCCACATAAAGACAAATGATAACACATCTAGAAGCATCATGCTTAGAGTAAACACAAGAATCACCTTCATATACATGAAAACCATTACTTACCACGCTTTTGTCAAATTTGTCATGCCATTGTTTCTGAGCTTGCTTCGCTTAAGTCCATACAATGACTCGACCAATTTACAAACTTTATTTTCTTGATCAGAACCGAAAACCCTTCAAGTTGAGTCATGTACATTTCTTCCTCTATATCTCCGCTCAAAATGCAGCTTTTACATCCATTTGATGCACAATAAGATTATGAATGCAAGCTAGAGCTATTAAAGTTCTTATTGTTGCAATTCTGGTGACATGGGAATAAGTATCAAAATAATATATTCCATGTTTTTGAGTAAAACCACTGACAACAATTCGAGCCTTATACTTGTCAATGGACCCATCGGGTTTCAACTTTTTATTGAAGATCCACTTACAAGTAATGGGCTTGCAACCTCTAGGCAAATCAGCCAATTCCCAAGTATTATTACCTAGGATTGAATCAAGTTCATTATTAATAGCTCTTTCCAAAATACCGCATCAATGGACCTCATTGCATCATCATAAGTTTTAGGATCGTCTTCCAAAATGAAAACATTGACAAAATCACGCTCAATCAAATAAGGTTCGGCCAAGAAAGCAAGTAATAAAATCCGATCAAACTGTTTTCTTTTTGAGCCCGTTTGCTTCTCCTTGACTCCAAATCTGAAACATGATTATCTAAAGAAGGAGCAGCACATAAGTAGGTGCAGAGCTAGAAGATGGCAATTCATTACTAATGCAAGAGGATTTCATAGGAAAAATATGTTCAAAGAACTTTGCATCTCTTGATTCAATAATGTTACCACCGCATAAGAGTTGTTAGCACCTTTAACAAAGAAACGAAAAGCAAGACTTTGATAAGCATATCCAATAAATATTGAATCAACTTTTTTGGACCTATTTTATCTCTCTTGAAGCTAGGAACCCCAACTTTCGCTAGACACCCCCACACTTTAAGGTATTTCGTGTTGGGTGCTCTACCCTTCCACAATTCATAAGGTGTTTTGTCTAGTTTTTCTTGTAGGGTACTGCTCAAAACATGACAAGCGTAAAGTATAGCTTCCCCCACATATTATCAAGAAGTCCGTAACTAATAAGCATGGCATTCATCATGTTCTTAAGAGTCCTATTCTTTCTTTCAAAGAATCCCATTTTGTTCAAGGGTATAAGGGGCAGTCATTTCATGAACTATACTATTCTCGCTTCACAAAAGGTCTTAAGAGAGTTAGGGTCATATTCTCCACCCCTATCACTCCTAAGTCTCTTGATCTTTGATCTAGCCGATTTTCTACCTCACCTTGTATTTGAGGTACATTTCCTCCGCTTCATCCCGTGACCCGAGAAGATAAATTATAGTAAAACGAGAACAAGCCATCAACAAAAGTAATGTAATACCTTTTACCACCCCCGCTCTCATGATTTTTAAAATCCCCCAAGTCACTATGAACAAGCTCTAGTACTTCAAGATGTCTATCTATTGATTTGAATGGCTTCTTTGCAAATTTCGCTTCAACACATACTTCGCATTTTGAATATTCAGCTTTAGAAAATTTTGGAATTAAATTCAAATGTTTAAGCCTTTTAATAGAAGCAACATTAACATGACCCAACCTTGCATGCCATAAATCAATAGACTCAAGAATATAAGCGTAAGAAGTACTAGCCATTTTATTCATAGTTTCAATGTAAGCATCAAGAATAAAGAGCCCCCCATTACAAAAACCCTTCCCTACAAAAATCCCCATTGCGAGTAAGAACAAGCCTATCGGAATCAAAAGAAAGTCTAAGGACAGCCTTCATAAGCAAGCTACCAGACATTAAATTCCTACGCATTTCAGAACATGTAAAACATTAGTAAGAGTGAGAAGCTTTCCTTAACCGAGTTTGAGAATTATCTTCCTTTTCCCTTGAACACTTGCAGTAAGCCGAGTCGCCCATGAACACATTCTCACCATCGCTTTGTCATAGGTTGAAAACATAATCCGGTTGGTACGTATGTGTCTCGCTGCTCCAAAGATCAACACTCCATTCGGTAACATTACCTACCAGTATTTGCCTCCGACACAACAGCCTACAATGTTATCAACAGCTTCAAAGAATGTTAGCTTGGTTCTCGCCTGCCTCTTTCTTCTTACTCGCAATCTCTCGGCTCTATGACCTGAGCTTACCACAATTATGACAGCTTCCCCGAATTTGTATTTTTGTACTCCTTCTTGGGGTTTGAAATCCTTTTTAAAGGTCTTACTGTAATGGTTTGAGAGGTCTTAGGTTCCACCCGCATTTTCCTTAGAAGAACCGCTAAAGACATTGGTCCCTTTATCCTTAATACGATTTTCTTCCTCAATTTTCGCCTGACCTATGAGCTCCTCTAAGGTTAAGTCTGTCTTTTTATGCATTAACTGGTTACGAAAGTCTTTCCATGATGGAGGCAGTTGTTCAATCAACACTATAGCAAGGGTAATATCACAAATACAAAGTCCTTGACCAGCCATAGCAATACAGATATTCTCATAGTCATGAATTTGGTCAATTATAGGTTTTTCATCATCGACTTGAAAGCCTAACCACTTACTAACACAATAACGTTTGGTTTCAAAGAGATCATCGCCCCATATTTCCCTTAAGTACATCCCAAATGTTCTTAGCATGATCAAACAAAGATATATATATCAAGCGTAGCATTAGACATATGGTGCAACAAAGATGCCCTTACAAGTTCTATCATCCTCAAAGAAACTTCGCTTCAAATTCGTATTTTTCAATTTCATCGAAGGTAAAATTACATCCTCAAGAACATACACAACATCAATTTGTTTCAAATGAAATTGCATCCTAATAGCCCAACGTTTATAGTTTTTACCATCTAAAGGTTCTAGTTTGGACATGTCAGGAATAGTGAATTTGGAAGCCATAATCGTCTTTTAGATTGTTGTAAAATAATAAAAACTTACAAGAATGAGGATGTAAATAAGATCGTTGCAACGTGGGAGAACCACCGGCCCTAAAAGACGATTTCGTTCTACCCCTGTGCATGTAGAACCACCGCGATCACCCTCCAGATTAGCACAAAGACCATAGATTGTGTGCACTCACAAGCCACGTTAGAGATCAGAACGTTGCCCAATAACAGAGAGAAAAGGTTTAGAGAGTGTGTTTAGGTTTTTTCTGTGTATGATAACTGTAGGGAAGAACCGGATTTTATAAGATGAACAAAGCAATGAAAAACGGAAAGGCTAAAAATAAGGGAAGTAATCAAGGCAGAAATCTCGTATGTAACGGCTAAGAATCACGCTAATAATGGCAAGACGAGATTCTTGCAATTAGCGACAAGTCAAAACCGATTGGGGTCCAAAAAGGACCACATACCCACGCCCGCCCGTAGCTCGCCGCGCAAGCGCGCGTGTGTGGTTACTAATCCTTTTAGCCCATTATCAAACAAGATGCTCTAATGTACTTTCCTATATAAACAAAGGAGATACTTGTTATTTTCTTCCATATGGGACAAGGGGTATTTCTTACTTTGAACATTGTTGAACTTCCAATAGTAGGCATATTGCACACCTAATAACATGCTAAATACTTCATGAATTTCACATCTAAGCACATGATGCACATAGAATCACTAAAGAACATCACCCAAATCAAGCTCAAACATAGCATGTCACACATTTTTTCACTCAGTTTACACTTGGCCCAATTTTTGTTGTTTTTCAACTAAACAAGGCAACTTCAAGCCACTTTCTTTCAAATTTTTCCGAACAACTCATACATTAAAAATATGGTATAAAAATCCCTTACCTATCAACTCAAAAACATGATTCAAGTTCGGTTTTTAAAGTAGTTCACCTCCTTAAAATTGGAATGACAAATTTCTACCGAACACGTACTAAATTAAAGTTGGGGATGAACCAGAAGCATGAAGTTTTACCGTACTTTCTTGACTAATCTCGTGCATCCCTTTGTACATTAATTCTTCGTACATAAACCAATTCCAGCATATAATTAAGTTTTGATTTTTCACTAAGAACTTAACTCACATAATTTCTCTCTAACTCAACTCTTACTCTTAATTTTGGATTTCAGGTTTGAGACCCCAACTCTGGAGGTTTAAAACTCAATCCAATGACTCCACAGTGCTTCAAATCACTTGCTTTATGGCTCTACTTATTACTTGCAAAGAGATGAACATAATGAGCTTTGAATTCAGTGACTCCACAGTGCTTTAAATCACTTGCTTTATGTTTCCCTCCACGTTAAATGTTGTTTGAGGTCATGCACTTGTTTTGAGTAAGTTTTATTTTATAGGAATTTGAAATTGACGAATTAAAGTGTATTATTATTATCTCTTTTTTTTGGAAATTGTGTATTATTATTATTATCTAGAAGAACCTAAAATAGTGTATATAGATTTTTTTTTTTAATAGTAAAATAGTGTGTAGATATTTTAGATGATCATATAGAATGAGTAAAGTTACTACTCCCTCCGTCCCATATTATAGTGCTTGATTCTATTTTTTCAAGTGTATTAAGGTAAATGGAATCTAAGAAAAATGTAAAGAGTGTTTGTGTATTGAAAATAAATGTTATGGGGAAAAAGCTGATTTTAGGAGTGAGAATGATAATAAGTGGTGAAAGAAAGATTAAATACATTTGACTAATTCAACCCTCGGGTTGAATAAACAAAGCAAAATACTATTTTCAAGAAGCAAATATATAATGGTGGCACAATTTTTTGTAGGAAAATCATGAAAAGGTGTGAAATAAAAATAAACAAAGAGCTTATATTTTTGACACTTTAAAAGCGAAAAGAAGACTATAATACTTGGAACTTATGAAAGAATATGTAATGAGTAAAGTTAGCTGGATAGTCAAATATAACGTGGAGGAAGAGTAAGGAGCTTATGTTCTTCCAAACATTAAAGACTGTTTTTTGGTCGCAATTGCATTTTCTCAAGGCCCAGCCCATGGCTTGAAGATATACCCCTTCCCTCTACCTCCCTAAACCTCAACTATTGTTGGGAATTTGGGATGACTCGAATCCCGTACCATGATTGTTGTAAGGTGAGTTGAAAACCAACTTATTCTCACCTAATTTTTCATTAAAGATTTACTTAAATACTTCTATAAAAAGTTGCAAATTTATTTTCGCTTTCAAAAGAAAATAATATAAAGCTCCCAAATAAGTGTTGAAAAACCGAGGGTTTACATTCATACCGGCCTAACCTTATTGTGTGGGTCGAATTTGGTCGGTGCAGGTCAATAGCTGGTATGATAGTTATTGAGAAACTTTAAACAGACCAATAGCAGATCCAAACATGCAGGTTACGAGTCATTATCAAGTTTCGAACATCTATTAATTTTTTTGGCTATATGCTTTCTTTGTTGCAGAGTATTTGCAGGCCCGGTTCTGACCTTTTTGGGGCCCTAGGCAAAATAGGAGATTGGGGCCCCTTAAAAAATGCAATTTATAATAGAACAAATTAAAAACATATGACGGTAGTTCTATTAAAATAAAACCGTTGTTTAAGCGAATGATAATTTCAGAGAATGATAATTTCAGAGAATGAAATGAAATGATAATTTCAAAGAATGTACATAAAAACTTGATGTGATAATTTCAGAGAATGAAATGAAATGAGAATTTCAGAGAATGCACATAAGTAAACTTGCTGTGATAATTTCAGAGAATAATATGCCCGCCTAACATTTGATTAAAAAGATACTTCCACATTCATAATAAACCTATACGAGCATCAAGTACCATAAAATTAAAAATGCAATAAAGCAATATCCAACAAAAGGAAAAATAGAAAGAAAGATATCCTCAATAGTCATTACCTCGTGTCAATTGCTTCGGATCGCACCGTTTTCTCGACCTCGTCGACGCCGGACTCGTAGTACCCCCCGACTTATTCCTCCTAAGCCATTGTTGCCGCCGTTGCATCCGCTTGTTCTACCGGGTGCCGTTTGTCGTTGCTCAAAATCACAAAATGTTGTTGTTGTACTTTGGATGATTCGAGTGCGAAAAATAGATGATAATTGAATTCGAATCTGATGATTTTGGAAATGATAAATTAGGGTTTTATCATGGTAAATTCGAGAGGAAGGAGAGAGAAAATAACCGAAGAGTGAAGAAGATGAAGCGTTTGGACTTTGGAGGTTTGGGACATGGGTTTGAGTGTTCAATTTGACAACACTTTTTCTCTTTCTTCCCTAGTTTCCCGCGCCTTTACTTCCAGAAATATTGCCAGCGAATTTTTTTTTTTTTAGATTGGGCCCCTTGTAGGCGTGGGCCCCGGCCATTGCCCCTCCAAACAACGCCGGGCCGGGCCCGAGTATTTGGCTTAGAATTTCAACCTTTTTAGTATCTAATAAAGAACTCTCATAGTATCTAGCCCGATAACCTGCGCCGAATCGACTTATGTGGTGTTCCTGGCCGATAGAGAGAATTCATCTTACCAATTCAAAGAAAAATAAAATAAACAACCCTATTCAATAAAAATCTTTCTAACATTGGGCAACCCAATTTATTAACTAGGTCTAAGATAAGAGCTATAACAGAATCTTCTCAAAGGCAAAACAAGAGCACTAAATTAGTGTGCAAATCAAAAATGAAATTCTTCTAGAATCTGAAGTTTAGGTCAGTATAGTGTTCATAGTCTCCATGTCCCCCACAACAGCACTAACGAGGTACAGCTTCCAAGATGAACACAAAGGCAAAGCACTACACGTGGAAAACGCCATTATATAATAGCCACCTTTATAATCAGTAGCATAATCAACTCATTACTCACCAAGTCACCAATTAGCAAGTAGCAACCATGGCTTTTTTTTTATATGTTGTTCAACTTATATGAGAGAATTCGCTTTTTAAAAAGTAGTGCGCAATGATGCCAACAAAAAAGAAAAAAAAATTAAGTCTCTTCTTACAACTTAATTCCGTTAAAGCCAATAGTAGTACTTTCTAGTTTCTTATCTTGATAGCATTTGCTTTTCATATATTCTAATTAGTAAATGATGCAAGTGCAACTACCTAATTTATCTTTATTTAAAGCACAATTAGAGGGACTTTTAAATAATTAAAAGTAAAGTTAATACGATTGCATGATGAATGTAGAACATACGGGAAACTGCCAACTTTCTTTTACGAAAATGCACAAATTCTAGACCCATGCATCCAAAAGACATAAAAAAGTTTCCAAAGAAAGGAAACACAAAAATAAAAAAAGGCAACAATAATATATTAGTAATAACATTAAAGGAGACTCCAACATCTCTCACAAAATTTTTGCTCATTTTCTTCTCTTTACAAACATGGAAACAAAACTATTTACACTGTAGTTTCTTTTCCTTTCTTTTTCACTTTCACTAATATTTTTCCTTTTTGGTTTTTTTTCTTCGTTCTTCTTTCTTCTATATATATAAATTTTTCCCCCTATCTCTATCTCAGAGACAGGCTATAGATATTAGATATATTTCCATAGTACAAAACAACTTCTCCAAGTGTATTTACACACATCAAACACAAACCCCGTCTCCTTTTCCACACACCCTCGCTCCAAGAGAAAAAAGGAAAAAAAAAAACACCCTCCGTAAAAAGAGGGCAATTCACTCATGAAAAGTATCACGAGTTTAAAAGATAAGAAATAGACACACCCACACGCGCGCACGCGCACGCACACTATCAGCGAAGAACACGAAAAAAAGGAGAAAAGAAACAGAGAGCGGGCGCAAGAGAAGGGAGAATAATGAAGATGGGTGAAGGACGGAGGGCATGTGGGACAGAAATAACTGACATAATCAAATGTCTCTGGCAGCGGCGTTGCCGGATCTTGGTTGCCGTAGAAGCTCAATCAATGTCTCCGCCTGTCCCACAATTCACAGCAACATTAGCATATTATATAATGTCATTGAACAAAAAGGGAAGCCCCCAAAACATAACAAGATAACATTCATTCATTATTCATATGCATAAAATGCCAGCCCACCCCTTTTCAATATTCGCTAAATTATACTGTTCCCTCTCATCTATCTTTGAAAGGTTCATTTCACATTGTTGTCACCTAATTATTGATGCTCACTATGAAGACACGTTAATTGTTTCAGAATTTATGCTAAATTACGAGTAATAGTATTTAGCAATTATCTCCGACATCATATGTTAATTGAGTTCATAATTGTTACATAATATAAAATATTAATAATTGATGTTCCATCATCTTCACGGAAACTGTCCTTGTCTGGTTTAATTGTGAAAGTTCAACCATTTTGAACATGTGTTTTAAAGAAAAAAAGAATGACAATGACCCAACAAAAAAATATAATACTAGACTTATTTTGACCATGTTCACTCCACCTTAAATGATACTACTATCAAGTAAAAATAAGTTTTAGTAAGCAAAAGTTAATTTCTAACAGTAAATATCAGTTCCAATCAATTAAATCAAGTTCTTATCAGTAATAATCGATTAAATGCATAAGATAAATACACTAGAGATTAGCAAAATTTGGGATTAATCAATTTAAATAAGATTTAACAAGCAAAATGCACTTTCAATCACTAAAAAATCCGTAAGTAAATATTTAAGATCGTTCATTATAGATAAAGTGAAGCGAACAGGACCAATAAATCGTATATTCATAAATATTTGTTGGTAGTATATATATACTCAAAAAAATGAGGAGACCAACATAGCTTTCCAAACAAAAAGTATATATACTTCCTTCACCCCAAAGTTTGTGCAAATAACTTTTTTCCAAAGAACAGGAGTAAAATTAACGGCATCCATTCCTCGATAGCTACTGAATAACATCCAGTACTATTAATTGGCATAAATGCATAATACATTCACCATCTTTTTTTTTTTCACTGTAAAAGTTACCTTGAGTCCATTTGTCGTAAGCAGTAATTTCATATCTTGGCGTGTAATATTATTAAATTCACAAAAAAAATCATAGAGGACATAATTGGCAAAATACTTAAAGAAGAATTCTCTGAACAGTAAAATGAGAAAGCTCTATGCATTAAAGTGTGATTAAGTAAGGTTGAAAGAGTTAATGGACGTTGTTAACTTCTAAAACGACAGACCACGAATCTCCAATTGTAGAACACGTGGTAAATAATATCATTGACTAACTAAGCAATACTAGAAGTCTAGAAAAGCTTTAAAAAGAAATACTCCCTCCGTCCCATAATATAGTCTTACTTTTTTTGGGACAAACTTTTAAAATCTTTCGATCGAATATTCTCATTTGTATATATAAAAAACATATTCATGTGAGAATCGTTAGATTCGGCCCCATCGCAGTTTCTATAATATCAACTTTTTTTATTTTTTATTAATACGGAATCAAGATATTAAAAAAGGAGTAGCCTTCTTGAAACAAAAAAAATTGACTATATTATGGGACGGAGGGAGTAAATCAATACAAATAGATTTCGATCAATAAATATAAGTTTATTAAGTACTGTATTCAATAAAATTCAGTAATTGCACAGCAAATTTATTTATTAGAAATTTTACTAATAGATTTGGAGAGAATTGCTTTTAATATTATTTTATCTTAAGGTAAAATATATTTCATGAAATAACCCTTTGGGCATTTTCCAATGTTTTTAACATATTAAATTAATATAATTACGAGAATAATTACCATCTAAAGTTAGCCTTGAAATTCAATATTTTAGGCTCAAAAGGCACTAAACGTGCCTTCCACATGGAGTAGTACTTGATATCAAACCTTTGGTTCAGTAGAGTAAAGGACAAGACCATTTAGAGGATGATTCTATTGGACAGTCATATTTGACCATGATATACTAATAAATGTAATGGTCCAAAATAATGATGAACCCATCTTTTTAATTAAACTACTATTAGTACTATACACTCCTTCACCTAAAAAAAAAAATATCTACTGTGTATACTCTATTTGTCCCAATTTATTCTGACTACTAAAGAATTTTCACTATCGAAGAAAGTGTACCATTTTTCGACCAAGAAATAAATTAATACGACAACTTATCATATCTTAGCAGTAAGATATGAAAAAGAGTAACTAGCAAACTGTTTGTCACTAAATAAATAACATTTAGGTAATTCCACGTGCATATAGCTCCATCTATTTCCATTGATCTTATTTAGCTATACTCCTAAAATATAGTCCGGATATTCCAGAAGGTTATTCGGCCTGAGTTAATGAGATAGGCGTCGGCCTGATTTTCTAGAGTGGGTAAGAAAGTAAGAATGCTATATATTTGGTGAAACTGACAATTTGACAAGGATTCTCCAATTTGGACCCAGTAATCAGTTTACACATGACGGTGTAATGAACCTCTAGCATACACCTCAATTTTCCACCATTCACGTTAGTGACTGACTGGGAACTTCCTACTTCCTACTTTTAGATCTGTCCCTTTCTTTGTCACTAAGTTAGTGTATGTGAATGTCTCAAATTTTTTCTACTCCCTCCCTTTTTAATTATAAATTGCATCTTTTTTTAGGGAATGTCTCAAATTATATAATTCTATTCTATTCTATTCCTTTATGGTAGTAACATATTTCTAATTGTTTTATTCTCTAAAATTAGAACCACAATTACCTACCAATCTTTTCATGCCTATTAAAATATGTACAAACGACCTATAATACAATTATTTTGAGGCAGAAAAAGTATTAGAAAGTGTCATGACTAACTAAGGATCCGTTCTGTTCAACTTATTTTAACTTATATAAGGTTTTATAAGATCGAATAAGATAAAATAAGATGTTAGACACACTCAATAAACTATCTTATAAGATAAGATAAGATAAAATAAGACAAGATCAGATGAGATAAGATAATACTTTATAAGATCATATAAGATAAGGTAAGACAAAATAAGTTGAACAGAACAAACCCTAAGTTATAAGAAACACAAATTTCTGGATGTAACTATTATTTACCTTAAAACCTCAAAAAGTTAGAACTTAGAAGTCGGTACAAAGTAAAGCTAAATAGGTAAATTAATACACTATTTGGCCTGATTCCTTCTACTTTTAGTTTCATTAGTCATTTTATCAAAGTACACCAACTAATCCTGTTAATTAGTTTGAAAATAATTGTAGTGTACTCCAAACTATTTGAACTTTAGTGTAACTGAAAAACCTACCAATGCAACTAGCAACAGAATCATCCAATAGGGACTTGCAATTTGCAAATATATCAAACTTAACAAAATTCACAAATAATAAAATCTTTAGCATATATACTAAGATACTCTTTTCTTGTTCCTTAAAACTTTGAAAAATGCTGCTGTTGACAATTGACACGTCTTCAATTAGACTACTTCAAAGATAAATGAAAGTTCATTTTCTCAACATTGATATAAAAACAAAATTTTAAGTCAATAATACACAAAATTATAGCAATGGGCGGCCAAAACTATCATTATTTAGATCCATGATTCTAACCATTTAATAATTGGACTTTAATTTAAACAGTTTAAAGTATTTCCGTAGCTACCAACCCAAAAAGAACAGGAGAAAAGAACACCAAACTAAAAATAACAATAGTTTGAAAGATGACAAAAGTATTTTATATAACCGTTGTATATCCTACTATATCCTATGTGATGCAATCAATTATTTATTATTATAAGTCAAATAAATTTACATCCCTTTTTATGTAATTAAATTCCAAGCACTTTTGTTTTTCTACAAATTTTATTATACATGTAGCGTAAACACGGTACACCCAATGCTATTTTTTTTGCTCATTTGAAATAATCTAAATGAGCAAAATGTACTAAAAAAGAGATTTTTAAATGAGCAGATATGCAAAAATTAGTTTTGGAAGTATATCATGTATATAGTATATCCCGAGTATATGATGAATGAACTCTTTGTTTATTTCGTGGTTATGTGGTTGTGAGAGGGTCGCATTGCAAAGAGGGTGCGAAACCGGCATACAAGAAGCGTAAAATATAGAAAATGTGTGAATAAAGAATAGTAAAAAAAAGCAATAACAAAGAAAACTGACCTTCCTCTTGGCCCGGCTAGTACCCGACTGAGACAACGCAACCAACGGCGGAATAGCACCCTCACGCGCCACCATAGTCCGATAAACAACACTATCTTCACACAATTGAAGTAATATCGCCGCCGCAATCTCCTTTTGTCGGTGCGAACCAACCTCCACAATCTCAACCAACACTGGAATCCCACCTTCCTCCACCAACCCCGCTCTAGCCTCCGGCAACGCCACCAACAAGCTCAACACATACGCCGATTTATCTACCATATGCGAACCGAAATCCGCCATCAATTCAATCAAAGGCTTCATGATCCCTGATTCAACCGCCCTCATCTTGTTTTCTTTAATCGAACATAAAGAGTAGAGCGCAGTGGACGCATCCTTCTTCCCTCTAAACCCTCCGTTCTCCAATAGATCTACTAAAGCTGGGATTGCTCCTGACCTTCCGATCAATGCCTTGTGCTCATCCACCTGCGTTATATTAGAATAGTGCCAAAATTAGAAATGGGAAGTCTATTTTACAGACGAAAGGAATATTTATATAAGAACTCGCATAATGGTTAAGGATTCGACTCTTAAACTATATATGTTCGTCCTCATCAAAAATAAAATCGATCAATGCCTTGTGCTCATCCACCTGCGTTATATTATATTTATCATATACATAAAAACTCGCAATCGTAGCATAATGGTTAAGGATTCAACTCTTAAACGAAACAACATTCGTCCTCGTTAAAAAATTAAAATATTCAAGATCCGCCACTGACTCTACCTGTGATATCCTAAGGAGCGCACAGGCGGCATTTTCTCTAGCCGTTGAAGTCCCCGTTCTCAAGGCGCGAACCAACGGCTTGATTGCGCCGGAAGTTGTAATATGATCCTTATTCTCATCGCAAAGAGAGAGATTAAGAATTGCCGTGACGCCGTATTCTTGAAGCTGAGGATCGGCTGAGTTAACAAGCGAAATAAGCGGCTTGATTGCGCCGGCTAAGGCGATTTTAAGCCGATTCTCCGGCTTGTTTTTAGCTAGAAGCCGTATTTCCATGGCGGCTTGTTTCTGGTCGTCGATTGAAGAGGATTCTAAGCCGGAAACTAATTGACGGATGAGATCGTCGGAGAAATCATCGGCTGCGCCGGCGCAAGATAGCCATAGTTTCCGGCGACTTTCCGACGACGCGCATGAAAACTCGCCGGACCTGTCGCTGTTGCAGTCGCTAAAAGCGGAGGAAGAGTTGTCATTGAGTTTAAGGTCGCTGAAATTTCGGCCAAGATAAGTGAACCCTTTTTGGGCTTCCATTTTTTCTGT
The DNA here is from genome assembly GCA_947648045.1 of Beta corolliflora. Lineage (NCBI taxonomy): Eukaryota > Viridiplantae > Streptophyta > Magnoliopsida > Caryophyllales > Amaranthaceae > Beta > Beta corolliflora. Next base: position 38,657 of record CANSZD010000832.1, read on the forward strand.
TATAAATTCTGGATTTATTGGTACAGATTAATTGAATTTTGTGTTTTGTAGGTTTTGAGTGAATTGGTGTGTTTGTTATTGAGGGTCCATTGAAGTGGAATTGTGTGAGTTAGTAGTTGTTTTGACAGTTATGGAGGTTAAGAGAAGTAGAGGCGGGTTTTGAGTTGGGTTTGGTAGGAAGATATAGGGGAGAGAGAGAGGAGAGAGTTTGGGATAGAGAGAAAAAGAGTTTGGGGAAGAGAACCTGGACTTTGTGGGGGAAGTTCAAGGTTCAACTTGGAGATAATACTTTATTTTATTGTAAAATCAAAGTGAGAGATAATACTTGCACAATAACTAATATTACCTCTGTTTTTTTCTATTGCAACAATGGGTTTGGGCTAGAGCTGGCAAAATATTACCCAACCCGCCAACCCGACCCGAACCCAACCCATTAATAATGGGTTGGGTCGAAATTTTCAACCCGTTTAATTAAATGGGTCGACCTGACCCAACCCGTTTAATTAAATGGGTCGACCTGACCCAACCCGTTTAATTAAATGGGTTGGGTCAGGTTGAAAATCTCGACCTGATTTTAACCCGTTTAACCCATTTATGAAAACAACCTAAAAACCTTAACTCATTTCGCAGCTAAAAAGAATTGGGCTAGCCCATATAGAAGGTTAAAAAGTAAAAATCCAAACTCATTACAGTTAATGTTGAACAATTTATTATAGAGTTGTAATGTTGTTGATTTTGAACAACAGTTTGGTTGATTTTGTTGATTTTGAACAATATCTAGCATATGGTTATGTAATTTCTTAATGCTAAGTTATTCGCTAACCTGTTTTTCTGTAACATACTTCTTTGTTGCTTTTATATTTTTTTTTCGGCAAAAACACGAAAAAAAATTAAATGGGTCGACCTGAAGGTTGACCCGTTTATCATAAGGTTGGGTTGGGTTGTAATTCCCAACCCGTTTAAGTTAACAGGTCGGGTTGGGTCAAGGGATTCTCAACCCGCTAACCCGCCAACCCAACCTGATCTTGACCCAACCCGACCCATTGCCAGCCCTAGTTTGGGCACGGTTTTTAAAAAAGTGGAAAAAGTTGGTAGTTTAGCATAAAGGTACCTCTTTAATCAACTAGAGTAGGAGAAAAATCAATTCTTAATGAATTAAAAGCAACTTTATGAGATAAAGTGAGTAATTAATGATGTTTTAGTAAGATAAAGTAAGGGCAATATTGTCAACTAGAGTTGTTTTTTTTTACCAAAAGTGAAATTGTTGCAATAGATATGTAACTACCGAAAATGGTAATTATTGCAATAGGAAAAGAACGGAGATAGTAGGTTAGTAACTACTACTTTCTCCCCTTCAAAAAAAAAACTACTACTTTCTCGATTGTCTTTTACTTTTACCATTTGTTCTTTGTACGTTTAGCAAAACACAATTGTAAACAATTTTTATCTTTAATTAGGTATAAGTAAAAACTATATCAAAAGAATCCAACAAGATATCACGTGACTAATATTTTTCCATATACTTCATCCGTTATTAGTCTATTGCAAAAATGAGTTTGCCACGGTTTTTAAGGAAGAGAAAAGGTTTGGTAATTTAGCGTAAAGATACCCCTTTAATCAACTAGAGTAAGTGAGAAAAAAATCCGTAACAAAATATAAACAACTTTATAAAGCAAAGTGAGTAATTAATGATGGTTTTAATAAGATAAATTAAGGGTAATATTGTCAACTAAAGTTGCTTTTTTTTTACCAACAATGAAATTGTTGCAATAGGATGTGAAACAACCCAAAGTAGTAATTGTTGGAATGGAAAAAGAATGAAAGAAATATATAAGTAATTGAAGATGATCAAAGTCAAATTTGTGAATTGTGTCAAAAGTCAAAATGTAAAAAAAAAAAAAACAGAGGAACTATTATTTATCTACCAACTTTATCTCATTTTTGCTAAAAAATGTCTAAGAAAAATATAGTCAATTATGATTTTATTTGATTCAGTTTAATGCTTACTTTCTTAATATCAACTTTTTATAATTTTTTCTTACACATAAGTAAAGAAATTAAGAAATAAAGTAGTATACTGAATAGCGTGTGGGCAACAAATGTTGCATGTATTTAGAGATGGGAGAAGTACTACTTTTATATCGTTGTGATTTTCCTTAACTATAAATATAAAATTGATTTGAATATATTTATTAATATTTGGTCGTAGAATTTAAATATTGTAATTGTTGGATATATAATCGAAGATTTTATTTTTTTTCTATATTGTGTAAATTTCGGCAATTAACTTGATCATTCACTAAATTGAGTGTAGAGTTGTGGTTTTGTGGGGCATCAAAATAAAAGAGTAAAGCTAATTGGTTTTTATAAATAAAAAATTGACACTAAAATTGATTTTTTAGTAGAAATTTGCATCTATAATACAACAATTAATAATGACAGAGTCTTAAATTCCAAATGAAGGTAAGCTACATGAGTCAAGTTTTCTTTCTAGTAGTTGTCCACATAATTCCTTTGCCTCATTCTCTTTTAGTGTTTTCAAATCACCTACTAATTTTGTAGAGGTGGTACCCAAAACTTATGATTAAATCTCGTCTACATCAATGTGCTAAACTGCTAACTCGCTCCCTAACAAACAAAAAAATCACTTACTAATAATGGGATGTCAGTCGTTTAATTAAGTACTTACTTGAAAACATGACCATTCAATGGTCAATATGGCCTAGAGATATGTCCATGTTTCAATTGTTTGTACAATGCAAGGGAAAAATGGAGGACAGTACACATTTTTTTCTTGGTCGGAATATTATCATTACGAAGAAGTGAGAAACATCTATAATGTTATTTGCTTTAAGGTAAACAAATTAACAAGCCTTCTAGGTTTCTTCAAGATATATCAATAACTAAGTTTTCCTTAGAAAGAGCATATTTTAGTGATCGATACAAGTATACAACATAACCAAATTCCTACACAACAATTAAAGGGTTGTTTACTCAATCACTCTAAAGACTAATATCTAGGCCAAATAATTCTATTTTAACAACTAAGTTTTTACTTAGAAAGAGCATATTTCAGTGATCGATACCACTTAACCAAATTGCTACATAATTTTTGAATGTTTGTTTATTCATTCACTCGAAAGACTAATATCTAGGCCAAGTAATTGTATATCACCTTTTTGCACGCCTTTGGATATTCAACGGAAACTTAGCCACTTTTAAACAATATGTAGAGCTTGGAAGTAGAAATTAATATAGAGATAATTGTGATTTGTGTGAATCTAGGTTCCTAGCAGGGCCGTCTCAAAGAAATTGGGGGCCCTGAGCGAACATTATAAATGGGGCCCTTGGCCCTCCAATAATGTATAAAAGTTATCCTTCATTTTTTATTTAACATAGGTCCAAAGAGATATCTTAAACATCAAATTCTCACATGAACATTATGAAAATTTGATTAATATACTAGAATAGTCAAAACTATTACAAAGCAAATATACAAACCATTAGCATCAAACACAAGTATTTTATGTTGAGATCATAAATCTGAAAATTAGTTCACAAGGTAATATCAGTGAATTGTATTCTTAACAACAAAGGTTCCCATCATTTCAATTGATGGACTAACAATTAAATAAATAATTAGAGCATGTAGAAAACCCTTACAAAATCAATCAAAAACCAAACCATATAGACAAGCAGTAGCAATTTAAACAAAATTAACAAGAAAGAGAGAAAAAGGAAAGAATGGAATGGTGGCATGCATCTTGAAACGGATGGCTGGTGGAGGTGGTTTGGCACGGCCAACGAGGCTATATGGTGAACCGTGAAGCATTGGCTGCTCCAACGAGGTTCAAGGAGAGGGAGGTGGAAGGAGAACAAGAGGTATGTGAGAGAAAGAGAGTAAAATTAACATTAAGGATTAAAATAATTTGATTTATTGAAAATAGGAACCACCAAATACTGCATAGATGAAATTAAATTGTTGGGTATTGATGACTTCTTGTAAATATAAAACCAGTTATGAACCATGACTTCTTGGGGGAAGAAAAAGAGACGCACAACAGCACAAGCAATAAAATGCAAATAATTTGTTCCAAAAAAAACCCATGTGAAGAATCGATCTTGCAACTTCTAATGTGGGAGATGTAATCTTTGCCACTACACCACAACCCATTAACCTAATACAAGATTACGCAGACTAGGATATATTGCAAAAATTAGTGAGCCCTATAGATTCCGGGGCCCCATAAATCGGGGGGCCCTGAGCCGTCGCTTAGGGTGCTCCCCCTAATGGCCGGCCCTGGTTCCTAGACCACAAAAAATTTTAATATGCGAAATAACATAAATAAACTAGAAATGCAAGCAAATAATGTTAGTTGAATTTGATAGTGAGTTACAAAAATCTCTTAGTTACCTTTCTCCTACGGTATAAGGATGAAATAGGTTGTCAGTCTAATTTTTCTTCCTTATCTTAAAAATTTAATGTATCTATTGTTACTTTATGACTAACTCCATTATTCATGATTTATCCCATTTGTATCTTTTATCTCATTGACCCTAAACCAAAGACATAAAAACTTTTGTCTTATTACAACTCAAACAATGTGATACAATAACCAGCTCGAATGAAAACCTACAAAGAATGATCGAAACGAAAGTTCGAGCACCCCTTCATTGATTGTCTAGCTAGAACTAAATATAGACTAGTTGCACAAGGGTATGCAAAAAAAACCTCTCCTCGAGGTTCAAATATCTCACATTGAAAAACCAAAGCCCGTGTTAGATCTAATTATGCATTCTCTGGACTCAAGTTACTTATAAATTATAGACTTTAATTAAGGCTAATTAAGTTAAAGTTAAAGTTATTGAACCAAATTTAATGTTTCAATGTAATTTTCTAGACGTTCAAGGTAACTTTTAAAGTTTTAGTAGTATTTGTCGAAACTCAAGGTAATTTTAAATTTTCAGTATTATTCTAAACGGTTTTTTCACCATATATCCTTGACAAAGTTTTTTGCACCATATACCCTTTTGAGTTTCCAAATTCACCATATACCCTCGGCGTTTTAAAAATACATCAACCAACCCTTATGACTAACGGAAGTCTAACACCGTTAGTCATTAACCCATAATCCCTCCTCTAACCCTAATTAAGCTAAACTAAACCTAACTCTAAGCCTAACCCCTAATCTAATACCCTAATCCTAACCCTAGCCACCCACCCACCACCCCTCCCCCACCCCAACCCTTCTCCCCCACCCCCTCCCCGCCCCACCACAGCCGCAACCCCCCTTCCCCCAGCCCCCCCGCAGCCCATCCTCCACCCCCCAGCCCCCCATCCTCCACCCCTCGCCCCTCCCCGTGCATCCCGCATCCCCGCAGCCCCCTCCCTTCCCTTGCGGTCGCCTAAACCCCCTCCCCTCCCCTTCCCCGCAACCACCGCATTACCCCTCTCCCCCCCCCCCTTCCTCTCGAAATGAAAAAAAAAATCGAAAAAGTTTGAACTTTAAAACGCCCAAAAATCGAACCAAGCGAGGGTTTCAAGGGGGTTTCGGGGGTACGCGACTCAAGGGGGAGAGGAGGGGAGGGGGTTGCGCGACGGTTGCGAGGGAAGGAGAGGGGAGGGGGGTGCGCGACCGTAGGGAAGGGGAGGGGAGGGGGTTGCACGACTTGCGGGGAAGGGGAGGGGAGGGGGACTGCGCGGCGGCGGGGAAGTGGATGGGAGGGGGCTATGGGGGAGAGGGGAGAGGGGGTGGTGGGGCGATGGAGGGAAGGGATAAGGGGGTGGGGGGAGGGGTGGTGGTTGGGTGGTTAGGGTATTAGATTAGGGGGTTAGGGTTAGGGTTTAGCTTAGGTTTAGATCAATTAATTAGGATTAGGGGGGATTAGGGGTTAATGACTAATGGACGTTAACGCCCTTGGTCATTAAGGGTAGTTTGATGTATTTGTTGAAAAGTGGAGGGTATATGGTGAATTTGGAAACTTGCGAGGGTATACGGTGCAAAAAAAAAAAAATTCAAAGGTATGTGGTGAAAAAACTGTATTTTAAAAGCTCAATATTTTTGTAGTTATTTGAAATCACTCTTGAAAAGCCTTAAAAACACCTCTTCAATTTGGTAATTACATATTAGATACAATTGTGAACAAGAAACAATATTCTCTTAATTGGATTCAACCCTTACTCACTCATACTACATTTAAGTGGCACCAAATAGCGGTACACATAAGTGTGACAATAAAATTCGCTTTTTAAATGATTTCTTAGATATCGGAAGACCTACAACATATTCCTTTTTTAGCCTATCACCTCCTTTTTTTTTGCACAGACTACATCTAAAAACTAAAAGCAAACATAATTAAATAGAACTTCTAAATAAGTTAGCTAAAGGCCCGTTCGTTATCGTTTTTTGTTTTCAGTTTTCACTTTTTTTGAAAACTAAAAACAAAAACCGAAAAGTGGTTTTCCACTTTTTAGTTGTCGGTTTTAAAATCGTCATGTTTCTAATAATTATGACCTATTCTTTATCCATTATAGGACATATATCATATGATTTTTAAATACAAAAAACCAAAAAACTGAAAACCACAGTGATACCGAACGAGCCCTAAACTATGAGCTTTTTGAATCTGTTGACGAGGGACTTTTCGAAGAGAGCAAAAAGGAAGATTACTATTACCCAAACTTAGGATATGTTGAGCCGTCCATTGAAGAGAAACATTACTGGACCCTTTGGAGTGAAGAAGCTTAATAACCGCAGTGGAATAGGTAATGATTTGTATGGAGTTGGATTCATTACCAATTGCCCATTGAAGACAGTGAAGGCAAGCAATTTACTCCGCTTGAAGAGCTGAATATGCAAGGAAATAAGTAGCTCCAAACAATTTCTTAGCATCCAAACTATTAGTGATAGCCCACGCTGCACCAACATGTAAAGTTTCCTTGGACCAAGATCCATCCACTTCCAAATAAGTAATTTGGAAACTTTGCACTTGTTGACCTATATGAATTGAAACAAAGCCCGACGGAGACTGAGGAGGTAATTCGGGAGGATGGAGAAATCTTAGTTGATGATTTGTAAATCCATAAACCAATCATGTTGAGAAATAGCATTAACAATGGACACAAGCACTCGTGCCTCCGAAGAACTATCTCCTTGAAAAAGATGATTATTTCTTGCTATTTAAATTTCCCATAGAGTTGCAAATTTGCAATGAACACAACAATTCTATGACTACCTGAGCTATCCTTACTAGTAAAAAGTAGGATATAAGAAAGAATTTGTTAGGAATAATGCCTTGAATCGTGTTATGTCGAGCTATCTACAAAAGGGCGATTCGCGGGAGGAGGGTCGACTCGCGGCAAGATGCCGAGAGCGACCGCGCGAGTCGCGTCGGCACCGCGACTCGCGCCAGCGCCGCGACTCGCGGCCGCCGCGACTCGCGGTAGGCGCGGTTAGTCGTGTTTGCGGGAAACACGGACACGCGTTTTTCGGATTTGTTTATAAATAGGTTTTTACCCTAATTTCGTTTATGCGACGGGATTAGTTCATAACACATCATGTCTGTTTTCCTCTAAGATCAATAAATCGTTCTCTCTCTGTCCGTGGACGTAGCCAAAATCCATTGGTGAACCACGTTAAATACGTGCGTGATTATTCTCAATTTTGCATTCAATATTTGTTCTTTCTCACATCCGTCATAACAAATTGGTATCAAGAGCTTTGTGTTCGATCAGGGTGAGAAAGATGTCTGGATGAATGTGAAAATTGATAAATTCAGCGGGAGAAATAGTTTCGATGCGTGGCGAGATCAAGATGCGGGCTTTACCTTGAAGCAACAAGGGTTGTGGGCACCGTTGGCAAAGAAGTCAACGGATTCGGTGCATCTGCGATGGCCGTTCTGGAGGAGAAGGCGCATTCAACGATTATGTTGTGTCTCTCTGACGACATAATTACCGAAGTCGCGGAGCAGGAAACTGCTGCTGGTCTGTGGTTGAAGTTGGAGAGTTTGTATATGACAAAATCCCTAACCAACAAGTTGCTTTTGAAGCAACGTTCCCTGCGTATGCAGGAAGGTATGTCTCTGAGGGATCATCTAGATAAACTGAATACTATCTTACTAGATCTTCGTAATATTGATGTTAAAGTAGATGATGAGGATGTTGCTTTAATTCTGTTAGTATCTTTGCCTTCGTCGTATGAGAATTTTGTGGATTCTTTTATTGTTGGGAAAGATAGTCTGTCTTTAGAAGAAGTAAGATCTGCACTTCATACTAGGGAGATTCGTCATAAGGCGTCTGGTACAGGTACAGTCGATCAGGCTGCGGGATTAGTAGCCAGTGGTAATGGACAGGGGAATTCGGGGAGAAAATCCAGGAAACCGTCTTCTAGGGGTCCTAAATCTAGTGATGTCTGTATTCACGTAGGAAACGGGGGCATTGGAAAAGGGAATGTCCTAAAAAGAAAAATAAATCTGGGTCTGATGAATCTGGGTCTGGTTCTGCTGCTGTTGCAGCAGAAAATTTCAGTTCTGATGATGATATTGCTTTAGTTGCTAATGAACAAACACATTGCAGTGATGTGTGGGTTTTAGATTCTGGAGCGTCTTGTCATATGTGTTCGCGCAGGGAGTGGTTTATGAACTATAGCGGTTTGATGGAAGTGTTACTATGGCAAAGTAAGGTGCAAGACAGTTGGTATAGGGTCCATCAGAATTAGGACATGTGATGGCAAAGTCTGTACTTTGAATGATGTTAGGCATGTTCCACAGGTCACAAAGAATCTGATTTCACTTAGTCTGTTAGACAAGAAAGGGTTCAGTTTCAAAGGTGAGGGTGGAGGGTTGTATGTCTACAGGGGTTCGAAGATGATCCTGAAAGGGGTTAAACGGGAGACATTGTATGTGTTGCAAGGGTCTACGTTATCTCGAGTGCAGGTTGTTACTTTGGTCGTTTGTGGTAGTGTTGAGAAACGAGGTGGAGCACAGAGGCACTCTAGGTTGGAGTGGTGGTTCACGTCGGGGAGAAATCGTCAACACTCACAATCCGAATCGAAATTCCGTGTTCTTCGTCGTCAAAATCGGGTCGATCAAATTTGGCTCTTGGTCGGCATGTAAGTTTTGGGAACTCTCCCCAAAGGGACGGTTGTGAAGACATGGTGGGTTTTGCACTGTATGTCGGAGAGGTGAATATATTTGGGCCGTCCAAGGAAGGTGTTACTTGTGCTAGGAAGGAGTATAAGCAACAAATCTGTTCGAATCTGGTTCCACAGGGTAAGTTCCAAGGATGCTTGGATTTACAAGGCGATTGTGATTGTTAGTTGCCCACGGGGGCAAGTCCGGGGCCTTAGGGGCTAATTCGGTCCGGGGTCCTGAGGGGCTAGTCCGGTATTCTTCGGGGAAAAATGCGGTTTTCGGTTGTCTTTCGGAGACAAATGTATTTCTCGGTTGTCTTTCGGGGCAAATCTGGTCATAGGGAGAATCGTGTATTGTGTTCAATGCATCCGGGCATTATGTTTAATGCATATGTCATCTGGTCTTCGGTTAATCGCCTTGTCGGTTCGTTGTGAGAGGATTCAAGTCAAGGTGGAGTTTGTTAGGAATAATGCCTTGAATCGTGTTATGTCGAGCTATCTACAAAAGGGCGATTCGCGGGAGGAGGGTCGACTCGCGGCAAGATGCCGAGAGGCGACCGCGAGTCGCGTCGGCACCGCGACTCGCGCCAGGCGCTGCGACTCGCGGCGGCGCCGCGACTCGCGGTAAGCGCGGTTAGTCGTGTTTGCGGGAAACACGGACACGCGTTTTCGGATTTGTTTATAAATAGGTTTTTACCCTAATTTCGTTTATGCGACGGGATTAGTTCATAACACATCATGTCTGTTTTCCTCTAAGATCAATAAATCGCCTTCTCTCGTTCGTGGACGTAGCCAAAATCCATTGGTGAACCACGTTAAATCTGTGCGTGATTATTCTCAATTTTTTGGATAATTGTTGGGTATACATCCCAAGTCCCACATCGGAGAGATAAGAAGAAGTCACCTAGTTTATAAGAGTTCACCAACTACATTAGTATGAGGCCTTTTGGGAAGGAGCCCAAAAACAAATCCGTGCGGGCTAGGCCCAAAGCGGACAATATCATACTAATGGTGGAGCTGTTGGTGGACTCGTGGGCCCAACAAGTGGTATCAGAGCCGACGGTTCGGCTGGGAGAACGCGCATACAATGGTGGATCCCATGGTCGGCTTGCTGGAGTACGCAGGGTGCAGAGCGGTTGTAGCTCTAAGGCGTGAGTGCAAGTCTTTGGTGGTATTCTGTATGGTTCTCAAAGATGGGTGACTCGGTTAAGTCAATGCATGGACATGTCAGAGGCATGGTGCATGAAATCTAAGGAGATGTGGTTAGCTCTAAGTGTGACCTCGCGATGGAAAATCTGTGTTTGGTGCCTTGTGTCGAAAGTCCTCCTGATATTGTGGTGGTCAGGCGGCGTGTTCCGCAGGTTGGCGGCGGTACAAGATGATAGACGGATTATCGCTGGAGGGGAGGCTTGTGGTCCTTGGTCTGAGGGGAGGATTGTTGGGTATACATCCCAAGTCCCACATCGGAGAGATAAGAAGAAGTCACCTAGTTTATAAGAGTTCACCAACTACATTAGTATGAGGCCTTTTGGGAAGGAGCCCAAAAACAAATCCGTGCGGGCTAGGCCCAAAGCGGACAATATCATACTAATGGTGGAGCTGTTGGTGGACTCGTGGGCCCAACAAGATTTGTTATGACAGATGTGAGAAAGAACAAATATTGAATGCAAAATTGAGAATAATCACGCACAGATTTAACGTGGTTCACCAATGGATTTTTGGCTACGTCCACGGACAGAGAGAACCGATTTATTGATCTTAGAGGAAAAGCAGTTACAGGATGTGTTATGAACTAATCCCGTCGCAATCACGAAATTAGGGTAAAAACCTATTTATAAACAAATCCGAAAACGCGTGTCCGTGTTTCCCGCAAACACGACTAACCGCGCCTACCGCGAGTCGCGGCTGGCCGCGAGTCGCGGCGCCTGGCGCGAGTCGCGGTGCCAGACGCGACTCGCGGTCAGCTCTCGGCATCTTGCCGCGAGTCGACCCACCTCCCGCGAATCGCCCTTTTGTAGATAGCTCGACATAACACGATTCAAGGCATTATTCCTAACAAACTCCACCTTGACTTGAATCCTCTCACAACGAACTGCATGCAGTTAACGGAAGACCGGATGACATATGCATTAAACATAATGCCCGGATGCATTGAACACAATACACGATTCTCCCCGCAAACCGCATTTGCCCCGAAAGACAACCGAAATACATTTGTCCCCGAAGAACAACCAACCAGATTTGTTCTTGAAGGACACCGGACTAGCCCCTCAGACCCCGCACTGCATTAGCCCCTAAGGCCCCGGACTTGCCCCCAGTGGGCAACTAACAATCACATCGCCTCGTAAGTCCAAGCATCCTTGGAACTTACCCGTGGAACCAGATTCGAACGGATGTGTTCCTTATACTCTTTTCTAGCACAAGTAACACCTTCCTTGGACGGCCCAAAAATATTCACCTCTCCGACATACGCATAAAACCCACCATGTCTTCACAACCGTCCCTTTGGGGAGAGTTCCCAAAACTTACATGCCGACCAAGAGCCAAATTTGATCGACCCGATTTTGACGACGAAGAACACGGAATTTCGATTCGGGATTGTGAGTGTCGATGCATTTCTCCCCGACGTGAACCACCACTCCAACCTAGAGTGCCTCTCGTGCTCCACCCGTTTCTCAACACTACCACAAACAAAACCAAAGTAACAACTCCGCACTCGCATAACGTAGACCCTTGCAACACATACAATGTCTCCCGTTTAACCCCTTTCAGATCATCTTCGAACCCCAGAGACATACAACCCTCCACCCTCACCTTTGAAACCGAACCCTTTCTTGTCTAACGTACTAAGTGAAATCGATTCTTTGTGACTGTGGAACATGCCTAACATCATTCAAAGTACGGACTTTGCCATCACATGTCCTAATTCGATGGACCCTATACCAACCGGTCTTGCGACCTTACCGTGGCCATAGTAACACTTCCATCAACCCGCTTATAGTTCATAAACCACTCCCTCGCGCGAACACATATGACAAGACGCTCCAGAATCTAAAACCCACACATCACCGCAATGTGTTTGTTCATTAGCAACTAAAGCAATATCATCATCGGAACCGGAATTTTTCGCCGCAATGCACGGCGGTAAACTGCACTGCATTCATCGATCCAGCATTTATTTTTCTTTTAGGACATTCCCTTTTCCAATGCCCCGTTTCCTTACAGTAATTACGGACATCACTAGATTTAGGACCCCCTAGAAGACGGTTCTCCTGGATTTTCTCCCCGAATTCCCCTGTCCATTACCACTGGCTACTAATCCCGCACTCGATCGATCGTACTGTACCCGGACGCCTTATGACGAATCTCCCTAGTATGAAGTGCGGATCTTACTTCTTCTAAAGACAGACTATCTTTCCCAACAATAAAAGAATCCACAAAATTCTCATACGACGAAGGCAAAGATACTAATGAATTAAAGCAAAGATCCTCATCATCTACTTTAACATCAATATTACGAAGATCTAGTAAGATAGTATTCAGTTTATCTAGATGATCCCTCGTAGACATACCTTCCCGCATACGCAGGCCGAATGCACGTTGCTTCAAAAGCAACTTGTTGGTTAAGGATTTTGTCATATACAAACTCTCCAACTTCAACCACGCACCGCCAGCAGTTTCCTGCTCCGCGACTTCGGTAATTATGTCGTCAGAAAGACACAACATAATCGTTGAATGCGCCTTCTCCTCCAGAACGGCCATCGCAGCGGTAACTGAATCCGTTGACTTCTTTGCCAACGGTGCCCACAACCCTTGTTGCTTCAAGAAAGCCCGCATCTTGATCGCGCCACGGACTAAAACTATTTCTCCCGGTGAATTTATCAATTTTCACATTCATCCAGACATCTTTCTCACCCGGATCGAACACAAAGCTCTTGATACCAATTTGTTATGACAGATGTGAGAAAGAACAAATATTGAATGCAAAATTGAGAATAATCACGCACGTATTTAACGTGGTTCACCAATGGATTTTTGGCTACGTCCACGGACGAGAGAGAGAACCGATTTATTGATCTTAGAGGAAAACAGACATCAGATGTGTTATGAACTAATCCCGTCGCAATCACGAAATTAGGGTAAAAACCTATTTATAAACAAATCCGAAACGCGTGTCCGTGTTTCCCGCAAACACGACTAACCGCGCCTACCGCGAGTCGCGGCGCCGCCGCGAGTCGCGGCGCCCGGCGCGAGTCGCGGTGCCGACGCGACTCGCGGTCGGCCTCTCGGCATCTTGCCGCGAGTCGACCCACCTCCCGCGAATCGCCCTTTTGTAGATAGCTCGACATAACACGATTCAAGGCATTATTCCTAACAGAATTCAATCCTTCATAGATATGGATTCATCAACTTTTAAGATAATAGTCAGAGGACTAAGACTCCAAATTTTTTGGATAAAGGGACAGGAACGAAAAAGATGGATATCATCTTCATCATCATTATTACAAAAGCAGCAAGCAAAGTCAGTGAGAATACCTTTTGTAGCCAAATTGATTTTGTGACCCGGAATATTATAGCTAATTTTCCATAGAATAAATTTCCACTTTGGTTAAATATTTAGATGCTAGATTTTATTGTAAAAATTATAGGACACAGAATGATCATGATCCAAACACAATTTAGAAGTTGGTAAATATAACTAAACAGAGCAATTTGTCAACATCTAAAATATATCAAAACGCAGTCTCAACCTATAAAATTAAGTGACACACCATGATCAATAATTAATTCGACAATATCAATATCTCCGACCACTTCTCCGACGACTTATTTGACAAACCATCGTTCCCTTTCGTACTCTCTTTCCATCCTTTCCCTCTCACCTTCCATTACATTCTTATTGTTATGACAGATGTGAGAAAGAACAAATATTGAATGCAAAATTGAGAATAATCACGCACAGATTTAACGTGGTTCACCAATGGATTTTTGGCTACGTCCACGGACAGAGAGAGAACTGATTTATTGATCTTAGAGGAAAAACAGATTACAGATGTGTTATGAACTAATCCCGTCGCATTAACGAAATTAGGGTAAAAAACCTATTTATAAACAAATCCGAAAACGCGTGTCCGCGTTTCCCGCAAACACGACTACCGCGAGTCGCGGCGCCTGGCGCGAGTCGCGGTGCCAGACGCGACTCGCGGTCAGCTCTCGGCATCTTGCCGCGAGTCGACCCACCTCCCGCGAATCGCCCTTTTGTAGATAGCTCGACATAACACGATTCAAGGCATTATTCCTAACAAACTCCACCTTGACTTGAATCCTCTCACAACGAACAGACAAGCGAGATTAACCGGAAGACCCGGATGACATATGCATTCAACATAATGCCCAGATGCATTGAACACAATGCTCAGATTCTCCCTGCAACCAGATTTGCCCCGAAAGACATCCAAAAACACATTTGTTCCTGAAGAACAACCAAAACCAGATTTTTTTCTTGAAGGACACCAGACTAGCCCTTCAGGACCCCAGACCAAATTAGCCCCTAAGGCCCCAGACTTGCCCCCAGTGGGCAACTAACAATCACAATCAGCTTGTAAGTCCAAGCAACCTTGGACCTTACCCCTGTGGAACCCAGTTCGAACGAGATATGTTGCTTATACTCTTTCCTAGCACAAGTAACACCTTCCTTGAACGGCCCAAAAATATTCACCTCTCCGACATACAGTGCAAAACCCACCATGTCTTCACAACCGTCCCTTTGGGGAGAGTTCCCAAAACTTACATGCCGACCAAGAGCCAAATTTGACTAACCCGATTTTAACGACGAAGAACACGGAATTTCAGATTCGATTGTGAGTGTATGCATTTCTCCACGACGTGAACCACCACTCCAACCTAGAGTGCCTCTGTGCTCCACCTGTTTCTCAACACTACCACAAACAGCCAAAGTAACAACTCCAGACTCAGATAACGTAGACCCTTGCAACACATACAATGTCTCCCGTTTAACCCCTTTCAGGACTATCTTTGAACCCCTATAGACATACAACCCTCCACCTTCACCTTTGAAACTGAACCATTTCTTGTCTAACAGACTAAGTGAAATCAGATTTTTTGTGACCTGTGGAACATGCCTAACATCATTCAAAGTACAGACTTTGCCATCACGTGTCCTAATTCTGATGGACCCTATACCAACTGTCTTACAGACCTCACTGTTAGCCATAGTAACACTTCCATCAACCTGTTTATAGTTCATAAACCACTCCCTGCGCGGACACATATGACAAGACGCTCCAGAATCTAAAACCCACACATCACTGCAATGTGTTTGTTCATTAGCAACTAAAGCAATATCATCATCAGAACTAGAATTTTCTGCTGCAACAGCAGCAGAACCAGACCCAGATTCATCAGACCCAGATTTATTTTTCCTTTTAGGACATTCCCTTTTCCAATGCCCCGTTTCCTTACAGTAATTACAGACATCACTAGATTTAGGACCCTTAGAATTCGAATTTTTATGGTTCGATTTCTTTTTACCAGATTTTCCCTGTCCCTTACCACTGGCTACTAATCCCGCAGCCTGATCGACTGTACCTGTACCAGACGCCTTATGACGAATCTCCCTAGTATGAAGTGCAGATCTTACTTCTTCTAAAGACAGACTATCTTTCCCAACAATAAAAGAATCCAAAAAATTCTCATACGACGAAGGCAAAGATACTAACAGAATTAAAGCAGCATCCTCATCATCTACTTTAACATCAATATTACGAAGATCTAGTAAGATAGTATTCAGTTTATCTAGATGATCCCTCAGAGACATACCTTCCTGCATACGCAGGCTGAACAGACGTTGCTTCAAAAGCAACTTGTTGGTTAGGGATTTTGTCATATACAAACTCTCCAACTTCAACCACAGACCAGCAGCAGTTTCCTGCTTCGCGACTTCGGTAACTATGTCGTCAGAAAGACACAACATAATCGTTGAATGCGCCTTCTCCTCCAGAACGGTCATCGCAGCGGTAACTGAATCCGTTGACTTCTTTGCCAACGGTGCCCACAACCCTTGTTGCTTCAGTAAAGCCCGCATCTTGATCTGCCACAGACTAAAACTATTTCTCCCAGTGAATTTATCAATTTTCACATTCATCCCAGACATCTTTCTCACCCGGATCGAACACAAAGCTCTTGATACCAATTTGTTATGACAGATGTGAGAAAGAACAAATATTGAATGCAAAATTGAGAATAATCACGCACAGATTTAACGTAGTTCACCAATGGATTTTTGGCTACGTCCACGGACAGAGAGAGAACTGATTTATTGATCTTAGAGGAAAAACAGATTACAGATGTGTTATGAACTAATCCCGTCGCATTAACGAATTTAGGGTAAAAAACCTATTTATAAACAAATCCGAAAACGCGTGTCCGCGTTTCCCGCAAACACGACTACCGCGAGTCGCGGTGCTGGCCGCGAGTCGCGGCGCCTGGCGCGAGTCGCGGTGCCAGACGCGACTCGCGGTCAGCTCTCGGCATCTTGCCGCGAGTCGACCCACCTCCCGCGAATCGCCCTTTTGTAGATAGCTCGACATAACACGATTCAAGGCATTATTCCTAACACTTATATTAATCTTCCCACCATTGAAGGACACCATCCAGCCATACCACATCACCTAAAATACCTAGCCGGAAAGGACAAAAACCTGGACAAGGACACCACACCATTGAAAGACAAAGATATACCACCAAGAAAGGTTAATTTTTTTCATGTTTCTAAATCTGTCAGAGAAGGCGTCTATATCTACCGCCCAAACCTATGGTCAGACGAAAATCACAAGCGCTTAACCATAGGTTGGAGCGTCTGCAATTTTCTCCCATACCTATCGTCAGGCGGAAATCACAGACGCCTAAACATTGGTTGGGGCGTTTGTGATTTTCGCCTGACCATAGGTATGGGCGAAAATTGTAAACGCCTGGCCTTTATGGTGGTTCCAATGGAAGGAGAATAAAACATAGGGGAGGTCCAGGTTTCGGTGGCAGTTTGATGGTAGTAGAAGATGTCGGGGAAGTGCGGGTTCCTACGAGGGGTGTTGTACTTGTTTTGGTGAGGAAGAGGAAAGGGCAGCTCCGGTGGTGGTGGTTGCAGCTGGTAGTTGTTGCAGTTGTGGTGGTGATGACAATGAATTTGTGGGTGAGGTGGGGAGAAATGAGAAAGGGGAAAGGAAAGGGATAATGAAAGGAGTAAGGGGAAAAAGGTAGGTGTATAATAGTATAAAATACAGGGCGTTAGTAAGTAAAACTAGGGCGGTCATCTCTTCAGCACGCACTATCAAGGAGAAAATCACTTGTCTCAAATAGAAGGCAACAATCTCTTGGTCATCAACTCGGTCAAAGGTATTTGGACCCCCATGACAGATTTCACACATCATACCAGACATTCAAAACCTCCTGCAACAATTCTCTAGTTGGAGCATCAACCGCATCTACCGTGAAGTAAACAAGATAGCTGATTGGATTGTCAATGTTAGTCACCTAGTTCAGTCCACTTTCTTTATTGATGATTATAATTCTTCAGCTCTTAATTCAATCCTTGTAACTGATAAATTAGGAGTTCCCCTTATACGAAGGGTCTCCTAATTTTCCTCTCTTCTTGCCTTCAAAAAAATAGCAATACTCTAAATTTTTGTCACCTTTGAGAATAAGATGATGACTAGAGTACAACGAAAAATATCATTATGTGGTTAATATTTGCAGGGGGTTGATGCAGGAGCTCCATGATGTTAAACTTCAGTTATGTGAGAGGAAGTATAATCAACTGGCGGATGGGTTAGCCAAGATATGTACAACTACAGATATGGCTTGTAACGTAGCTAGGGTTTTCCCCACTCCCCCTAGTTATTGTAGAACTCAACTTGTTGAGGATTGTAATGAACTATTTTAATTAATTTTTTTTTAAAAAAAATTTGGTAAGATAAATTACATTAACACCCTCTCACAGGGTACCTAAATACAACCTACCCCAAAGCCCCCAACCCCCCTAATGAGAATCGAACCCACAACCTGTGGATGGAAGATGAAAGAGCTTACCACCCTTCCACTCCCTCATTCTCAAACTATTTTAATTAATGATGATGCTTTGTTTACCAAAAAAAGAGTACACACGTACAGTAAATCACTTTGAGCACCGCCCTCTTACGCAACCCTAAATACAAGCATGTTAAAAGAAAATTGAGGGGGAAAATGTCAACCTTTAATTGACGCAAAAACAAAGCTTTTAATGGCGCTTCTTATTAGACAAAGTTAAGGATACGCTGATTTCCTTTGATTGATGCCATGTCTCCACCTCCAAATTTGAAAAAAGCAAGGCTGAGTAATAGTTTTTGACTTTTGTCCTATGATTTGTGGATGATACTTTTGCAACTACAATTGTTGTGGGTACATTATCCCCTGTCTCTGATTTTCTGAATAGTAATTTTCCAATATGAGATCTACTTTCGAAAAGGATCCCAACGATCGAAATATATATAATTTAAAAATGTTATGTATTTCATATGTTAAGTGCAATTTTAAACATTAATATTTTTAAATGGTCGTTTGGTTCAAAATATGAAATGGAAAGGGAATGAATACAAATAAAGGTTGGTGATGGTAACAAAAATGGTTAGCTTTATTATGTTTTTGGTTCAAGCCAGAGAATGAAAATGAATAGTAACTATTACCACCAAGTAATGGATTTTGTTACTTGAGGGGGAGGGGAAGGTAACAAATTGGGGATTCCATTACCATCAAGTAATAGTAATGGATTGATGAGGGGTTGAAACAAACAAGAAGAAAGAGAACAAGTAATTGATTCCATTTTTCGGAGTCCAACAATAATGAGCTAACCCCCTCCCCCCTAATAATTAATTAATTAGTAAAAAGCCAAATAACTTGATAATTTGAATTTATATATTAACACAAGTTCAACATCTTATATACTAAGTTACTACAATTTTTATCATACATCCGGTGTCTGAAGGCGTAGACACCCAAAACTATTTTTTTGCTCATTACTTATTTGAAACTCTGCCTATTATATGATTATGCTCATTTGGAAGTTTCAAATAAGTAATGAGCAAAAAATAACTTTGAGTGTACCGTGCACGTGGTACACACGGGTATATAAATGCACTCCTAAGTTACTAACTTTGTTTTTAAATATTAGTAGAAAAATATGGTAAAAAAACAAATTATCAAAATATTGTATATTTCATGGCAAACTATATTTTTTTTACAGGAGAATCGAAACATTTTATTCAGAAATCGAATCTGATATTACAAATTACATAGCACTAGAGGGAATTTCTTCTAACCAAACCCGCATCCCCTCATATGATGAGCTCAATTTTGCTAAGCAGTGAGCTACACAGTTTGCATTACGCCTAATATGACTAAAAGAAAAGGGTTTTTTTTGTGGGAAAGGACCTAATAAAATACAAGTTTTGTAGGGAAGGACCTAATAATTTTTTTTTTTGTCTAAAAGGACCTATTAAAATACTTCCGATTGTTAATAGGAACCAGTTTATGAATTTCAGGCCAAAATTACCATATTCCGACGTTGACTTTTTTTTTTACCCCAATTGGGACACCACAACTACATTTGACAGGAATTTTATTGCTTGAAGATGATTTCACATACATTTTCCTTCAATTTCTGAAAAAAAAATTAGGAGGAGAAGAGAAATTAAAGCCCTAATTTTCAATTTGGGGAAAAACGTATAATAGGAATCCTAATATTGAAAGAGTCAATTGGGGTAAAGCAAAAGTCAACGCTGGAATATGGTAATTTTGGCCTGAAATTCATAAACTGGTTCCTATTAACAATCGAAAGTATTTTAATAAGTCATTTTAGACAAAAAAAAATTATTAGGTCCTCCTCTACAAAACTTGTATTTTATTAGGTCCTTTCCCACAAAAAACCCAAAAGAAAATGAAACAAAGTTTAAACTAACCATACGAATATCATCAAGAATCCTACCAAGAGTTGATCTTTCTCTCCTATTCTTCTTCAAGCTCTGAATTAAACACAAACAATCTGATTCCACCAGCAGGCTATTCAAGCCCGAGTCTCCCGCCACTTGAATTCCATGTCTGAGCGCCAGTGCTTCAGCTTCTTCTGGGCTATTCCATGTCGCCACCCTGCCAGCATGTTGATAACATTACATCCCCTGCGTGATCCCGAATAATAGCACCCAAACCCACCTTGCCTTCCCCTAGCATGGCTGCATCAGAGTTGAGTTTAAAAGGCCCATCATGAGGTTTGTCCGGTGTGAAGGGCTCTGCTCAACTACAGTTATTCTGGCATCTCACTTCTGTGCTTGCTGATCATACTCATTCATTAAACCAACTGCCTTCCCTACACACTCCACCACCCCTTTTTTCCTCCTATTAAAAACCCAATTGTTCCTCTCAATCCAGATAGCCCAAGATAAGGACCAAAAAAGGCTCCACCACGTCGAACATTTACATCTCTCCCACAGTTCATGCATCCACTCTTTCACGGGACGCCCTTCAAAATTCTTTGTCTCCGGCCTCAAAGGTGATGCATACCAAACTCTAGCAGAATCTTCACAAGAGAGAAGCATCATATGAGTAATAGTCTTACTTTCCTCCCCACATTTTGGGCACGTAGTGTCCACTTCAATTCCTCTTCTTGCTAGGTTTTCTCTAACTAGAATGCCATTATGAACCACTCTCCATGCGAAGCTTTGAACTTTTAGGGGAACCTTGGCATGCCAAATATTCTTCCACATCCATTTTGTTGCGCTGCTATCACTCGGCCCCTCACCTTTATCCACCTCCTGTAAAGCATGGTAGTAAGCACTTTTACCTGTGAAATCTCCCGATTTTGTAAAACTCCACACCCAATAATCATCTTGTGGATATAACGGAATGTGAACTTTGCGAATTTCGGCCAATTTCCAGTCTGAGAGATATTGTTGAATAGTATCTAGCTTCCATTGCCCCTGGTTTATCAGCTCACACACCCAAATTCTCACGTGGAAGTAGGCAACCCGCAGGCAGCCCTGGGACCCATGGATCAGTCCCAAGACATGTTGTCTTCCCATCTCTATCACTCTTCTTGCACCCTTTTTGATCAATTCTTTTGCAGACAAAATCGATATCCACGTATAGCTTATATTTCCTTTCACTTCAGCTTCAAAGAAAGATTTTGTAGGAAAATATTGTCCTTTTAACACTTTTGCCATCAAAGAGTCTGAGTAATTTAGAATCCTCCACCCCTGCTTTGCCAAAAGTGCCCTGTTGAAAGCATGGAGATTACGGAAGCCTAGTCCCCCTTCCTTTATATAGATCGACATAGCAACTTCCAAGCTATCCATGGGATCTTTTTCTCTGTAGCTTTTTGCCCCCAATAAAAGGATCAATAAAGTCCTTCTATCTCCTGTAGCAAATTTTGAGGAAGAAGAAAGCACTGCATTGAGTACATAGGAATGGCCTGGGCTACAACTTTGATTAATATCTCTCTTCCCGCATGTGACAAGAAATCTCCTTTCCACCCTTTAAGCTTTTTCCATACTCTATCCTGAATTGTTTGGAAAACAACTTTTTTGGAGCCTCCTATGAAAGTAGGAAGACCCAAATAACGATCATGATCTTCAACAGCCTTAAATTGCAACTTCGTCTGAATCATATTTTTCTTCTCAAGTTCCATATTTCGGCTAAAAGAAACCTCCGATTTTTCCAAATTCAGTTTTTGTCCGAAGCCGCCTCATAGGTGGTTAAGATATCAAGAGCATTATCAACCTCTTCTTCATTTTCCCTGATGAACAACAAGCTATCATTTGCAAAAAATTAGGTGAGATATTGGAGCAACATTTCTCCCTATTTTAACCCCATGAATTGCTTTTGTCTTTTCCACATCTCTTAGGAGTGCTGACAATCCCTTTGTACATATAATGAACAAGAAAGGTGATAGCCCATCTCCTTGTCTGAGACCCCGAATAAGAGTGAAAGTTTTAGAGGGTTGGCCATTTATTAAGATCGAGAATGATGTAGTTGTCACACACTTCATTATTAAAGACACAAAGGCATTCGGAAAACCCATTTTAATCATCATTTGCTCCAGGAAACTCCATTCAACTCTGTCATAAGCCTTACTCATATCAAGTTTTAACGCCAAATTACCTTTTGCACCTTTTTTATTCTTCCTCAAATAGTGAAAACATTCATATGCCACAAGAATATTATCCGTTATTAACCGGCCTGGCACAAAACCACTCTGAGATTCATGAATAATGTGAGGAAGCACCTGTTTAAGTCTGTTAGCTAGCACCTTAGATGCTAGATTAATATGACATTACACAGACTAATAGGCCTATAATCAACAGGTGAAGTGCAACTCTTTTTTTTTGGGATTAAAACAATGTATGTTTTATTTAATTCCTCTATATCCCCTCCCCCATTTAAAAAATACAAGACTTGTTCAACTACATCCCCTCCTATTGTGCTCCAGTACTTTTGGAAAAATAAAGCAAACATACCATCAGGTCCTGGGGATTTGTGGGATGCATTTGGTCTAAAGCCTCTTTTATCTCTGCTCCCGTGAAATCGCCTCTCAAACATTCTGCCATCTCTCTGTTACTATTCTATCAATTTTGTCTATCACCGGCATGGGGTCCACATTGGAATTTGACGAGAACATATCATCAAAAAAATTGACAAAAATGTCAGCAATTTCCTCCTCTTTCCCGCACATCTGACCAGATCCATCTTCAATTTTGTTTATTGCATTTCTCGTTGCTCGCTGCTGGGCTTTAGTGTGAAAGAAGCGTGTATTTTTATCCCCGTCTTTGAGCCAAGTTTGCCTACTCCTTTGTTTCCAATACACCTCTTCTCTCCCCTCTAATTCGTCCATCCTAGCATCCAACAATTTCATAGCCATGATCACCTCATCTGTCTGATCCTACCGCATCAAATTTTCCATCTCGTTTCGACAAGCCCGCAGCTCCCGCGCCACACTTCTTAAGGTTTTGGCTCCCCATTTGCTCAAATTTCCAGTAGTATAGGAGATGTTACAAATCACATCTCCCCCATTGTGCCACACCTCCTTGATGACAATTTCAAATGATTCCTCTCTTAGCCACATTTCCTCAAATCGAAAAAATTTTCTTTTTCTCCGTGTCTCTGCACTCCCTTGGGCCTCCATGGTATTTATAAGGATTGGGAGATGGTCGGAGTTATACTTTGACAGATGCGTAACAAAAGCTCCTGCAAATTTTGATTTTCAGCTTGCGTTTGCTAGATATCTATCAAGGCGTTCTTGGATATTGTTCTCCCCACCCTGGTTGTTGCTCCATGTAAATTCGTAGCCTACAAACCCCATGTCATGAAGCTCGCAATCCTGCATGGCTTGTCTAAGACTCCCAGCTTCTCTTTGATTGAAACCATTGCCTCCTTTCTTCTGTTATGACGTGAGCACAAGATATATATCACCCCCACATAACCATGGCAGCTGGTTGTCCCCATTTAATAACCTCAGCAGATCACCAGTCTTCTCTTTGTTCTCCTCCTCCGGAAAGCCGTACACCCCAGTGAATCGCCACACAACCTCATCCCCTTATACTATATTTACATCAATGTGATTAAGTGAGTAGGAATTGATAATTACACTCACTTTTCCACTCCACAAAAGAGCCACCCCTCCACTACGTTTCCGCCCATCACCATTACAACTTACTGCCAGCATATTTCTCATCCTCACTTTATGTTTCATCGTCTCCATTTCAGCATCTTTCATTTTGGTTTCCGAGAGGAAAACCAATTGGGGATTCTCTAAGGTTGGAAACCTTTTGAGCGCATTAACTGCCCTGGGACTCCCCTACCCACGACAGTTCCAAGATAAGGCTTTTAACATTGTTCACCAAGAGCCCAAGGCATGGGGCCCGCCACGGCATACTCCAAATGCATGCATTGCTTCTTTGGTACTTCTCTACCTTCTATGTCTATTTCTTCTTCCATCTCGTCTACCCGCTCACTCCCACTCCTTTTCTCTCCACTATGTGTGACCTGGTCCGGAAGAACATCCCCTTCCCCTCGCTGCACCCTTTTCCATTTTCTAGTTGTTTCATCTTTTTATCACTCAACATGACCTTGCTTTCCTTCATCTTTTCACGGACACTAGTGTCTACTGGTCGTTGCAGAATTTTTGTTCCACTCCTAGTAGCTGTAAAACAGATTGGAGATTCTGTTCCTTTTGGGTATCCAAAGTAACAGCACCCATACTGGCCAAAACTCCATCCACCCTTTCTTCCTGCTGTGGTGAAGGACTTTTTTATGGCTTTGCTACAAATAATTTCCTCCTACAGCCCTCCTGTTCATCCATTATATTCTCTTCTCCTTCTTTTTGTCCTTTCCAAGGTGAGGCCCTCATACAACTTCCAAGTTTTCTTACTGGGGAATGTTCACCATGATTCTCTTGACATTCACATTCCCCATGCCCCAGCCTCCCACATACATAACATAGTAGAGGGAGTCTTTCATATTTAACCGTCACTTTAACTTTATCCCCTCCCCGAAGCTTCACATTAATGGTGTCCTTTAGTGGAGATCGAACATCCACCACCACTTTAACCCTAACCGATCTTTCGATATCAAGGTACACTGATTTATCAATTTTGATGAAAGCACCCACTTTCCCGGCAAGCGCTTGAACATTTTCATCATGTCCTCGTCCCCTGAAAGGCAAGTTGTAAAATCTTGCCCATATAGGTAAAAAGTGTAATTGTGTCTCCGAGGCGTTCCCATCCTCCTGAATGTCACTAAAACACATAACATGTCGATCAAAGTGCCAAGGTTGGCCATCAAGAATTTTTGCCTTATCCCTCCAATGATAGAATTGGAAAGAGAATAAATTTTCATCTATTCATCTCGCTTCCAACTCATAAATTGGGTTCCAAATCTTCTTTAATGTTTCCATTAAAGCCTTCGCATTGGCAGGTTTAGTCTACCATAATTTCCCGATGAGCATAAGGGATCCATGTACACAATAAATTAGAAATTGATAAGTATAGGTTTTTGATCTGGCGCTCAAGTTTAGAAGAGCAAAGAAGAGGGGTTATTATTCGTTCTTTTCTCTCTTTCCTCCCTTACTGCTCAGCTATTTTGAGTTTTGACGCTTCTATATTTAACCTACTAAACTATTCATCGCTCAGACAATTAGATAATTTTGAAAAAAATACCTCATAATTAAGATTATTCTAGAGTAATCAATAGAGAACGCTATAAGAAAAATGGTCATAATTCGTGCTAATGAGCCGACACCATTAATTATGTTGCTGAAAGCCTGAAAGTCCTACTGATCATATCTCTCGTTCTTCGTTTGGAGCGGTGTGAAAATTGAAATTGCCGAACAGAAACAAATTATGCTTTTCTGTACATCACAGTACATGTACATGTGCTCGCAACTGCTGAATATACTGAAGAGGTGCTGCAACTTTTGCCTTTAGTTTCTATTTATTATTATTGGCCTGCTTATCCCAAACATGAAGGGTTGCACCATGTGCTAGAATGTTTTTCTTTTGTTTTTCAAGGTGGCAGGGAGTAGACTAAAGTTTTTATGCAAATTTCACTGTATGGCCTACGTTAGATGTGTTTGATCTTCTATGTGTGCTGTGGATCTGCGGAGTTATTATGTTTTTTTTTTTCTTGAGTCACATTTTGGTTTGCATTGGGTAAATCTAAGCCCAATGGAAATCCTTCCTCAGCCTCCCAAGAGGTACATCTACTCTTCCAGAATTGAATCCAATACCTCCTAGAGGAAGATCAATTCCTCACCCTTCAAGTAGGATTATGCATTATTGGGGTGATATCATCCGATTCAAATTCAAAAATTTCGGATCAGATCCGATATCCGACCCGTATATCTAAAATATCCGAAATCACAAATTACAAAACTAAAAAGAAAGGCGTATTATTCAGTATTCCAAACCAGTTAACAAAGAAATAAAAATAGATGAAAATCAAACATACATTAGGCAAAAAAAACAAAAAAATTTGAACTTTTAGAACTCCAATAACCCCCTCTTCTTTGCTCTAAGAGCTAAGAAGGCTTGGATACTATGAAGCAAGCCTTGAGATATTATGGCCCGTCTTAGACCATTAGATTACTCTACTAGAGTGTGGGTGGAAGTTTGAAGGTGTAATTGTCACTATTGTTGCTTTGCTGCTAATTATAATTAAATGTCTCTATTTTCACCGGAAAAAAAGAAAGATAAACTTGGACTTCTCCGGTGAATCACTCCCTCAGTCCCTCCTTAAGACATTTCAACTGTATTTTAAATGTAAAATTGGTCAAAACGTAAATATTCTAATACACTCAAGACCAAGAAGAAAAGTTTCATGGCGTTGTTAGCACTTTAATGCTGCTGAAAGTCAGAGTCATAGCTAAGCATGGAGCATTTCTCCCTTATGTTAGCAAGCTCGCACATCACCATTATTATCAAACTCAAAAATCCACCATATTCAGGATTTGTTGTAAAGTTAACCATATGGTCCATTTTATACATCCTTAGCAAACAAAAACCAATAACAAAGTACTTGAAGTGACATGCAAATGCTGAAAAATGGAAGCAAGAAAACGTGACATAAACAACTACTCAATAGAATTGTAACACATGAACATCAAATCCTCAGCTCACAACGACAAAAGCGAGCAATTAAATTCACAACAACAAGAACAACGACTTCATTCATCATACACCCGGGCGTATTATAAAATTTTTGCAACAACAATAATCAAACATGAACTCAAATGGAAGCATGTAACTTAGGTACAAAAGAAAACCAGCGAAACCCACAACTCCATTTGTGAGGCAAAGCAGGGCATTTAGGCAACCAATGCCAAGTCCGCCTCGAAACCCTGTAATACAAAAAATCTCAGGCCAACTATAGCAACATATGCATATCATACCATTGTGCCAAAAACAATAGATATGCTCATAATTGTGATAACAAACTGATACCAATTTTCTGTACATCAAATCTGGTAAACTTTCCACTTCCACCCAATTATTATTATCATCATTTTGCCCTTCATATTCCCACACCTTCAAACACCTTGAAATCCCATTCCCTCCCACCCCACCAATCACATACATTTTCCTCCCCCCTGCACCATCTTCACAATCATCACTGATCACAATCCTAGCAAAAATGAGCTCATTTGTCGGCATTTCGACAAAAGAATTACCCCAAACACCCTTTTCCAAATCAAAGGACACGACTGAATAAGGATGAGAAGTTATAAAATACAAATACCCATCTCTGTAAACACCTTCTTGGTGAATATTATCATTCCATATTGAATCAAACCCGCCAAAGTTTCGCCAGGATCGGACCGTAGAGTCGTAGAGGAACACAGACTCTGATGAATAAACAAAGATCTTGAACCCATTTGGTGAAGAAATTAGAGTAAGCAACTCAAACGTGAAGGGTAATCTAGGAGATTTGACAAGAGTTGAAGAGCGAGATAAGAGATTAGAGACTAAAAAAGCTGAAGAATTTGGAAGATGAAAACAAAGTAAGCCATTAGAAGAAGATAAGAGAGATGAAGATGAAGGACAGGGGGTTAAGGAGTGCAGGTGATGCAGAGGATTCTCTCCAAGTTGCAGAAACAGAGTTGTAAAGAGGAAAATGGTGGTTAAAATGAGGATGAGATAACAAAAGAAAAGAAGAAAATGGAGAAGTAGAAGAAGATGATGAAGAAGATGGGTAGAATTTGGAAAGAAAAGAAGGATTAAAGAGAAGAGATTTGAAGCGTTTACATGTTGATCTGAGATTAAGGATGGATTTTAGAGAGAGAAAACAGAGGATATAATCTAAGAGTTCATCTGGTAGTTTGCTCCATATTGAAGGATCCAAATCTGGGGAACTTTTAGCCATTTTTTGTTTCTGGGTTTTTAGGTGATAGAATGAAGAAGGAGACAATTGAGGTGGAGTAAAATAGAAGTACTTCAGAAATGAGGTAAAGAGGTATTGAAATTTAAACGTTGAATAAGAGTTGAAGTTTGAGATTTAGTAGGCGTATTTGTTAGCTAGCGCTGCCAGTCGGAATACGGCAAGAATAGTTGCAGATAATAATAGGAAAGAAATTTAGTAGTTGGACTTCTCTAACTAGATTATTTGAATTTCCCCTCAAAAAAAAAAAAAAAAAAAAACTAGATTATTTGAATTAATGGTTTGTCTAAAGTATGTCAAGTTAAAAACTACTACTTCCTCCGTTTTAAAACAAATCAAATGGAAGTTGTTTCGCTTTATTTCGAGAATGGATGAAGTAATTATTTTTGGCATCTTTGCTGCCAAATTAAAGAAAAACACTAAGGAAATTTATCTGTATAACTCGTGATAAAACTTGAGCGAAAAAGTACATGAAAGCTAATCTAATAACACATTACATGATTATATATATGCTTTATGATATGTGAAAAAAAAAATATCAAGATTAGTATGACATGTCAAGATTGCAAGTATTTGAAAAAAAAGGAGAAAACGTATGACATGTCAAGGCCGCAAATATTTTAATAAGGAAGAAAGTATGGCATGTTAATATTATTAGGCGTGATTGTGTAAAAATGGAAAAATAATTGCTAAAACTCACAAATTACTATTGTAATATATAGATTGTTTGCATATTATAGTGACAAATTAGTAAATATTTTTTAGTGAAATAATAAAGAAATAGTCAATATCACTCGCATGATAGCATCAAATGAGGTCGTAATCCATCACCCCTCCAGTCTTACATTTTAGGTGTTACTAGTATTTTTTGCACGCGAACTTTGTGATATGATTTTTACATTTTTTTTTTAAAATATAGGGAAGTTGGTTTTTTACTTAAAAAAAAATGGTGGTTTTTTTTAAAATTGAAAAATTTGTGACGGTTATTAGAGCTTTTTAAAAAAAAAAGACTTTTCCGCATTAGTTATCTTTGAAGAAAAAAAACATAAAGGGATTTTTAGGGAATTAGTGGCCCCCAAAGGTCCGTTAAAACACATTATAATAGAGATAAACAATTTTATTTTAGAAAGTAAGAAAATTCTCTGAGAACTCCCTCTTTTAGGAAGCATTAATTAATAAAGATTATCTTCTCTTACCTACCCTTTACCTCTTGTCGCTCAAAGTCTCAAATCATTTAATTTCCACTCCAACTTCTCTACCTAGCAAGATTATTGTTAAACCATATAGCTCAACCACCAATCCAACATTATCATTCGTTGGAGTGTCAGAATCATTTTCATTTAAGCTGACAAGGTCAGTGTATTCAAAAAGCACTCCTTCCATCTCCTGTTGTTTTTTCCTAATTTTTCAGAATGATCTTAAAATATTAAGCATACCAAAAATGACCATGAAAATCACCATTTTACTCTCATTCACTATGTTTTTCATGGTCATTTTTAGAATGTTCCTAAGAGAGATCAATGATTCATCACGACCGTATCATGACCTTATATAGAAAAACTGAAATACATGACTTGGAATTATCACCAGAATGTTCCTAAAATGACCAGGATTCATTTTCACCTTATGTAGATACATTAAATTATATGCCAATGGCCATTACATTTGAATTATCAACACTCGAGATCAATGATTCATCAGCCTATGATTTTTCCATGACATCAGAGTAACTCGCAAGTATATCACTCCTGCAACAAATGTGATACTACGCTAATACAAATGCGATATGTCAAACTTGAGATATTTGCAGTTTACCACACCTTTAAAGAATAATTTCTTGAGTCCGTTAAGACACAACGGAATATCATGAAATAACAAATCTTAAACGCTAGTAGCGACCAACTCAGAAGTATCATCCGTAGACAAATGCCAGGAGACTATCTGAAAACATCATATTGGGAAGGTAAAAAAAAAACCTCTTCGTCGCAAATGATCCTTTAATCACTCCAATTATCCTCATCTTTTAGGGGAAATTTTCCTTTCGCTGTCCTGCTATCCTGCTGGATTACAACAAACAGCATTACTACTTCCTGATTTTCCAACTCGACTGTTTCAAGTGCAAAGAAAGCCTAAAGAGTTGTTGGAGGGACAGTTCTACAACTCAACTCCAATTAAAGTTTCCTTTTTTTTTCTAAAAAGATCTCCAGTTAAAGTTTCTTAAACATGCGGCAGCAGAAGTATACCAACTTGCTTCTTTGTTTGTCATTTTGACATAAAATCCGTTCTTTTGAAGTAGAACAATCCTAAATCATAAATAATTGCCATAGATGGAAAAAAAAAACCACAAGATTACCATATCATCAGGACATAATTCAGATGAAGACCAGACAAGAATCTGCCTATCATTTCCACCTGTGTACAACTCCTGAACATAACATGAATAAGAAAATTTATAATATTCATATAGAAGGAACAAAATAATGTTAATACGCCACCTAATCCCTTTGTTTAATGCACATAAACTCAGAATTTGATAAATAGAGTGATCAATTAAATATTGATTGCCATTATTATTGTAAAGCAACAAGTTGGTATTTTGAAATGGCAAGTAATATGAAACCCAGAAATTTGAATCGCTAATTTTTTGAGTTGGGTTGGTTGAGGTGGAAGGGCATTTGCCTTCACACTCACCACTACTTCACCACCCATGTTCGATTCCTCAGTCCTCAACCCTAGCCTACACCCCTCCCCCAACTCGTGCTTAAAACCTTTGTTGACATTCCTGAGATAAGACCCCAACAAGAGACCTGTTGTGTACCAACCCCAAATTTTTTTTTCGTGATTTTCTAAATTGGGATGAAAACTAGCTGAGATTTCAGATGCTATAATCTATTTTCCTTCACATAAATTCACCACAAAACATTGGATAAATTGAAAGGCATCACGCAAATATGAAAGAAAGAAGGCTCAGGCCAAATAAATATATTCTAGTATCAGAGTTGATATTCCACCAAGTATCCTCCACAATACAACATCCTCCATGAAACATCAGAACATCTCGAGATTGACCATGATCTGTCAGAAGCATGATATCATATAGGCCTTGCTTCTATCTACTCTCAGCTTCACTGCATCTACTAGGCAGAAGGCATCATACTTGAAGAGTTTTGACACATAATAAAAAGAACAATGTCTTACCTGATCTTGATCATTAAACCAGCAACAATTTACACATTCATAGTGGGCACGAAAAGTCAGAGATGTATTGCCAGACCAAAGATCGAATGCCTGAAGATAAACAAAATCGTAAGACTGCAAATCTTAACCTTGATGGGGAGGTCAACAGAATACACAAGAAAAACCTTACTTTCACAGATGTCATGCAAGGAACAAACACAAGAGACGAATCCTGAGCCACAGCCATCTGTATCCCTTTGCTGTTTTGCAAGCGCACAGTTTCAAAATTCACTAGAGTGTTACAGCCAGATTCAATATCCCACAATCTTAATCTTGAATCAGAACCTGAAAATGAAATTATAAATGGCAAAATTTTAAACTATGTTCTTAACCACTGACTTTTCTTGCATCTAGGACACATTTTCTTGCAGTGGAACAATATACAATCACAAGCTCTTCCCTCAAACACAGAGAATTACTACCTGCACTGAGAAGGTACATGCCATCTTCAGTTGCTTTTAAGCCTGTGACAGCACCATAGTGCGCAGTTGCATGATCTTGACTTGACATCATGCCGGGATGGCACCTTTGCTTTGTATATCCCCCCTTTAGTTGAGAAGGCATTCTAGACACAGCAGAAAGCTTTGTACCATTACCAAGAGAAACTTTCTTCTGCTGTCCCCTATTCTTTGCAGATGAACTCTGCCCTGTTGCCATAGATGTTGCTGCCTAGAGTTGACGCAATTGTGTTTAGAGTTCAGACAACAGGTGAAATGTAACACATGATTTAGATTTACGATTAAAAAAGACATCAGGGTTCAAAAATTATGAAAAGAAAAAAAAATTGATGTCAGGTTTCCCCCATCCTAGACATAATCAGTTCTTGTGTCCCTGCGCTATACTAGTGATGTGACTTCGAGTGTCCAGAAGCAGGACAATAAATCATATTGCTCTGAATTGAGAATGTAGCATAATTACTGATAGCCTCAGCTGTCTAGTTTAGATCATCTATAAACTGATACTTCTTGACATGCTTGACGCCATCCTCAGCACACTGAATAAGAACTTAAAAGCAATTATCACCCATAAAGACTGTCAAGCAACTTTTGTCTCGAGTCCTGACACAAAATAACTTCTAAGGATGATATTTACATGATCCAGCTCTAAAAAAAAGGCAGAAAATGGTATGAATGAAACCTTGTCAGCAACTGAACGTTCTAACAATGGTGGGCGTCTCCCAAGTTGAGATTTGGACTGATCCAAAACCAGAAAACATCCAGCACGTCTGATATCCCAGTAACGTATGGCACCATCACAGCCACCTGTCATCAAAACCCACTCGCTAGATGTAGACCATTCAACTGCCATTACACCATCTGCCATCAGAGTGATGATTCCATATGAGATCTCTATACAGGCGACTTTCCTCCAGATATGGTTAATTAACTAACCCAAAATAGAGAAACAGACTCAGAACAATGAGCTAAATTACATTTCATTTATCAGTGTGCAAGATTATATCTTCCACAGCAAGACATAATGATCCCTAATTACTATCTGCCTCAGAATAATATGCCACATTTGACTTTTGTGGTTAAACCTTTTGAAGTTCAGTCAACATGTTACAGTAAATAATGATCTAGTAGATCGATACATGTAATAAACATAATACAATGATATTAAAGAGTGGTATTCAATAAATCAAAAATGATACACGTACATTATGATACAATACATATTTTAATAACCAAACTGTCAAATTGGCAACTCACAAGTAACTTTCAAATATGGTGCATCACAGGGACGGGGGGCCTAGGGGTTGGGGAGGAATTGAAGCGGTGGGCAAGAAATTTGTTCTCCTACCGTTTTTATGGACATCAACTATCATCTTGTAAGAAGAAGAAGGTTCAGATTTAGGCCCTCAAATAGAGCCAATGGTGATTGAACTTAAGAAAAGAAATACAAGGTGCTTTGCTAATCAGCTATCAAAACTAGGTGACAATTATGAATAATAGATATCACAATAATAATTGATAGTTAACATAAACATTAATATATCAGTATTATGAATATCACCATCATCACTATATTTCTAAATACTTGATATTTTAGATGTTTTAATCTGCCGCAATATATTTGATGTCTTAAAGTACAATTACGTGGAAAGAGAAAGCTTGGCTCTTGCTCTTGCTCTTGTCCACAGTATTGGGGACTGTAGAAGAGTTGTCTATTATAACAAACCATGGTAACATGCATAGCATAATGGTTACCAAAAAAATTAAAATTGCCAGTATGTTTTCATGAGTTATCTTCATGTAAAAGACGGAATTTTCATACTTAATCTAAAACTCAGAAAAACTAGATGGAATTCACATAATGTTGACCCAGCGTAACATAATTCCCTAATCTCCCCGCGAACTGCGATCCGAAGAAAGCGAATTATGGTCGGTGTTCGCCTTTTTTTGGCCCATTTTGGGCGATAAGCGCGAAAAAGCAAAATTTTTTATTTAATAATGTTAAATTGTGTTGACCCTCAGACTAGCTAGGCATTAGGATGCAAAGAAATACTACCTCTGTTTCACAATACATGCACCATTTGTATGGCACTTTACAAGAACTAAATTTTATCGTTTTGTTAATCTCAAACTGCAAACAGATCTCCATCTGTGCAAAAACTAGACCCCCCTCAGTGTTAAAGTCCATAATATATGGATCTTTGGCAGCATACACTATATACAGAAAACATCATCTATGAATATTTATCCAGTCCATCGAAGAACAGCCAGAAGACAGAAAGACACCTATCCCTTGGACCTAGTCTCATGTCCTTCTCGACACCACCATGGAGGCATGAATCATGAGATACTTGTACTCAACATTAACAATTTTTAGTTATCAGGATGGTATGATGACTAGATGATGTATAATGCTCAACACTACATAATAATACTCAATAATTCAAACATATATTTATTTTTCCGAGTTATAAGCATACCACGATGGCCAGACAACGTATGAGAAAATGCCCCTGAAGCAATATCACAAAGACGAACTTGAACATCTTCAGTTCCAGACGCTATTAACATATGGGAGGTAGCAATAGGACTCATGGCAGTCTTGTAAACTTTTCCAGGCATCTTAAAATTCATAACCACCTATCTGACAACAGTCTAAATTAGTAATCTTCAATTACTATATCATAAATGAAAAAACTGAACAATTGGGTAGCAAAGTGTACCAAGCACTAGTACCTGAGTTGTGTTCGTATCCCAAACATTGATGTGATGATCATAGGAACCAGTAACGAACAGCCCGGTATCAATTGGATACCATGTGGCTGAGGATATGGCGTACTTGTGTCCTTGTTGGTGCTGTTTATCAATAAAAAAAAGGCACTTGTGCTTCGCAACGAGGCCTCCATCCTCAAACCCTGAGGCACGTTGAACGTCGAAAACAGCAGCAGATGCATCTGAAGCACCGGAAAGCAAATATCGCCCCTCTGTTAAATCAACCTGATTTTCTATGAAAACATGTGACACAAAGATCTCTCAATAAGGCAATATCAATATCCAAACAAAATCCTTCCTTGTGTGAAGTAAGAAAACGAATACCCCTGCCCATTTCATAAAGTTCATTCTGCTTTCCTTTTTAGGATGTTTCAAAATGAATGCCCTAATTATCAATTATATCTCTATGAATATTATGCACTGCCTATTAGTTCTTCCTATTATCCGTGAAAAGTGAAGCAGGACAAACAATGCAAAATGGGGGACATACTACATGTAGGCTTTGTTCTTTTCACCTTAACAATTCGGATATCATGATTATAAGTTCAAATAAGGAAATATAAGCTCTGATAAGAGACAATAAGTTTAGCAAAGGGCTATCCAAGTTAGATTCAAAACCTATATTAGTCCAACTAAGGTTCAATAACTTCAAATAAGGAAAAACAAGTTTAAATATGAGACTTTCATATAAAGTTTTTTCAGGTTAAAAAGATTATTAAAAAAAATAGGAAGCCATAGTCATATTTAATCCTATTAAGCAAAGAAAATTATGAATATTCCTAGAGTTAATTTAGCAACTTACAAAATTAATAGCATATCAAACTATGGTTGCATTCTCTTCACCTTATTTTTCCTCAACTTATTTGAACTTATCCAAACTTATCTTAACTTATGTAAACATTTTTTTGAAGTAATTTTATAAGGCGTGAGAACTTATTGAAACTTACATGAGCTTAATTGAATTTATTCGAACTTCTTAGAATTATTGAAACCTATCGAAACGTATTAGAACTTATTGAAACTAATATGAACTTAAAACGCACCGTACAATGTCGGTTGTCAACAAAATGATGGACAAACAACGACAAGATGAACAATAAACGCTTATTTCTTCACAACTTATGAACATTTTTAAGGTTTTGAAGATCAGTAGCAAGTACAAACATGACAAATTTCATCTTTAATACACATATTCATGAATTACGCCATCACAAGTCTAGTTTAGCGAAAAATAATCCGAGTAAAAGCAAAAATAAACATAGAAAATTTCAATTGAAGCTCAAAAAAATGAACAATTAATAAAGTAAATTAAGAGGGAGAAAGAGAGGGACCTGGAGAGAATTAATGGCGCCGCGATGCGGAGAAACGAACTCTTTGAAGTTGGAAAGCTGAAGAGAGGAAATGCGACGAGATCGAAGGCGACGGGAGAAAGAATTAGGTCGTAATCTACCTTCATCTCTACTCGTAATCTCTTTCCACAACATTTTCGGCGCATCTTCCACCTTAATTTCTTGCGCCTGAATTGATTTCTGCCGATTCTTGATGCAAAGATTATCGACTTTGTCTTCGCTTTGATACCAAAGTTTGCTGGACTAGATGATGAATTGATGGTGACTCAAATTTCGTGTTGATTACAAATTACTTGCGAACCTAGACCGGAGTAGGCTTCCCAGTTCACAACAATCAGTACGAGCTTTGGTGTTTGCCTAGTGTTTGTGACAAATTACACACAAGACCTAATTTATTCGGAGAGGGGTTGATAATTAACTTGTAATAAAGGTAAAATAACGTTTAAAATGTAGGGTAAAAATAAAGAAAATTTGCCAAAAAAAACCTTTTACGAGTTCATTTTTGCGAAAAAAAACCTTATAAAGCATTTTTTGCGAAAACAAACCAAAATCAAAATTATTTTGCGAAATGAAACCTAAGACCATTTTCCGGCGTTGACCATCTCAATTCAGGCGTTGACCACCACCTGCCACTAGCACCCACCCACCCCCGCAGCCCCCACTTCCACCCCACACCCCACCCCCACCACCCCAGCCCCACCCCACCCCGGCGGCCCCCGACCCCCTCCATACACCCCCTCAAGGGCAGCCCCCCCCCCTTCGCCCCTGCCTTCTCTCCTCTCCCTTCTTCCTCCCTCCCTCCCCTCTCTCCTCTCCCCTTCGTCCATTTCCCCCCCCTCTGCAACCCTCCCCGCAGCCCCCCCCTCCCACCCGACCAAGGTTTTTCCGGTCCCCCTAAAGCGTAAAGATAGGAGAGGGAGAGCAGTAGATAACGAAAATGGGGTTGGGGGTCATGGGGAGGGGATTGCGGAGGGGGTTACGGGTGGCGCAACGATGGGGGGATGGACGAAGGGAGAGGGAGAGGGGGAGGGCTACCGCCTTGAGGGGTGGAGGGAGGGGGTTTCTCGGGTGGGCGCAGCGGTTGGGGTGGGGGATGGACGAAGGGAGAGGGAGAGGAGGGGGGGAGGGAAGAATGGAGAGGGGAGAGGGTAGGAGCGAAGGGGGGGGGGGGCTGCCCTGAGGGGGTGGAGGGAGGGTTGGGGGTTACTGGTAGTGGTGGCTAGGTTTATTCTTGCAAAAATAATTTTGATTTTGGTTTGTTTTCGCAAAATAATTTTGATTTTGGTTTGTTTTCGCAAAAAATGTTTTATAAGGTTTTATTTCGCAAAAATGAACTCGTAAAAGGTTTTTTTTGGCAAATTTTCCTAAAAATAATGAAACATGTGGAAATCCTTTAGAAACATGGAGAAAACTATGGGATGATTGTATATTGTCAATTCACTATGTATATTGAGTTTGAGTATAAGAGAGATTTGAGCTTGAGCAGTGGCGGATCCAGGAATTAAGTTATGTGGGTTCATAATAGTTCGAATTTAAATTTTATTTTTAAAATTAATGTTGCACATTTAGTTTATAAATGCACATATAAAAATTTCTGAATATATGAACATTATTCCTTTTCATTTAACAAACTTCTCATTGCATATCATATAAATATTTGA
The DNA here is from genome assembly GCA_947648045.1 of Beta corolliflora. Lineage (NCBI taxonomy): Eukaryota > Viridiplantae > Streptophyta > Magnoliopsida > Caryophyllales > Amaranthaceae > Beta > Beta corolliflora. The sequence goes on from CANSZD010000832.1 coordinate 76,234, forward strand.
GTAGTTAATCAAGTAATCAATATAGTAAATTTTTAGTAACTAATTATACTTAGGGCGTGATTAATTAATTGTTTAAGCAAGAAAAATGGCAAGAGGATGGAAAAGAAACCAGATTCATTAGCTTATATTGTATTTGTACTTTGTGGGAGAAAGATTTATACATACAAAGTAAGGTAAAAAATAAAGGAAGGAATCAAAAAAAAAAAAGTCCAATAATATAACATAAGCATGAAGGAAAAAAGGGAAAAAGAGAAGACAAAGATCAATAATATAACATAAGCATAATGGGAGAAAAAAAAGGGGAAAAGAGAAATCAATTAAACAATGCATCCAGCGAGTATCGAACCCACAACCTTGAACCGAAGAGTACAAAGAGTTACACACTCTACGTACTGGTGAGCCAAATTGCTTTTCAATGAAACAACACGCATGTATTGCATATAAATGTTATTTATTTCCCTTTTTTCAGTTCTCTCTGTTTTTTTCCCGGATCCACTTAAACCCACGTTGGATCCGCCACTGAGCGTGAGAGAGTAAGTAAGATAGAATGAGATGATGTACATTTACACAAGTGAGCTACTTTTCTAGTCCAATTTGAATGTCGTAGTTGGGCCACTTGGCCCTTTTTATTTTGATAGACTTTGGATCCTATTTTGTAGGGATTCCATCAAATCCTTGGAAGTGGTTAGAAAGATCAATGTTGTAATTCTTCCACATTGCTATTTGCTTCCTTCTTCTTCGGATAGTTGAAAACAAATTGATTACCATGTCATCAATCCATACCTTATTGTTTCGGCCTATCATTTGTTACCATTTGTGTTTGTAATTAAACACACAAGCTTCCAATCATTAACTGCCAAGTATGCAGAAACTTGTCCCATAACTATAGCCCCTAATATTTCCTTTGCGCGACAAAACAAAGAGGAAAATTGACAACTGCCTTCCTCAGCGCGCCTTTATAATAACGTTTTTTTTCGAATTTTAATTTTGCATGTTGTGATTTGACAACTAATCTCCATCTCACTCAATAAATGCAGTTCAAGCAATAATAAGAGTTTTCCTCCACTTTATTTCTCTCACCTACTTACTTGAATCTGATTGTCAGGTAACTCTTCATCCTTTTCTTCGTTTTTCCTTTGATAATCTTGAATATTCTTGGATTTTCTTGCTAGTTTCTCAATTCCTCTTTAGTTTTCTGCAACTTTCCCTTTTCTATTACTCAACCATGACTAGAGCAAACCCTAGAGGTTCTTCAAGAAGTGCTTCTCCGTCGGAATGTTTTTCAGCCTCTAAAGGTTTTAGATGATAGAACCAGTTTTTCCTTGCGAGTTGTTTAGGGTAGATCTGAAAATTATCCAAAAGAACTATGGGTTTCCTGAAGATAGTGTGATTAAGTTGCCTCTAGGAGACGAGAGATTCGATTGGGTTTGCCCAGGATGGATGGCTTTTTATTATTACCCTTTTGCAAAATTAGGGCACAAGTTCCCTTTTTCTCCTTTCATCAGTCAGTTTTTGCAGCCACTAACATGGCTCCTTGCCAACTCATGTCTGGGGCATGGAGAATCATGACAAGCATTGAGATATTGAGCAAGAATCTTGGAATAGAGATTTTAATTAAACAATCTTGCCTACACTTACCAATTAGAACCTTTGGCAAGGGGTGCTTCACCTTGGGTAAAAGAGAAGGTTGCGATGGTTTGATTGAAAAGACCGACAAGGGTCGTGATAGGGGGTGGGCAGTAGGGATGGCAATTGGGCGGGGCAGATGCGGAGGATAGTCCCTCCACATCTGCACCCGCATAAAATTCTCATCCTCATCCCCGCCCCACCACCCATTGCGGGGGGGAATTCCAAACTCATCCCCGCCCCATCGGGTATGTATTTATACCCATCCCCGACCCACCACCCGCATGGGTACCCGCACACGCGTCGTACCCACTTAATCCCCGCCCCACCACCCACATAGGTACCCGCACCCGCTTTGCACTGCGTCATACCCACAGATTTATATTTTGTAAGAAAAAGTTATTAATAATATAAGTATATAAATAGGATTTCAATAATGAATTTGCGGAGCAGGCGGGGGTGGGGTGGGGCGGGGATTGGGTAGGGAAGGCGGGGATGGGGCAGGTATAGCATAAAATCCACACCCGCTCCACCACCCATCGGGTACAACTTTAATCCCCATCCCCGCCAAACCCACTTGCCATCCCTTAGTGTAGGCGTGTTTTTATTTCGCCACGCTGTGAGCCGCGTATTTGATTTGACTACCCCATTGTAAAAATTTTATTAAGAATATATTTTTGAAAGAAGTCGCCAACAATTCTTTAAAGGAAGAATCATAAACCTAATTGGATATGGGAAACCGTAGGGACAAATTGTGGGACTTATCCAATGTAGATTTCCCCGTCTAGACTCCATAGATGGTCAAAATGAACCAAAGATTGAGTTCGGGGGTGAGGGTACGAATATGGTCATAATGAACCACATTCGCCCAAAGTTGGCCTCTACTAAATATCGATTAATTACAAATTTTATGCCCAAGAATAACCATATAATATTTTAAGCACCCTAAAAATATTTAGTTTAGGTTGGTTCAGGAAACACATAAAAAGACTACTTTTTAGTGACAAGTTATTTGGCAATCAATTTACAGAGAACCTAGCAGGTTGTCCAAATTAATCTGATTAATGTTAGATAGTTCTTTAGGTCTTGATTAACAATAAATACAAAGTGATAAATATTGCAATCAGGCATAAAAATAATAATGTCCATGAAGAGAAATAAAAATAAGAAAAGAAAATATTGCAGGGAGTTAGTATAATATACAATACTTACCGTCGCAGGAATACGTTAACGATCTGCATCATGCATATAATGTTAGTAACTTCAATAAAATAATAAAAATAAATAAAAAAATAAAATAAAGTTTGTTAATTTAGTTGACCCTCAGAAATTATACCACCGTCTGGGGTCGTTGATTTGTACGGATTTTGGATCGAATGTTGAACAAGACTTAAAAGATAATTGTGTTTCGTTAAGTATCGTAATACGGCTATGATCTTGAAAGTTTGTCTTGGTTTTATAAGTCGTAAGGTTGCAGACTTACAGTATGTTTTTGCAGAGATAAAAATAAGTGATGATGATGAATTGATGATTAAGGCCCTGTTCTTTTGAACTTATTTTGGCTGAAATTAAATTAAATTAAATTAAATTAAATTAACTGAAATTAAATTAACTAAACTGAAATTAAATTAAATGAAATTAAATTAAATTAACTGAACTGAAATTAAATTAACTGAATTGAAATTAATTTTATTATTATTATTATTATTATTATTATTATTATTATTATTTAGTATTTATTATTTTTATTATTGTTATTATTATTTAGTATTTATTATTATTATTATTATTTAGTATTTATTATTATTATTATTTATTATTATTATTAGTTATTATTATTATTATTAATATTATTAATATTATTATTAATAATAATAATATTATTATTATTTATTATTATTATTTCTATTATTATTATTATTTATTATTATTATTTTTTTTAACTATTATTAATTATTTATTGTTATTATTATTTATTTATTATTTATTATTTTTATAATAATTATTTATTATTAATATTATTATTATTTAGTATTATAATTATTCATTATTCATTATTTATTATTTATTATTTATTATTTATTATTATTTATTATTATTATTATTATTATTATTATTATTATTATTATTTTTCATTACTCCCTCCGGTTCCTAAAGATCCTCCCTCTTTTACTTTATTTCTTATTTAGCAAATTTTTTCCCCTTTTTACCCTCTCATGTCTCTATTATATGGTTCACCATTACACTATTAATTCAATTTTACTCCCTTTCCCTCTCCTACTTTACCCCTTTTTTATTTTTTTATTTTTCTTAACCCCCTTTCTCTCTCCTACTTTACCCACCCCAGACCCCACACAAATTGATCATCCTTGGTATCTATAGTAACAGTAACAAGGAGGATCTGTAGGAACCGGAGGGAGTATTCACTATTCATTATTTATTATTTATTAATTATTATTTATTATTTATAATTATAATGATTTATTTATTTATTATTATTTATTATTTATTATTTATTATTATTATTATTTATTATTTATTATTTATTATTTATTATTTATTATATATTATATATTATTTATTATTTATTATTTATTATTTATTATTATTACTCACTCTGTTTTCTTTTGTTGTTCATGTATTCCCCATTGGGAAATTTCAATATGTTGTTCCTATTTTTGAATGATTCTATGTATAGTATAATTTATGAATTAAATTTCCCATAAATTTTAAGTCGCAATAAATGTGTTCACACTATTGAGTAGTCATTCTTTAACTTTTTACCCCCTTAAACTTTTATCTAATTGGTTGTCTAACATAGAGTAATTCAAAAAGCAATAAATGTGTTCACACTAGTTTGTAGTTACTTTACTTTTTTACCCCTTAATTTTTTTGTATCATTGGTTGCTTAACATAAAATAACTCAAAGGGCTAGAATCTTTATTTTTAGTTAATTAAATTTTATTTAAAATTATGAAATCTTACCCATTTTTTGAGTTGCATTGGTTTATTCCCCGATTTCAAATAGGAACAACAAAAGAAAACGGAGGGAGTATTTATTATTATTTATTATTTATTATTTATAATTTATAATTTATTTATTTATTTATTATTATTATTATTATTATTATTATTATTATTATTATTATTATTATTATTATTATTATTATTATTATTATTATTAAGTTGAACTTACATGAACTTAAATTAAATTAACTGAACTGAAATTAACTGAAAATAAGTCCAAAAGAACAGAGCCTAAGAAGGATGCTGATGTGAAATCAAGAATAGGGACGTGGAGTTTAGATGCTATAGGTTAGTGTTGTTGATGATGTGGCGGTGATAATATATATATATATTGGTTTAGGTAGTTGGGATGCAATAAGTTTTCGAAATCTAGTAGGTCTCTAAAAGATTTTTATCAAAATAGTTAGATAAAGATATTTGTAAACACTTTGCAAAAAGATCATTTTTTTATAAAAGATATTTTTATTAATAAAACTAATTAATATAATTAATTAACTCTATTAATTAAATTGGGCTAGAAAAAGGGTATTAAAAATTGGGCTTTCTAAAAATGTTATTTTAAAACGTTTTAGGAAGTGGGCTTATAAAAACTATTTATAAAAAAGTTTTTGAAAATTGGTTAATAAATAGAGTTAGAAAATGGTTTTGGGCTTAAAATATTTTATTTTAGACTCGTTCTTTATTCTTTCCTCGATCCGGACCAATTAGAGCAGGGTATTAGTTATCATAAGGTACTAAATGGGGAGACATGATTATGTGTCTACAGAAGCCCCCACTTTGACTGAGGTTCAGGAAACCGAAAGTCAAAGTATACGGTGTTGGGACGGAGAACGATTCTAAACGCTATGCAGTTTAGAACTGATCTATATACGCCGATCTCTGCAAAACAAAGTTAGTATGCAGGACAATAACTACAAGCAATCTGATTACCTGCAGTTTAAGGTGTTAGCAGATAGGTGCAAACAACTCAGATAAAGCACATAATGATGCAATAATGCAAACTTAGACTCTCTAAGGATGCACGAGACGCTATGCAAGGATTAAGGTTATGCAAAGCTAAGGGATGACACGTCATGCAAGGTCAGGGTTATGTAAGACTAGAATGTATGAAATGCAATGCAAGGTCAGGGTTTTGCAAGGCTAGGATGATCTGGATATGTAGAAAGATAGAGTAATTAGAAATAGATTGAATGATTTTCGAAAACCGTTTTTTAGTAAATAATCAGGGTCCGTAAACGAGGTCCGCAGATTACAACTTTTCAGGAGTTTGATTTGATTTGGAGGAACCACCACATATAAGAAGCCCCCACTTTGGGTGAGCTTGCCTTGAATTAGGCATTGCGAGCCTTGATTGAATTGTCCTTCATCTTGTCTTGAATGCTGAAAGTTGTCATTGGGGATTCTTCTTTGGGAGGCCGGTTTAGGCAAAGTCAAGTGTCGCCAGAGACCATGGAATTGTCGGAGAGTCCTTCAGGGACAAGGAGAGCTTGAGTTGAAAAAATAAAAAGGTTTAAATTTATGACTCATATAAATATAGGTGGAAAAAGGCTTTAACGAGGCTAGGTTCAGACTCGAGTCTATGTCGGAATCTATAAAGAGATTATGCTCCTGAACTCTAGAAAGTCAAATCATTAGACCTTGATTAATTTATTTTATTAAAGTGGTCGGACCTCGAGATGAGGATTCCTACGTATCCTTGCGGAATCAGACCATTCGTAGTTCCGGATCTGATTTTTTTTTGGGTGCCCTAACTTTTGCCTAGGCCGCCCTTTCGGGTTTTCAACCTAGCGGGTTTGGACATACCTTGGAGAAGGAGTTAGGATTGATGAAAGGTTGAAAGGTTTAAGGCTTGATGCATTGATGAAATTTCAATTGGTTTGGCGAACATAAGATCATGGATTTGGATTATATGGGTTAATGTTTTGATGGATTGAAGGATTTGAATGAGGGGTAGAACTTGTGTGCAAGCTCCCTAGCTTGACTTTTTATTTCTTTGCCTTTGGCTTTTTCTTTTTTGCATTTTTTTCTTTTTGCTTTTGCATTTGATTTTTTTGTATGTAGTAAGGCTTGCACACAAGTTACTTGGTTTAGGGTAGTGGAAGGTTTAAAGGTTGTTTCAGTGAGCTTTGATTTTGAAAGGTTATTTGGCTAATGATGGTTTATGGATGATGGAGGGAGAGGGGAATAACTCCCGATCCAAAGTACGTCCATTTTTTTTTTTTTTTTCTTTATTTTTAGATTTTTTTAATTAATCAAAGTCATTAGGTGATTTAGGTTTCATCATCAAACTCGAAGTACAAATGATGGAGAAAGGCCAATGAAAAATAAAAATAAAAATGAAATGAAATGAAAATTGAAATGGAAAGGCTATAATAGATGAAGTCTATAGTTACATAGACTCGATGGGAAAGGATAGAAATGACTTAGGGTAAGGACTCTCTGACTCAACCTAGGAAACCAGAAATAAAAGACTAAGCCTGTTGAATTGTTGATGCACTGCGTAATAAAGGATTGCTGGTAATGCTGATTCTCCTTGTAGCAAGTATTAGTAGTCTATCGTCATCGACTATGTTCAACAGTGCATTTGTAGGATCTAACATTAGATGTTAGATGTTCATTGTTCTGTTGAAATTCACGGTAGAAATGTAGGTTGCACCTTTTGAATTATCTTTTAGGTGCAGGGTTCGGAGTAGACCCTATATAAGTGATCGCGCCTCTATTGTGAAGGCGGTAGACCCTATGGAAGTGATCGCGCCTTTACTGTGAAGGCGGTCAAAAGTAATCTTCATGACACTAAATGAAGTCGGGGCGGTGATAGTGCGATTGATGAGCATTAGAGTAGGCTCAACTTTTTGTTTCTCCATTAGGCGCTCCTAAGTTGTAATCTCTCGACCGGTCATGAATAGAATCGAGTGGACCTCGCTTGTAAGATTTTAGAAATGCATTTCGAAATGGGATATGGAGATGAGAAATGGGCATAAGAAATGGACATGGAAATGGAGATGAAAAGGGGAAATGATTAATGATGGGTATAATTTTGGACTAGTATGGGCTTGACCATGATGCTGACATAGGCCTAACTATATGCATATGCAAATATGGACTGGACTGAACTGGACTAGACTAGACTAGACTTTGAACTTACATGATAGCAAGCAGGCTAGGCCTAAGGGTATGAGCTGATATTTTATAGTCCGAAGACTTGATTATACTAGACTTAGGGAATGAACTTTTATAGTCCGTAGACTTGACTTTTAAAGTGCGTAGACTGAACTTTTATAGTCCGAAGACTAACTAGGGTTTACATATATGGGGAAATTTTATAGTCCTAAGACTGAACTTTTATAGTCTGAAGACTGACTAGGGTTTACATATAATGCAAACTAGACCTAGGAAAATTTTATATAAGACTGAACTTTTATAGTCCGAAGACTGACTAGGGTTTACATATAATGCAAACTTGACCTAGGGAAATTTTTATAGTCCTACGACTGACTTTTATAGTACGAAGACTGACTAGGGTTTACATATAATGCAAACTAGACCTAGGGAAATTTTATAGTCCTAAGACTGACTTTTATAGTCCGAAGACTGACTAGGATTTACATATAATGCAAACTAGACCTAGGAAATTTTATAGTCATAAGACTGACATTTATAGTCCGAAGACTGATTAGGTTTTACATATAATGCAAACTAGACCTAGGGAAATTTTATAGTCCTAAGGCTGAATTTTATAGTCCGAAGATTGACTAGGGTTTACATATAATGCAAACTAAACCTAGGAAATTTTATAGTCCTAAGACTGACATTTATAGTCCGAAGACTGACTAGGGTTTACATTTAATGCAAATTAGACATAGGGAAATTTTATAGTCCGAAGACTGACTTTTATAGTCCGAAGACTGACTAGGGTTTACATATAATGCAAACTAGACCTAGGAAATTTTATAGTCCTAAGACTGACTTTTATAGTCCGGAGACTGACTAGGGTTTACATATAATGCAAACTAGACCTAGGGAAATTTTATAGTCCTAAGACGGACTTTTATAGTCCGAAGACTGACTATGGTTTACATATAATGCAATCTAAACCTAGGGAAATTTTATAGTCCTAAGGCTGACTTTTATAGTCCGAAGACTGACTAGGGTTTACATATAATGCAAACTAGACCTAGGGAAATTTTATAGTCCTAAGACTGACTTTTATAGTATGGAGACTGACTAGGGTGTACATATAATGCAAACTAGACCTAGGGAAATTTTATAGTCCTAAGACTGACCTTTATAGCCCGAAGACTGACTAGGGTTTACATATAATGCAAACTAGACCTAGGGAAATGAACTGGGTCTTAAAGGACCTAAGATTTGGATTGGACTAGACTTAGACTTAGATTGGAATGGATTAGGAATAGACTTGGACTAGACTTCACATAAAAATGCAAATGAGCCTAAATTTTGATATGAACTAGACTTATATGGGCCTAAGATCGACTCTAATGCTAGCGAATGTATGGGCCTAAATGAATGCAAAATGGACTCTAATGCATATAGCCTGGAGTGAATGCAAATGGATTGAATGGAGTTGTTTGGATTGGGCATAGAATTTTCGAAGTTCGTTTTTTTAAAGGAACCCCTTGTTTTTATCTTTTGTTAGGAAAAGATGATGGATTAATTTTGAAGAATATTTTTTTTTAATTGAATAGGTGGTATGATGATGATTAGTAAATGTTTTCGAAAAAGGTAGAATAGAATAGGGTGTAGGATTAATTTTGAAAAAAATGTAAGTCTCTTCTTTGAAATTAAATGAATATGGTAAGGTAGGATTGGTAGGGAAGATTAGTTGAACAACAGGGAGAAGGTAGACATGTATGATGATTCTAACTCTAACATGACCAATTCTTTTTCTAGATGCACTTTTTTTAGGATAGACTCGACCTTGCATGAAAAGACTGACCAATTTTTTTGTTTGAATCAGGTGATACCTTTGATTAGACCATGTACTAAGCAAATGCAAACAGACAAACATAGGACTGAATATAGGATCGACCATTACGACGAATAAATCAAAGAAAAGCATGCGATGCATAGACTGCGTGCCACGCAGCATTGCTGCGCGCGGCGCACAGTCGTGCGTTTGGCGCGGGAGTGGTGCGCCAGGCGCAACTTAATGTGCTTGGCGCACTACTCCCCCGACATGTTTTTGGGGGATTGAGGCGAAGTTTTGGTCGATTGACGAACTTTTGTATGTTATTTAGACGCGATTTTAGGAACGACGCATAATAATGACAATTTGACAAGATAATAACAGGCAAAAATTGCAATCACAAGCAAATGTCATATAACATGGATGCAAAAGTTCTCAACCTAGAGTCCAGTTATACATTCAACTATGGTCAGGTTTAGGTTAAGGCTGAAAAGAGTCCATGACTAAGAGATTGATCCCACGCTTCATACCCCTGTTTAAAGAGGTGGCCACGTGTAAGACACACTCCAGTGCTCAAGTTAGGAACAAGAGAACAATGCCATGGTTGGGTATGTTTGCTTATAACTAAGATCCAACACTATCACTCAGGAAGCTTTTTGGAAGGACAAAGCGCAAACCCCCCGGGGGTGGCCTCACACATAGAACATGTGCTAATGAGGCAAGGTAGATTGTCCTTATGGTGGCTGAACAATAGTCATGCAGATGCAAAACAATATATCATTCAAAGGCATAAAAAGATAATGAATCGTATTTTTCAAGTTTCACCCACTCATTTTAAAAAATTAATTTTTTAAAAATCCTCCCCAGTGAAGTCGCCAAATTACAGGCGTGTTTTTATTTCGCCTACACGGTGTGAGCGCGTATTTGATTTGACTACCCCATTGTAAAGGTTTTACTAAAAAATATATTTTTGAAAAAAGTCACCAACAATTCTTTAAAGGAAGAATCATAAACCTAATTGGATATGGAAAACCGTAGGGACAAATTGTGGGACTTATCCAATGTAAATTTCCCCGTCTAGACTCCATAGATGGTCAAAATGAACCAAAGATTGAGTTCGGGGGTGAAGGTACGAATACGGTCATAATGAACCACATTCGCCCAAAGTTGGCCTCTACTAAATGTCGATTCATTACAAATTTTATGCCCAAGAATAACCATATAATATTTAAGCACCCTAAAAATATTTAGTCTAGGTTAGTTCAGGAAACACATAAAAAGACTACTTTTTAGTGACAAGTTATTTGGCAATCAATTTACAGGAAACCTAGCAAGTTGTCCAAATTATTATGATTAATGATTGAACAGTTCTTTAGGTCTTGATTAACAATAAATACAAAGTGATAAATATTGCAATCAGGCATACAAAATAATATGTCCATGAAAAGAAATAAAAATAAGAAAAGAAAATATTACAGGGAGTTAGTATAATATACAATACTTACCGTCGCAGGAATACGTTAACGATCTACATCATGAATAGAATGTTAGTAACTTCAATAAAATAATAAAAATAAATAAAGAAATAAAATAAAGTTTGTTAATTTAGTTGACCCTCAGAAATTATACCACCGTTTGGGGTCGTTGATTTGTACGGATTTTGGATGGAATGTCGAACAAGACTTAAAAGATTATTGTGTTTCGTTAAGTATCGTAATACGACTTTTTATACCACCGTCTGGGGTCGTTAATACCACCCTCAGTATGTTTTTATAGAGATAAAAATAAGTGCTGATGATGATTAAGAAGAATGCTGATGTGAAATCAAGAAAAGGGACGTGGAGTTTAGATGCTATAGGTTAGTGTTGTTGATGATGTGGCGGTGATAATATCAGATGATGGTGGGGATTATGATAGCAGGAGGTTTGAAGATGAATAATATGTGATGTTTAGATATGAGAGTCAACGAGGGAGATTAGTGAGGATTTTGGTGCGGCGTTCAATATGGGTGATTGGTGTGGCGTGATGATTTGGCGAGGATGATAGAGGGAGGATGAAGGTGAGTGATGATGAATGGTCGAGTGATATTGTACCGCGTGATATTGCACCGTGTGAGGTATGAGAGGTTAGGGGAATATATATATATATATATAGGTTTAGGTAGTTGGGATGCAATAAGTTTTCGAAATCTAGTAGGTCTCTATAAGATTTTTATCAAAATAGTTAGATAAAGATATTTGAAAATACTTTGCAAAAAGATCATTTTTTTATAAAAGATATTTTTATTAATAAAACTAATTAATATAATTAATTAACTCTATTAATTAAATTGGGCTAGGAAAAGGGTTTTGAAAATTAGGCTTTCTAAAAATGTTATTTTAAAACGTTTTACGAAGTGGGCTTATAAAAACTATTTATAAAAAAATTTTTGGAAATTGGTTAATAAATAGAGTTAGAAAATGGTTTTGGTCTTAAAATATTTTATTTTAGACTTGTTCTTTATTATTTCCTCGATCTGGACCAATTAGAGCAGGGTATTAGTCATCATTGGGTATTAAATTGGGGAGACACGATTATGTGTCTACACCTAGTGGGCAGCAAGATATTTTTACGTCAGAGCAGATTCTGTGGGCGACTTTGGCTCTTTTCCAAAGACACTTGGAGACTTGAAGGTATTTGAATACAAATTTTGCATTTTATCTATGCCCTTTTAACATTTTTGCTCACGTTCTTTGCTTGACAGGTGTTTCCCTGAATTCCAACCGTCGTGAGCAATCTATTTGCTTTGCAGATTTGACTTTGGCTCTTGATTCCGGAGACAGATCATTCATCATTATTCCTGCGGTGGTGATAACCTTGCTCAAGCTGCTTCGTCCAATAAGCCAAGGAGAAGAACTACTCGCACTCGTTCTATTTCAAACAAGTCAACTGATATGCTCTTCATCTTTGAATACTTAGTTGCTTTCAGAATTTGCTTTTTCATCTTGCTTACCTGTTTTGCTCCCACTTATTGCTTCTTGAATCTGTAGAAACTTCTGCTTCACAGGCCACAGCGTTCTACTCAACTATCCACCCATGACCTGATTGCCAGGATGCGCAATAAGTGGTGCCACTACAAGGCCTTCTAACTCTGGTGCTCCAACTCGTCCTGCCAGTTCACCCCATTGTTCTGCCTGTTGTTTCTTATTCAATCTCCTTGATAGGCCAAAAGAGGAGAAGTATTGAATCGAAGTGCTTGAAGATTTCTACTCCATTTCTGTTGATGCTACTCTAACTTGGCCTCATGCTAAAAGCCTATGGTTCTCGACGGCGAAAAGTCGCCATGAAACCATGACACCTCTAACCATTGCTTCATAAGGTGTCAGCCTCTCTGTTCAAGTATTTTTGCTTCAACTTGCTTCTGGGTTTTACTTATATATTTTATCCTTTTATTTTGAGACTGTCTTTTGCCTTTTACAGCATTTCCAGGCTTTTGTTGCTACCCACCAGAATCTGGCTAAGTTGGCTGACAAGGTTACTTCTCTCACTGAGGAGAAGGAAGATGCCGACGAGAGGGGTAGGCACTAGATGGACAAGGTAAAGGCGGAGGATATTTTGTTGGTTTGTGAGTAAGTTTTGGATATATTGTTGGTTTTTGTGCCTACTCATGGGAGTAGATTTCAAATTTATCAGTCTGCTGATTCTGCTTGCTAGAAGTAGATTTAGAAACAATTTACATTTGTTGTTGGTTTTCGCTTTTTAGAAGCAGGTAGAGAAAAAAAAGTGTTTGTGTTATTGTTGTTTGGTTGGTTCCGGATTGGCATTTTTCTCAAATGTTTGGTAAATTTGCTTTGTCTGTCATTTTGCTCAAAATGATGCATTTTTCTTTGAGTCATGCAAGCATGTTGTTGCTAACTAAAATGTCTTTCCGTTTTGAAGTTGACATTTTGTACTCCTTTGCTTTGTATCTTAGTGTTGGTGCATATTCAAAGATTTGCACCATTCACTATTTGCAAGCTTTTGCACTAAAACGAATTTGGCATTTGACTGGAATGCTTTTTATTGATTTACTCTGTAAATCTAGATAAATAGAAAAACAGATTATTTAAGGCAAAAACATGAATGAAAATAACACATCTTAACTTAATTATAAATAAGATTATGTACAACGCTGTTGAATTACTTGGCATAACTTTGACGACTTGATTTCCCTTCTTTGGCGTGTTGCTTCGTTGCTTTTGCCAGCCCTTGTGATTTTTCCAATTTGAAGTATTCACCTTGGTTCTTATCACATGTGGTGGTTTTGTATCCATTACTCAGCTTTTTGTGCAGATTTTGGGGAATCTTGCGAAACAAAATTGTTTAAGTTTTGGATATTTTGTTGGTTTTTGTGCCTACTCATGGGAGTAGATATTAAGTTTATCAATCTGCTTATTTTGCTTGCTAGAAGTAGATTATAAACAATTTACGTTTGTTGTTGGTTTTTGCTTTTTAGAAGCAGGTAATAAAAAAACAAGTGTTTGTCTTATTGTTGTTTGGTTGGTTCCCATTTTGGCATTTTGCTCAAATGTTTTGCAAATTTTATTTGTCTGTCATTTTGCTCAAAATGATGTGTTTTTCTTTGAGTCATGCATGCATGTTGTTGCTAACTAAAACATCTTTCCATTTTGAATTTGGCCTTTTGTACTCCTTTGCTTTGTATCTTAGTGTTGGTGCATTTTCAAAGATGTGCATCATTCACTATTTGCAAGCTTTTGCACTAAAATGAATTTGGCATTTGACTGGAATGCTCTTTATTGCTTTGCTTTGTAAATTACATAAATAGAATAACTGATTATCTGAGGCAAAAACATGAATGAAAATAACACATCTTAACTTAATTATAAATAAGATTATGTACAACGCTGTTGAATTACTTGGCTTAACTTTGACGACTTGATTTCCCTTATTTGGCGTGTTGCTTCGTTGCTTTTGCCAGCCCCTTGTGATTTTTCCAATCTGAAGTCTTCACCTTGGTCCATATCACTTGTGGTGATTTTGTATCCGTTACTCAGTTTTTTGTGCAGATTTTGGGGAATCTTGCAAAACAAAATTGGTTAAAGGTTAGGCCGTTGGCGAGGCTAACAACCCTTGAATGCCTAAGTCAGTATGTGCTCTTGGAGAGATAAGGTTAAATGGAAACAAGAGTATAAGAGTGAGATAGCATGTTATTCCTTTTAGTCACCATAAGAAGCCTGCTTGATTTGCCAAGACATTTTGCTTGCCTGATCTGTCGTAGGAGAATGTTAAGCGATCCGCCGTACGTAAGTGCCTGTTTGATCCGTCATTTTGCCACTGAGCCGCTTGCAAAACAACTTGTTAAAACTTAGGCCTTGGCTAGGCCGACGACCCTCCGATGCTTACGTCAGCAAGTGTTCAAATGAAAGAGTAAAGTGAAAGGAAATGAATATGAGACAAAGTTTAGAAGTGATATTGTTTCAAGTGTGTTGATGCATTCCAGCTTCTTGGGATTTGCACATTGTAGACACATAATCATGTCTCGCTAATTTAATACCCGATAATGACATATCGCCGTCCTAATTCGTCCGATCCAAAGGAGAGCAATCCAAATAGCTAAGTCCAAAACCCTTTTAAAAGCGCAAAGTCTATTTATTTGTTTAAAAGGTTCCAATCCCAACTTTAAAAGACCAATTAATTATTCATGATAACTAATTGTATTTTCTTAGCCCATTTTTAAAAAGTCCAATTAATTATTCTTGATAACTAATTTTATATTAATAAATATTTTCTAAATTAAAAGATATCATGAAAATAAGTTTTTATCCTCTAGATAATTGATTTTCGAATTCAAATGATGATCATTAATTAAAGATAAAACAAATATTTAAATTTCGGATAATAAATAAAACTCAGCCAGATCTGCGGTTGTGCGATGCGCAGCCTGATGTAAGCGCGACATCAAGACAGTCAACGAAATAGAGCAACACAAGAAGCCTATGCTATGCGCACGGGCCTTGCGTGGACCGCAAGGTCCTTATGCGGCACGCAACGGTCATACGTGCAGTGCACGAGGATTTTTATCTTTACGCGATTTCCGGAATGTTATTTTCCTGTAAATAGGCCTTGATTTCACCCGATTTTGGGACGGATTTACATGCGAATATCTCTCCAAATACTTCAAATATAAACACTTCAAAAACACAACTTTCAATCTCCACCAATTTCATCTCCAAGCTCCAAGATTGCTCCTCCTAAGGATCGTTATTCAGGACCCAGGCGACAAAAGTATATTTCAATTCATATTTAATTTATTAAGGTTACTACAAGTTTTTCATGATGTAGATCCTTAAATAATTTACGATTTTTGTATATTCTTCTCTAATATCTTTTTCATATTTTTCTATATATCAAATGCATGCCTATGTGTTTAATGCCTTCATCACCCCATATGCTTATTTTTGCTAATCAAAGACCTAAATAAATGTTCCAATATTAAACTCAGATAATTTGGATGATTGGGTTAGGTTCCTAATAATTTGATTGCTTAAAGAACATATCACAAAAATTAGTCTTTTGCTTGTTTAATAAACCTATGTAGATTAATTTTTAGAATGCATGAACATATTGCTTGGTTGTTTATTTGCATAAAACTAGAACATGAATTGTATTAAATAGAGGCCAACAATGGGCGAATTTGATTCATGATCATATTCATACCCTTATCCCCCGAACTCAATCTTTGGTTCATCGACCATATCTGAAGTGATGACGGTAAAATCCACATTGGATAAGTCACTAAGTTCTTTCTATGGTTTCCGGTATCCAGTTAGGTTTACGAGTCTTCCTTTAAAGACCTGTTCGCGACTTCTTTTTCGAAACGAATTTGAAAAAAAAAATAACAACGAGGTAGTCAAATCCACGCTCACACCGCTTAGGCAATAAAAAAAATTGTCTACACACGTCATTTCTGGTAATCAACATGTAGGCTCCATGGACAACTACATTTTCAAGCTCGTATGACCCTTCCTAATTTGCTGCCAATTTGCCTACCTTGGGGTCTTTAGTATTTTGAAACGTCTTTCTGAGGACCCAATCTCCAACCAAGAATTGCTTGATCTTGACGTTTTTGTTGTCGCTTTTTACTACTGTTTGCTGGTGTGTTTTCATTCTGATCGTCGCTGCGTCTTTGATTTCTTCGATGGTGTCTAAACTATGTGCCAATTCTGCGTTGTTTTTTTTATCTGACTTAAGGTCATATTTTGTTGTTGGCTGACAGGCTAAAGTCGTATCACCTTATCAAAAATAACCTAAGGTCCACTAACAAGTAGTTAGGGAAGTCAGGATCGAATCCACAGAGAGAAAGTTATACTTGTTGTATCTGAATTCTAATATTATACTAACTAAATCAGTTGAGAATGGCTGTGTGTCTAAACTAATAGGCAAATGACAGAATTAAGTATGAAGGTAAGAATCAATTAATAAAGAACTAGGACTATGGATCACTATGCATACAATTCGGGAAATCAGAGACGAATAATAATCACCCAATAAGTCAATTTATCTAGGGCACATGTAATTTCTCTCGAACATTACCTCCCTCAAAGATCACCTAGCCGCTCTCGCATGGTCAAGGATCACTATGCCTAATGATTGAAATCCTATACGAAATCTCTCCTCTCGGCGTGATTCAATATTGCGATAATAGAAATACAAATCAGGCCTAATTCATAAATCTAGCATGAACGATTCAATCACAGGAAACAATTGAAATAAAGGGTAATTATACTAATCTATCAATCCCTCATTGCATACATAGATCCCCACAATCCTAGAAATAAAACTACTCACTCATGCTTGAGAAAACAATAACAAATTCCATGTAAAAATTCATACTTTGAACTATTGCAAATAACTAAGAAATTAATCTAATCAATAATAAAGAAAACAATAAAGAAGATTACCAAACTAAAGAACTATATTGAACTTGCGAATAATCCAAAGGTTTGATCTTGAATCCACAATGAAAAGTAGTAAAACTAGGGTTCTTGAGAGAAACTATGAGAAAATAAGGACTAAAACAAAGATGAATAGTAATATCTCGATTTTGCTATTTATACTAATCCTAAAACAACTAGGAAAAGTCTTAGAGAAATAGCCCGAAAATCATTAAAAAACGCGCGTCGGGTCGGGCCGCCCGGACGGGGCCAAGTCCGCCCGACCAAATCGGGCTCGAAGCAGCAGAGCTCCAAAACTAGACCTCGCCCGATTCAATCGGGCCGACACGCCCGATGCAATCGGGCGGCCCAGCAGTTGTAAGCATTGCGCCCAAACCATTGCTCAATCACGCCCGACGGAATCGGGCCGAACCGCCCGATCGGGTGACTCAACGAACTAACGAACGGGCGATAGCGCCCGATCGGCCCCGCAACAACAGCTGGTTATCTCTTGCCAGCGCCCGATCGGGCGTATCTTGCCCGATCTTATCGGGCTCAGATCCGGTTCTTCCTTCTTGGCTCTAAACGCCAAGTCTTCAATTCTTATTTGCTCAAGGATCCCGGAAAGTATCCTCGGGACTTTGAAACTCCGCATAGAACCTCTCCAGTCCAGTGTAATGGTCAAATAATAGTAGAAAATAGGGAGATAACTCCCTAAAACCTGCAATCTGACACAGAACAGAAAACCACAACTAGATGGAGAAAGTTAGCGTGAAATGGCTCATAAGAGCACCATTGATACACATTTTAGCTCAAATATAAGGGGAAAAACTATATATAAAACCATAACATCAAACTCCCCCAAGCTAAACCTTTGCTTGTCCCCAAGCAAAGCACAACATGAATAAGAATAGGATTGCTTCACCCCTCAGATAGGAAATTTTAAACTCAATTATTTCCGACTCAAAATCGTTCAAGCAAGCAAAATTCAAGTTCAGTTGCTCAGATCACCTGACTACCAATCACTTAAGCAAACCATCAAATGCAGCTGCCCTACATATCATGCAAATCTTGAAAAGGTGCTCACCGAGGTGTCACTCCTCTCAATTTTGTGGCAGGCAAAATGTGTGCCCGATCGCTCACCAACCCAACCATAGTAGCCCTTCCCACTCACACTCTCATGTGTTTAGAAAGGTATAATATCGCTCATCCTAATGAGGTCGACTCAAATAACAGACTTAATCTTCAACTTTGGCATATTGACTCAGTATTATTCCGATAAACAATCAAACACGTGCTCAAAAGGTCTTTCTCAGGGTTGTAATGGGGCTCGGGTAAAGGTACATAAATTATTTAGGGAATGTGGTGGAAAAGCCAAGAACGGGGAGCAAAAAACACTAGTATGACTAGGTGTGATCGAAACAACTCCCATGGCATCAACAACATAACCAAGATAGTAACCAACTCTGAAATTTCACGAACCAACCAATAATTGTCTCTTTCAACATAATTTATAACACTTTTGAAAGTTAATGAGTGAAGATCATAGAAATTTTTTAGATTTTTCACTATCATTTTTTTTTCACTTTATTTTTCTATTTCTTTCTTTTCTTTGTACAAACATATCATTATTTTCCAACCACCCTACGGAATCAACCACACAATATAATATCAACTTAACAAATGCTCCCCCAAGCTAGGCTTGGGACAATAGTCATTGTAAAGGCTCAAGGCGTGTAATGTGGTTTAATATAGATCCAAAAAGAAGTCATTAGGCTCAGCGGGGCTAGGGGGAAAATGATTCATTAAACAACTCTGAGGCTTAAAGATTAAACAATTGAACGCCTCTATCACATCACATGTCTAAAGTCACCAGAAATCAACGAGTACAATGCCAAAGCCAAGATAAGAATGCTACGAGGAACTAACACACAAGAATAGACTGGATATAGACATAAATCCGAGGGCTAGAATGAATCCTCACAATCTAACCAATTCAAGCATGCAGTTAAAATAGGCGCTTTATCAACAAAATCCACTCAAGATCAAGGCAATCAGAGATCACATCACAACATCCCAATCACAAATGCCCAACTATCCAGTATAAAGAGTTAAATCGTTTTTCAAAACAAAGTTCGGGGCACAGGGAAGCAATCAATCTGTTCGTATTCAACTCGTATTTTTGTGTTTTTTCAGCAATATTTCATTTTTTTTTTGTGATTTTTCATTTTTTTCAAAGCAATTAAACTAACTTAACTAACCTAAAAAGCAGTAAAAACAAAAAGAAAAACAATACTAATACTTACAGAAGTCCTCCCCCAAGCTGAACTTGCCAATGGCCTCATTGCAACAAGGGAAATGGAACGCATGGATATCAGTCATCCATGGAAAGGTCATCACCATCATCAATCCTCACCTCCGCCACCCCGACTACTGGACCCCGGCTGGCTGTAACTCGGGTTCCAAGTGTACCAAGATGGGTGAGTATCTGTTTCTGCAATTTTATGCAGTCTACAGTAATCATCGTACATGGGATACATAGCTAGGTGTTGATCATTGGCCAATGTATCAACACGCTGGCTAATGCTCTGGAGAGCTGCAGAGTTGGCATCAACCCGCTGGTCGATGCTATTGATGGCTGCAGAGTTGGCAGTAATGCTAGACTCCATCCGCTGGAGCATGCTCATCATGTCCTGAAAATCAAAAGAAGGAGGAGGAGCAGCAGAATATGGGGGAGGGGAGCAGCAGAAGTAGAGGCAATATCATCAGAATGAGGGGGGCGGCGGTGAAAGGTGCGCTGGGGTATCTCAGGGACAGGGTGGGAAAGTCAGTGCCAGCGATGGGAAGGTGGTAATGGGGTTGCCCAGGTCTGATTTTGGCTAAAGGACTAGGCAGCTCAATAGAGCGCATTCCGTTGATGCGCCACTGGTATTTATCCCCAGCCCTCTCAACCCAACGGAGACGATCTAGGAAAGCATAATCCATGAGGGTAGGTCCTATGGCTGGCTGGTAGCGAGACTCGTCAAAATCGGGGATTTTCCTAGCAAAAAGAGTGACCAACCCCCCATTCACAATGGCGCGAGAGGTCAAGGTACCGTCTGCTCGCCTCTTGGGATATGTGGTAGCTATACGCTCCATCTGGAGCGCAACATGGTAAGGGATGTTGTATTGAAAGTGGTGGCGCGTCCCTCTAAGCATGTAGCTCCCTATTAAGTACAGTTCATCCCTCCCTGATTAATTGTCCTTCCACCCTCCCAAAAAGTGTATGAGACATAAATCGGACCCAAATTTTAAAGATGGGTTGGTGGATGTATTTGCCCTTGCAATGTTGTAGGGTGAAGTCATTTCCATCACCGGTGATGGCAAAGTAGGTGTCATGATGGTGGTAGTTAGGGGGGTGCCCAATCTCCCCACGACATTGGACTCGAAGAATTCGTGCAAATTCCTAAGTAGGATAGGTGGAAATCCCGATTTAGCAGCCTAAAGGATACATATGAGACTGGGTCCAGTTCGGGGTTTGGTAACCTCAAGACTACTATAAAATTCATAGACAAGTACAGGATATGTATTAACATGCACGGAAAAGAATGATTCCATCCCTATTATTTTCATGAAATCCTTGAAATCAGAGGCAATACCCAATTTACTCAAAAATTCAATATCAAGAAAGTGGGTAGGACTCACCTCGCGCCCTTTTAGGCACTGAAACCTGTCACGCTGCTCTGCCGACGAAAAGATGACGTCCGAAAAAGTCTCGTCTCGGGGGACCGGTGGTGGTGGTGGTTGAGACCCGGTGCCGGATCCGCGACGCCTCCTCGAACTCATGTTGCTTGGAAAATGTAGAGGATTTCACACTCACTCTAATGGGGGATGATGGAAGGGAGCTTTTCTCTCACTTTAATGGTGGAAGGAAGGAGGAAGAGGATGGATGTGAGAGATGGAGTGAAAGAAAAATGAAGAGGATGGTGTGGGTAATTGGTTGGGGAAGATGAGAGGAGTGATTTTGTGAAGATAGAAGTAGCTTGGATGGAGGTCTTTAATGGTGGAGGGAGAATTTGGGGAAGAAGGTGAGAATTGGGGGTTAGGGCTTGAAGAAGAGAGAGAGAGAGATTTTGAGATGAATGAGAAAAGTGAGTGGGAAATCCCGATTTAATGAGACCGCGGCAGACGGCCCGATCGGGCGAGTGGAGCCCGATGTCATCGGGCGATTTTCTTCGTTCAGGATTCAGAATTCTGGTCACGGGCCCAATCGGGCGACTTCGCCCGATTGAATCGGGCGTCAGACTTCTTCGTTCAAGGAACTGACAGAATGCTGCCCGATCAAATCGGGCGCTTTGGTTTTCGTTGACGGAACACTGCCCGATCGGGCGAAATGGCCCGATCCAATTGGGCGCCTGTGTTTTGTTACTTTTGCCAATCTTCTTCTCGGGCCCGATCGGGCGTGATACGCTCGGCTCTATCGGGCGGCTGCCCAATCAGCCGTTTTCTCAGAATTTTTACGATCTTTGCAATGGAAAAACGGACCAAGCTATTATGCGAAAAATTCCTGCACACATATAGCCTCAAGATGGTGATTAGTACCCTCTCACTCTCTTACCAAAACTACGAAACTAGAAAAGACTAAAAACAAAAAGAAAAGAAGAAAAGGAAAGGGAAAATCGGGTTGCCTCCCGAGTAGCGCTGGTTTATAAGGGTCCTGCACGACCATAATGCCTCAGCCCTCAAACAGAAGGGGAAGGGGGTTGGAGGTATAATTCCTCCACAGATCCAGCAAGAGCTCCTGTATGATACAGCTTTAAGCGCTGGCCATTAACCTTGAATTTTTCACCTGTTGCATTCATCACCTCAATAGAACCAAACTTGTTAACATTAGTGACAGAAAATGGACCAGACCACCTAGACTTCAACTTACCAGGGAAAAGTTTTAATCTAGAGTTGTACAATAAGACCTTGTCACCAATTGAGAACTCTCTACTCAAAATTTTCTTATCATGCCATCTCTTAGTGCGCTCCTTGTAGAGACGCGAACTATCATAAGCATTCAGCCGGAGTTCATCAAGTTCATTAATCTGCAAAAGGCGTTTTTCTCCTGCTAACTTAGCATCAAAGTTCAGCTCCTTAACAGCCCAAAAAGCCTTGTACTCTAGCTCAACAGGTAAGTGACATGCTTTGTCATAAACTAACCTGTAAGGGGTGGTGCCAATAGGGGTCTTAAAAGCAGTTCTGTAAGCCTATAAGGTGTCATCTAATTTGTCACTCCAATCCTTCCTAGATTTAGCTACCACCTTATCTAAGATAGTCTTTATCTCACGATTAGACACTTCTACCCCGCCCACTTGTCTCGAGGGTGATAAGCTAGGCCGCCCTATGGTAGACACCATACTTCTTAAGTAGAGCCTCGAAAGTGCGTTTGTGAAAATGAGATCCACCATCACTTATGACAACCCTTGGTACCCCAAACCTTGGAAAGATAATCTTTTTAAATATTTTCATAACGACTTTAGAGTCGTTAGTTGGGGATGCAAGGGCTTCTACCCACTTAGACACATAATCAACAAAGAACAAGGATAAAATTATTGCCCGATGAAGAGGGAAAGGGGCCCATAAAATCAATACCCCATACATCAAATAATTCAACTTCCAAAATGGGGGTTTGGGGCATCTCATGTCTACGAGAAATATTTACCGTTCGTTGGCATGCATCACAGACTTAACAAAGCTACTAGCATCATGAAATAAAGTAGGCCAAGAAAAACCGGATCAAGTACCTTAGCAACGGTTTTGGAGGGCCCAAACATGACCTCCACATGGCGGGGAGCGGGAGTGCTTCGTAATGTCATGCACCTCCCATTCTCGGGAATACATCGCCTATAGATGGTGTCGCCGCAAAGCTTGTACAAGAGAGGGTCGTCCCAAAAATACTTTTTAGCCTCACGGGAGGAATTTCTTCCTCTCGCCGGTAACTCACTCCGGGGAGTCTCGTCCACTCACACGTGTTGGCGAAATCGGCATACCACGGGGTGACAAAAGTGACCGCCGAGAGCTTATCATCGTGAAATGAGTCATCAATGGGTAGACCTTCTTCCATATCTTCATACCGCAACTGGACAGTGATCGCCCACTACATTTGCTGCTCCCTTTTTATCTCTCGATCTCTAAATCGAATTCTTGAGCAAAGAAATCCACCGAATGAGCTCTAGGCTTGGCCTCCTTTTTGGCTAGGAGGTACTTCAATGCAAAGCATGGCTCGGTATAAACAATGACCTTAGACCCCAACAAATAAGTCCCGAACTTGTCCAATGCATGGACCACGCCTAGAAGCTCTTTCTCGGGTGGCATAGTTAACTCGAGCTTCATCTAGTGTCTTACTAGCGTAGTATATCGCATGGAGGATGTCTGTCCTTCCTTCCGACCAAGCACGCCTCCCACAAAGATAGTCGCTAGCATCACACATAATCTCGAATGGAAGGTTCCAATCCGGAGATCGAATGATAGGAGCAGTAATCAAAGCTTGCTTGATCCTGTTGAAAGATACAAGACAGTTATCAGTAAACAGGAAGGGGACATCCTTGAGGAGCAACTGAGTAAGTGGTTTAGCAATTTTAGAGAAATCCTTGATGAAGTGGCGATAAAACCCCGCATGACCAAGAAAGCCTCGCACCCGTTTTACATTCACAGGAGGGGGCAATTGCTCAATCACTTGAATTTTTGCTTTATCCACCTGGATGCCACGTTCAGAGATAATATGACCAAGTACCACTCCTTCAGTAACCATGAAGTGGCATTTCTCCCAGTTCAGTTGAAGATTGACATCTTCACACCTTTTCAAAACTTTAGCCAGATTTATCAAACATGCATCAAAATCAATTCCATACACGCTAAAGTCATCCATAAACAATTCCATAATGGACTCAATGAACTCAGAAAAGATGGCCATCATACAACGTTGGAAGGTGGTGGGGGCATTGCATAATCCAAATGGCATCCTTTGATAGGCAAAGGTACCATAAGGGCAGGTAAAGGTGGTCTTCTCCTGGTCATCTGGGTGGACAGGGATTTGGAAGAAACCGGAATACCCATCTAGATAACAGAAATAAGAGCGACAAGCTAGCCTTTCCAATATTTGGTCAATGAAGGGGAGGGGAAAGTGATCCTTCTGGGTGGCAACATTTAATTTCCTATAGTCAATGCACATACGCCAACCAGTTACTACTCTTGTAGCAATTAATTCATTTTTTTTCATTTTTAACAACATTAGTACCTCCCTTTTTAGGAACCACTTGAACTGGACTCACCCACTTAGAGTCAGCAATGGGGTAGATGATTCCAGCATCAAGCAATTTCATAACCTCTTTCTTAACCACTTCCTGCATATTGGGGTTCAAACGACGTTGGCCTTGTATACTAGGACGATGATCATCCTCTAAGTGAATTCTATGCATGCAGAAGTCAGGGCTTATGCCTTTCAAATCATCAATATTATATCCAATGGCTTGTTTATGTTTCCTCACAAACAGACAAAAGTTGAGACATTTGACCATCATTCAGTGAAGCACTAACAATCACAGGATAATTTTCAGATTCATCTAGAAAAGCATAGCGCAGAGAAGGGGGAAGGGGTTTCAGTTCAGGTTTCTTTACCTCTACCGGTTGAGTATCATATACTAACCGTTCCTTGTCATGAGTGGTAATACCGTCAAGCTCTTCACATGTAAGAACCGCTTTCCATTCATCCACTGCAGCACTCAAGGGATTACCATCACCTGTAGAAGATGCAAAACAAAGCAAAGCCTCCAGAGGATCCCGCAGAAGGGATTGAGGCATGTCATCGTTAACTAGCACATCAATGCCATCAATTCTATAACAGGCTTGCTCTAGCATGGGACTTTTTAAGGCATTGGTCAAACTAAAGGTCACCTTGTCATCTCCCACAATCAAAGTTAATTTCCCATTCTTAACATCTATGACAGCTCCAGCAGTATGAAGGAATGGTCTCCCTAAAATAATTGGGATCTGAGTATCCTCTTCCATGTCAAGCACAACAAAATCCACAGGAATAAAAAATTTACCTACTCTCACAGGGACGTCCTTTAGGATACCTAGGGGGTATTTGACAGAACGGTCAGCCATTTGAAGAGTAATATTGGTACATTTTAAATCTCCCATGTCAAGCTTTTTGCAAATAGTAAGGGGCATGACACTAACACTAGCACCCAAATCACATAAAGCCTTATCGATAAAAATGGTGCCAATGTTACAAGGGATAGAGAAACTCCCCGGGTCTTTCAATTTAGGTGGGGACTAGTTTTACAAAAGAGCACTACATTCTTTAGTGAAAGCTACAGTCTCAATTTCATTAAAAGCTCTTTTCCTAGTCAGAATTTCCTTCAAAAATTTAGCATATGCAGGAACTTGAGTAATAAGTTCAGTAAAAGGGACAGTTACCTGCAGATGCTTCACTATCTCCAAAAACTTTCCGAGCTGATGATCAAGCTTAGTCTTCAATAGTCTATTGGGGAATGGTACCTTGATCACATGAGTGGTAGATGGAACTTTTCGCCTACCGCTCGCTCTCGCATTCTTGGCCTCCTTAGGAGCTGTGGAATTGTCAGTGACCGCTTCATCCTTGTCGGACCCAACCGGATCATCTTTAGGCATCTCTGGATCA
The DNA here is from genome assembly GCA_947648045.1 of Beta corolliflora. Taxonomy (NCBI): domain Eukaryota; kingdom Viridiplantae; phylum Streptophyta; class Magnoliopsida; order Caryophyllales; family Amaranthaceae; genus Beta; species Beta corolliflora. Next base: position 102,395 of record CANSZD010000832.1, read on the forward strand.
TCATACCGCGTTCCACTCCTAAGAGTGATGGCATTGGCAGTATCTCTTGGTTGCATGGGTTGTGAAGGTAATGACCTAGGTGGTCTACTAGCAGAAGAACTAGCCAACTGAGCTAGTTGAGTCTCCAACATCTTGTTATGCGTACCCAAGTTTTCCAACTGAGCCTTTGTGTCGGTTTGAAAGGCATTAAAACCTTTCTGCATCTGAAACATCATATTCTTCAACTCTGTCATGGCTGGGTCAGTAGGAGGAGCAGGTGATTGTGGAGCCTGATTTCTCTGAAAACCAGGAGGAGCTTGTTGTTAAGGTTGATATTGTTGAACCCGATTTTGTGGGACATATGGTTGTTGAGGTTGAGGATTCAACACATTATTGCTCCGATATGAGAGGTTGGGGTGATTTCTGTACCCGGGGTTGTAAGTGTTAGAATATGGATTGAACTGGCCCCTAGGTTGTGACTGAAATCCATTAACCGCCTCACAGTTACTCCCGACATTAGAAGATAGGAGCGCAGGGCACTCTTGAGAGTTGTGCCCAGGTATCCCACAAGCATCACAAATGGGAGCAGTATAATTAGAAGCACTAGCCATCGCATTAACACTCATATGGGATGAGTCATTACCTAGCTTCAAAGAATCAATCTTCTGGTTTAGAGCAGCTAGTTGCCCGGACAGTAAAGAAATGGCCTCGACATCATGTTTCCCTCCCTTCTTCATGGAGGAACGAATGGTAGATGCTTGATTAGAAGCGAGTTTCTCCAGAAGTTCATACCCCTCATCAATGGCTTTATCCATGAAAAACCCATCGGAGGCTCCATCAATTACCCTCCTTGTATCTGCATCAACTCTAGTGTAGAAAATCTGACACAAATACCACTGGTCTAAACCATGATGAGGACAAAGGCGTTGCAGATCCTTGAACCTCTCCCAAGCTTCATATAATGACTCTCCAGGATCTTGGGTGAAAGTTACTATGGCATGACGCATATCTGCAGTCTTTTGGTAAGGATACCACTTGATGAGGAAGATTTTGGATAGTTCTGTCCAGGTGGTGATGGTGGAAGGCAGCTTATTATACCAAAATAGAGCTTTGTCGCGCAGAGAGAAACCAAATAGGATGAGTTTCATCTCATCGGCAAGTAACACCCGGCTTGTTTTCGAGTAGCATAACATCAGTAAAAACCGCCGCAGTGCCGATTTGGGTCTTCGGATGGTAACCCAAAGAACCGATTATTCTGAACCATATTCAGAACATGAGATTTGATTTCAAAGTTTGTAGCAGCAATGGTAGGCATCCGGACCCCAGTGGGTACATTATCAGGAGAAGGTTGTGCATAATCTCTGAAGGTTGGTTTAGCTTCGTCACCCATTATAGCAGTCATAGGTGAGATGGAAAAGTCTTGTTGTGGTGAAGATGGTGGAGCAGGTGTCTTTTGGGATGGGTTCCCTGCAGACAACTTCGCTTGCTTAGTTTTCTTTCTGAGTCTACGAGCGGTCTTTTCAATCTCCGGATCAAATGGAATGAGATTTGGGGATTTTAATTTCCTGCTCATACACCAAAAACACTAAAACAAACGTGAGATGCTCCAAAGAACAGGTGTTCTTCAGAGTAGAGGTTAGTGTAATACTATAATTCAGGCAAAATAAAAATAAACCATCTCCCCGGCAACGGCGCCAAAATTTGACTGGCTAAAGTCGTATCACCTTATCAAAAATAACCTAAGGTCCACAAACAAGTAGTCAGGGAAGTCAGGATCGAATCCACAGAGAGAAAGTTATACTTGTTGTATCTGAATTCTAATATTATACTAACTAAATCAGTTGAGAATGGCTGTGTGACTAAACTAATAGGCAAATGACAGAACTAAGTATGAAGGTAAGAATCAATTAATAAAGAACTAGGACTATGGATCACTATGCATACAATTCGGGAAATCAGAGACGAATAATAATCACCCAATAAGTCAATTTATCTAGGGCACATGTAATTTTTCTCGATCATTACTTCCCTCAAAGATCACCTAGCCGCTCTCGCATGGTCAAGGATCACTATGCCTAATGATTGAAAGCCTATACGAAATCTCTCCTCTCGAAGCAGATTCAATATTGCGATAATAGAAATACAAATCAGGCCTAATTCATAAATCTAGCATGAACGATTCAATCACAGGAAACAATTGAAATAAAGGGTAATTATACTAATCTATCAATCCCTCATTGCATACATAGATCCCCACAATCCTAGAAATAAAACTACTCACTCATGCTTGAGAAAACAATAACAAATTCCATGTAAAAATTTATACTTTGAACTATTGCAAATAACTAAGAAATTAATCTAATCAATAATAAAGAAAACAATAAAGAAGATTACCAAACTGAAGAACTATATTGAACTTGCGAATAATCCAAAGGTTTGATCTTGAATCCACAATGAAAAGTAGTAAAACTAGGGTTCTTGAGAGAAACTATGAGAAAATAAGGACTAAAACAAAGATGAATAGTAATATTCTGATTTTGCTATTTATACTAATCCTAAAACAACTAGGAAAAGTCTTAGAGAAATAGCCCGAAAATCATTAAAAAAACGCGCGTCGGGTCAGTCGCCCGATCGGGCCAAGTCTGCCCGACCAAATCGGGCTCGAAGCAGCAGAGCTCCAAAACTAGACCTCGCCCGATTCAATCAGGTCGACATGCCCGATGCAATCGGGCGGCCCAGCAGTTGTAAGCATTGCGCCCAAACCATTGCTCAATCACGCCCGACGGAATCGGGCCGAACCGCCAGATCGGGCGACTCAACGAACTAACGAACAGGCGATAGCGCCCGATCGGGCCCGCAACAACAGCTGGTTATCTCTTGCCAGCGCCCGATCGGGCGTATCTTGCCCGATCTAATCGGGCTCAGATCCGATTCTTCCTTCTTGGCTCTAAACGCCAAGTCTTCAATTCTTCTTTGCTCAAGGATCCCGGAAAGTATCCTCGGGACTTTGAAACTCCGCATAGAACCTCTCCAGTCCAGTGTAAAGGTCAAATAATAGTAGAAAATAGGGAGATAACTCCCTAAAACCTGCAATCTGACACAGAACAGAAAACCACAACTAGATGGAGAAAGTTAGCGTGAAATGGCTCCTAAGAGCACCATTGATACACATTTTAGCTCAAATATAAGGGGAAAAACTCTATATAAAACCATAACATCATTGGCACATACAATTTTGCTGGATAACTGCTTCACAAGCAAAACTAAAGAGTTGAGAGTTTGGTTATTTGCGTTCTTTGGAGTAGTTCTGTCGGACCAAAGGATCATAGGTAATTTATCTGCCCATGTGCCTCCTACTTCTTCGATGCTCTTTTGATGTTGTTGACCATATCTTATTGCTTGATTCTTCTTGGCTGTTAGTTTACGGATACCTGGGTGTTGACGTGTTGGGTTGAGTGTTCCATTTTTGGCAGATTTTGTGTGTTTTGCCACTTATAAATTGCGAATCATTATCGAAAACTATTTCTTATGGAATGCCAAACCTGCAATGTATGCTGCATTTTATAAAAGAAATTACCCCCAGTATTTGTTACTTGTCAATAGGCTTTTGCTTCAATCCATTTTGAAAAGTAATATATCATGGCCAACATAAATATACGTTGCCCTGAAGCTTGGGGAAATGGCCAACTATATCCATTTCCCATTTCATGAATGGCCAAGGTGCCAGAATAGGGTGGAGTTGCTCAGATGGCAAGTGTGAAAGTGTTGCGTGTTTCTGGCAGGCATCACACTTCTTGGTGTAGTCCATGGCATCTTTCTTCATAATACTAGGCCAGTAGTATCCCATTCGTAGTGCTTTGTTGGATAAACTTCTTCCACCAGAATGGTTGCCACATTCGCCATCGTGCAATTTGCGCAAAATGACTTGTGCTTCGTCTTTCTTGACGCATCTTAAGTATGGTCCTGCAACCGACTGACGAAAAACAATGTGTTGTCAATCAAAATGAAATGGGAGGCTCTTACCTTGAAACTTCGAAAATCTACTTGTGAGTTTGGTTGAATGCCTTTTTTTAGCCATTGGACGTATTATGTTGTCCAATCTGCATAATCGGACGTTGGTATGGCATTTATCTCATCTGGATTGCACCTTAGTGAGACTCATATACAATAGTAGTATATCAGACTCATAAGGAGATTGCTTGAATAAATTCCTTGGGTAAGAGTAATGTTTTATAGACCTTGATAGCTCTCATTTCATGATAATCCATCAATGTGAGACTAATGCTTCCCCTAGTTTGCACCTTTCCCGCAATTTTGCTGCTTCCTTAATTCATCTCCTTTTTTTTTCCAATTTGCTGCTTCTTTTGTTAATAAGTCACCTAATTTCATTCAAATTTTGATAAAAAAGAAAGTTATTTGATTCATATTTTCGACATTATAGGTACGGAAGAATTTTTTTTTCACTTTTAATGTTTAGATAATATGAGTATCTATTCTATATTAATTAAATAAAAATAAATTCCTAGAAAAAATATATATGATCGACCTGCTTGCTAGCTTATCGAGTCGAGCAAAGTCATGCTCAACATGTGCTTGTTAAGGTTTCGAGCCGAGTTGAGTTCGAGTTACTGGCGAGGTGCTCAACTCGATTAGCATCCATAAACATCATTAAGGTTTCACCTTCAAATTGTTCGTCAAGAACAAAATATATTCTTGAAAGTTGACCAATCCACAAAAGCTCAATATCGTGCATTTATTTCGAACCTTGTTTCCAATTACCTTGCATATCCTTTAAACGTATCTCATAGCCTCCAAATGCAATCTTAAGCGAATAGAAACTATCCTTTATGCACTTAGAGCATAACCGATGGTTCATCCAAAATTTTGGATCATCAATTATTTTAATATTTCCTCTCTCTTCCACCTCACTTATGATTTACCATTACTTTTTATGATTTTTTTACTCCCAATGGATGATCTACTTTTTAATTATTTATGCTCTTCTTGTGGCCAGTAGATGGATGCCAATTTATTCTCTTTCATGGCTTTTTGGCTTTGATCCAACTATGATCAGATCATTGGAATGATCTGATTATCCCTGTAACACCCCGACAATTCTCTCTTTTCTAAAATACTTTTAATACAAAATTCAGAATTTTACAGCGGAAAACATAATAAATAAACTTTAGAAATAAACTTAGTCAACCACAAAGTCAACTCTAAAAGTCAAACCAACAAAAGTCAAAGTTAACCTCAAAAAGTCAAAGTCAACGACAATAGTCAAAGTCAACTACGAAAAGTGTAAAGTCAAAATATGATAAATAATATACACAAGCTCTCCACTCCCGAACCCATGATGCATCATCTTCAAACCTGTAAATAACGATGCACTATTGATCCCTAGAGACTGCTCACCAAAATGGGTCATCACAGGATCAATAAGGCATAGCCATGATCAACATACACACACAAAGTACGTAATCAGCAAAGCTGAGTACTACATAACAAATAGTAAACAATCCTAACATGATACTAATAAATAATAAGCAGGAATAAATAATAATATAATAACACTACAGACTACTTTTACTGAACTAACTTCACAACTAATAGATTAATTAATTTAGATGGAATAGTCAATGGAACGAGTTGTCTAACCAAAACCAGTCTTCAATTTAGAAGACGAAATACGGGCGCGACTCCGTATTCCCATGACCTACGATATCGAGGAACCTTTTCAAATAAAAATAGGACACAGTGATCAATCCGGTCCCAAGAAAAACCATGGGCTACCACCATGTACTCCAACTCATACTAGTCCAACACTTCAGACGTGCACAAGTCTAAAGCTATTGTTATCCACGTTTCACTTTACATGATTAATAATTTATTCACTTGTTAAGACTCAAAAGCAATACAAATAATATAATCATCAAAAAATCATACACTTTCATTTTTATCTTAGGATAAATAAGTGATCAACAACTTAACAATCCAAGAACAATTCCAATATTAAATCCATAACCTTTAATTAAGTGTTGAACCAAGTCAACAACCAACCAACCTTTCATAGGTATAAAAATCAACTTACCAAATAAGGCCCTCGGTCCTCATAAAGTAGTTAAATAATCAAAAGGGAACAACATGATTCAATCATGATCCAAACCAACATAAATATTAATCCCTCATGTGAATTAATATAATAAAGTTCCCAAATCCCATATGCTTGCATCAATCTTCTATACAAACATAATATACATCTCATAACCAACATGCTTCACACAACGACATAAAACATGCAAATCCAACTTAATAGAAATCACATATGAACTTGAAATAGTTCCCTATACATGATACTACTCAATTCTCATCCTTAGGACATGATACTAGTCCAATCAACACATAGGTATGTACGTACCTTGTGTAGACCACTTTAATAATCTTAGAAGTCGCCTAAAGAGAATTCTCCGCCTAAAACAACCAATATAAATCCACAATCAATCCTTTATGAATTTACAGCAATAACAAAATACTTTAAACCCATTCTAAAAGTGTTTTAAAACCTTTCCTATCATTAAAACTTAATTAGTAAAACCTCCTAGTATAGTACTACCATACTAGTTGTTAAAAACTCTTAAAAACCCATGTTTAAATCATAAATACACCATCAACAATACTCTTTTCAAATTTCCAGCAACATATCATGTACTAAAACTGTTTTTAAACATACTTAAAATCATAAGAATTCTCAATTTCATAAACTACAACATACTACTATGTTTTCCAACTTATAAAACCCTAAAAAAAATCCATGCACTAGTACAGAATCGACGATTTGCGTCGGATGCGAGGCGCCCATTTGCGTCGGACATGGGTTCGACGACACATGTCTCGACGCAGATCAGGATACAGGATCTGCGTCGGACAGCGACGCGACATAGTTGATTAGCTATCTGCGTCGGACCCTGCCAAACCTGCGACGCAAATGGTCTATCATCTGCGTCGCACATTAATCAACATGCGACGCAGATGAAGACAGTAGCCCAGCAAGCCAAACTCATTTGCGTCGCACGTTAGTCAACGTTTGACGCAAATTAACCATTTTTTTATTTTAAAAAAGTCCATTTGAGTCGGACTTTGTCTTACATCCGACGCAAATGGGTAATTTTTGGTAAAAAAAAAATAAATTCACGTATAAAGAATGGAATACAAAGTCTGAATTTATACAAAATTAAACATAAAATACAAGAATGAAATTTCTGAATGAGATACTGCCCAGAATTCGTGTGATACAAAATTAAAGAATGAAATATACTTTTTTTTTTTTTTCGATTAACAGAGATTTATAAAAAAAGTATATGAAAAAGACCACAAAAAATATAAATTAACCACACCACAAAAAATTCATCAACCACACAACAACAACAAATTCAATCAATTAAACGCTAAAATCAAGACGAAAAACGAAACTATAACGCTGAATTAAAAAAAAAAAGATACAAAATTCACCAACACCACAAAAAATTCAATCGATTAAAGTCTGAAAACCACATATTTACGATTCAAAACATCATGGGATTTAACCTAAAAAAATTGAACCATAATATATACAAAATTAACAAATTAAAAAATGAAATTAATTAAGAAACTAAAAAATCAGATCTAAAATACAAAAAAGGAAAACACCAAAAAAATCAGATCTAACTTATCGTTCTTCTTCTCGTTCGAACATCTCGTTCTTCTTCAATTCTCGATTTTTCTTGGATTTCTGGAAATTCAGACCTCTCGTTCTTGAATTCGAGAAAACACTTCTTCCACCAAAATCGCCCTCGCTTGAACGCATACCTTCCATCAGCTGCTCGATATGTCGATCTAGATCCTTGTGCGACGGCATTTTTTTCGATCTAAAACTTCTGGAAAACGATAAATCCTCGACAAAAATCGATCGAAAAGTGTAGATTTCTCCCTTTTTGAACGACTCAAACAAGCATTTGGGTCGATTGCGATGAAATTAGGGTTAGGGTTTCAAATTCGAGAAATTGATATAGAGGAACTGATTTAGGAATAAGATCGATCTTTTGGAGATCATAACACGAAGGGAGAAGTTGATGAATCCGTAAGTTGTGAGAGAAGAAAGAGGAGAACTGGTGGTAGGGTATGAGAGAGAGAGTGAGGGGGTTTGAAAATAAAAGGAGAAGTGGGGAAAGTGACGGCTGGTTGTGAACAATTGTGGTAGGGTTTGAAAATAAAAGGGGAAGTTGCTATCTGCGTCACACGGATATAAGGCCCAACGCACAAAAATAATTTTTTAAATGGGCTATCAAGGATATGCGTCAGATGGGCCACGTGGTTCGACGAACATCCTAGTATCCGAAGTTTTTGCATCGCACGTGTGCTGGATGCGACGCACATAGCTGTGGAGGCTATGTTAAAGATATGCGTTGGATGAGCCTCGGGTCCGACGCAAATTCTGGTATCCGAAGCTTTTGCGTCGCATGGCCTGAGGGTCCGACGCATATGTGCGGATCCAAAAACCAAATGCTTGCCACATGTGCGTCGGACTCGAGGCCCATCCGATGCAAATTGGTAATTTGCGTCAGTTCTTCGAGGGTGCGACGCAAATAAGCCGATGTAAATTGACAATTCTGTACTAGTGATGCTTTACTACTCAAAACCCTATTTAAAATAAAATAAGTAAATCTGAAATTTTCTAACTTCATTAAACAAATCATATAATCTTAGATTCACAAATAAATCATCAAACCAAAACTTTTATAAACATAACATATTGAAACAAACCCTTAAAAATACAAACTTTGCATTAAATAAAACTTGAGGAGGAAGAAATTAATAACCAAAGCAAAGGAGAGGAGGGAGAAAAGACGCCAGCAGAAAGGAGCAGCGGCGGCGGTGGTCGATCGGCGGCCGTGAACCACGAAGAGGAGGAGCGAAGGCCGAGGAGGAGAAAATTCTCTTTCTAGGGTTTTTAATTTTCTTGGCCTCCTTGGCCGAAAATAGTCTAATTTCTTCGGAAATTAGACTATTTCCGACCCTTTTCCTTAGATTTTAGTGTTTTTTTAGTGTTAGTATCTGCTTTATTGCTTATTTTGTTTAGTCCTCTCCATCTGTGAGAGTTTTTGTCCCCCTTTTTGGTGGTTGTTTCTCATCTTTGTATGAGTTTTCTTATTTTCATGGTGTCAATAATTTGGAAGATGGTCTGGATCCATAAGGGTTTAGGTTTTTTCAGCAATTCGTCACTGGGAATAATTATATCACAGAATCAGATTGTGAAGGTCTCTACTTGGAAAGATGCAAAGACATCGAAGTACACTGCTAGCGTCAAGCTTGAAGCGGTGGAGTTGGAGCTGTGCTCGAGTATGCTTAAAATTAATTGGTTCCATTGTGAAAATTGTTGCAATTTGCTAAATCTGTATTTTTCAGATCTTAATTATCATTGTATGTGCCGTTTGGCTTATTATTAACGATATATTTTCTTCCCGTCAAAAAAAAAAAAAGGACGAGGAGGAGAAGAGAGAGAAAAAGAAAAGAGAGAGAGGAAAAAAGAGGGAGGCCGAAAAAAATGAGGAGGACGGAGAGAGAAAATAAAGTGTGTGGGAATTTGGGGTTTTTGGGGGTTTATATAGGTTCCCCCTTTTGGGCTTAGGAAAAAGGTGATTGAGCTAAATGTATTGTTTAATGATTGATGAATTGAGTGTTTGGGTTCCTCATACCCAATTAAAAATCCTTTTCACAATCCAAAAAGTGTTTTAAGCTTTTCAAACATTATTCAAAGCATGACTAGACAAAATGTTTGACTTCTTTAAATCATTAAAATAATTCCTTTGACTTTCAAATAGTCAACCTTTGAAGAAATAAATCGTTTAAATACTAAAATATACTTAATTATATATAAATATACATTAATATATATTTATAAAATTCATAAATTTACGGGGGATTACAATCCCTCCCTCTCTCCTCTTTGTTTTTCTCTCTCTTAATTCTTTATTATATTTTTCTCCCTCTCTCCTCATGTTCTAGCTTATAGATCATCCAATGGGCTCACTCTTAACTTGCACAAAATTAATAAGAAACCAATTAAGCTATTAGGAGCCCAATAATCATTATGAATCTATGATACAATGAAGACTTAAATTCAAATTAAGTACATTTGAGACTTAATGCTCCTGCATTAAGATATACCTAAAACTAGGTCCATCAATTATATTATGAATGACTAAATGTCACCCTAATTTTTCTTATTAACGCCTTAAATACATAGAGGTCCCACCTCTATGTATGTATCTACCTCCGTTCCTTTCATTCCTTTCATTCTCCCATTCCCTCCCTCGTTCCACATCCATCCCCTCCATTCCTCCTTCTCACAAAGTTTTCCGACGAGCTCACGTTTTGCGGTGAGCACACATTCTCCCGCAAACTTCAAGTATTCCGATCACCTCGTCGCTGGCACCCCAAGTTTTCCGACTACCTCGTCAATCGCCAGAAAAGCTTAGTGTAATTAAAAAAATCCGCGAAGAACACATCGGGCTGGAATAGGACTCGCCAGATTTTGACTTGAAATTGTCGAAAAAAGACCTAAACATCTACCATAGACGCGTGAACCTGTGGTTGGGCGTCTATGATAGGCGCCCAACCACATAAACAGACGCCCATGATTTGCGCCCAGCAACTGATACAAAAGCCTATAATAATTGGATTAAGCTAGATGACATCCACATCAAACGACTATTAAACACGAGCAAGATTTTCCATTTTATTACTTTTGATGCATGGGCGTGTTATTTTCTATGGTCCCTTTTTACATACCAAAATTGATGACTCAATTTGTTGGTACTAAATATCGTTTTCAAATCATTGTCCCTTGCCTGTAATAATATGAAAGGAGGGGCCGTTAGCAAATGCAGTGCACATTTGATTCAGTAAGCTCCCAACACGTAGATGGAGTACATTTCGCCATTTCTGAGACGAGCTGAGGCAACCTACCAATGCGATGTGATTGCAGAACTACTTTAATTTGTTGTCTAGCTTTTGGGCAGTGGCAGTGCTTTAGTATTCCAACTTTTGCCACTTTGCATTTTCCGATCACTAGACAAAAGTTCACATCAGGGAATTGGTTACATCTGGAAGTTTCGCAATTTTGGAGCAGTCGGAACTGCATTGTATAACGCAAATGAGGCAACTGATCACAAGTTCCATAAATTCCATCCTCAAACCAATTTGCTAATAGGACGAGCAGTTTATTAAACTTATAAATTAGTCTCCTCATCCCTAATTCTAAAGACGTAAAACAATACTTTACACGCACTTAGGGAAATCATCAACACCTTATGTCTCGTATTAATCGTTACAATTTGACTTTCTTACATATCAATGTTCTATTTTGATCATATTAAATAATTATTAGCTAAAATTATAAAAAAAAAATTAGATTTTGAATATATAAAATGAGACAAATCTAACTACATTTTATATAATAAAAATTATGGTCAAAGAAAGTTGTATGAATATTACACATGGTCAAAGTTTATTGACTAATATGAAAGTGAAGCAATAATAACTGTTTGGGCTCAATTAATCAGAAGCCCAATAAAAACATACAAGCCTCCTAAAGCCTTGGACAGGTGGCAATAGTGGGTCCCACTTATGAGTTGACCTAATCTCATGAGCTCGGGGATCCCCTAAAAGGCTGAAATGATTGTTGCCTGAAAAGGCAACATAGCCATTGATCCTAAGGAGGCCCATCCCATCAATGTTTCCTGTCTGGGAATCCCCAACACTATAAATACCAACAGTCTCATCAATGAACAGGTATTGAATTCTCACCTAACAAACTAGAGCATCTCTCTCTAGACTCTCTCTCTCTACCTCAATCATCTACTAACTTGAGCGTCGGAGGGGCGATCCCGAAAACATCCCCGGGTTAGTCTTACCCTCTTTTTCAGGATTCCGGCGTACAGACAGCGGAGCTCAGGCGAACGTTCTTGGGGCCCACATCAAATCTCTCAACCTATCACAACCCTTAATTTCTTAGCAGAAACAGTTTGGCGCCGTTTGTGGGGAAGTTACAGTCAAAGTTACTTCGCCTCCACTCAGCAATGGCCCCAGCCAAGAGCACTCGCACTAGGCAGCCTTCAGCACAGGCTCAGAGGTTTGAACGAGATCCATCACCCTCTCACCATCGGAGGTCCGAGCGACCACCCACACCTATCCCTCGCAAAACGCCAACCGTTCAGACCATCGACCTCGAAGAGGAGCAGTCCATCGAAAATGGACCTACCCCCTCACAACAGCTACAACACGCTGACCCCCAACCTATATCAACGACGGATAAAACCTAATATCCGCTCAGCTTCAGCAGACCTTGCAACGTAGCCTGACGGACATGTTGGCCAACCTACAGCAGGGGCGCCCTCTCCCACAACACAAAGACCAGGCCTTGATCCCTTCCCATCGGGAAGAAAACCCTCATCGCTCTACCCCGGTCAGCCTAGCCGGCAACGATCGGGTGCGAGGGAGCATAACCAACATGATCGGCAACGATCTAGACAGGGGGAAGGGGAGTGTCACCCGTCTAAGGGAATATCCGCTCGGCAGGGGGGAAGAGACACACATGTCCAAGTCACCAAGGGGCAATGTCGGACAAAAGCCTAATGATGCTCGACACTTCCTCAACGAGAAGCGCCTCAGCAAAGGATACGATGCAAGGTACATCCTCAACAAGAAGGCCGCTTGATAGGTTGTCGTACACCTGTCAAAAATAATTCCTGCAAAACCTTCTAACAATGTAGTAGGGTAATAGGGTCGAATCCACAGAGAGATGGTCGTTCTAATCTAGCTTATAAGGTATGGAGAAACTAAACAAGATCAGAGAATTTATAATTAAGGTTTTAAACTAATAAATAAAGAAAATCAAAGTAAAAAGATCTAGGGCAATGGTTCACCATGTTTATACTTATAATCTATCAAAATATCATCAATAGTTCAATTAATCAGATATCTAGAGCACAGGTTAATCCTACGGTCGGGTCTTAACGCTCTCAAATCAACATATACTAGTACGATCGCTCAACATAATCAGATTTGCTAATTGTAGGTAAGCCTCTAAAGAGTACTATCTCTCGATCTATGACTCGATATTAGCAATATTTAATCAGACAATTGATCAGATTGCAAGATTAACAATAAAAATACTAATCAATTAGAGAAATCAATAACTAATCAAACCATGAATAAATATCAATCAATAATCATATTATATAAACATGGATTCCCAAACCCTAGAAAATAAGACTACTCAATCATAAAACAAAGAATAAAAACTACATCTACCAAGGAGAACATTATTAAAGAAATCAAGGAAAGAAACTAATGAAACTCATGAATTAATGAAGAAGAATAAAAACTAGGGTTTACAACTAAAACTAGAAAGAAAGAGAAGAAGACTAAACCTAAAAACGTAGAAAATAAGATGTCCTAATCGAAAATACTAAAAGCATATTTATAGTTTTTACAAAACCGGCTAAAAAAGGCAAAAATTAAAGCTCCCGAAAAACCGCCCGGTCGACCGGGCCAAACTGCCGGGTCGGGCGACGGTGTTCTGAATTTACGAGCAAAGGGGAGATTTCGCCCGATCAACCGGGCAAGGCCGTCCAGTAGGGCGCGTAAACAGTTTTGGCGCCTCTTTCGCCCGGTTGACCGGGCGAACAAGTCTTGTGCTCTGATGAAGATTTCTTCTTGCCCGGTCGACCGGGCGGAAAAACTGTGATTTTGCGTCAACTTGCGAAGGTTGTATCTCTCGAACCAGAAGTCCATTTGGAGCGTGTGACCTATCGTTGGAAAGCCCTTCAAGTCTAGTTTCCAACCCAACTAGAATTTCTTGATTATCAATTTTATATAAAACGTTATGATCAAAATAGTGAACAGGTGTCAGGTTTGGCACTTCTTTCACTAACTCTTTGCTTCATTCTAACTCGAGATTGTCCCAAACGGATGCATTGTGATCCTTGTGCAAGCTATCTTCGTCCTCAATGATTAAAAGGCTTGATCTTAGATAATCATAATAAATTTGCATCAAAATAACCTGAAAATCATCGAAACACGCAAACGGGGAGTAGTAGAGCACAACTTACGTAATTCATGCCATTATGCACCTAAATGCTCTAAAAGGAGTTCAAATGCATCTAAAAACTATATATAAAAGTGACACATCACCGCTCAGCGGGAAGGGCATGGCGACTCTGCCCAATCAAAGCCTATTCGAATCAATAATGGAGCTCTTAAGTTCATGGTCCCATTCAGTCAGGCAATACTAGAGGCACCCAGTCCGAGGAAGATCAAAACACCGACCATTGAACCGTTTGCGGGCCTAACTGACCCAGACGATCATATGGCAACGCACAAGGCTCAGATGAGCGTTCAGACTGGTTGCGAAGCCACGTGGTGCCGCTTCTTTCCCATAACATTGATGGGACTGGCTCTGAACTGGTTTCAGGAACTCCCTGCCGGGATCATAACTGACTTCTCGGTGCTAGAAGACATATTCATCCATCAGTTTGCGGCCGGGAAAAGACAGAAGAAAACAAGTCTTCACTTGATGGCGGTCAGGCAGGAGAAGAACGAGAGCCTAGCTGACTACATTAAAAGGTTCAATGAGGAATCTTTGAAAGTTTCAGATCTACAAGACGCAGTTGCATTCGCCGCCCTGATGTTCGGACTTCAACTCGGTCGGCTGAGATGGTCCTTGGCAGAAAACGAAGTAAAAATCTTCTCCGAAGCAATGAACCGGGCTCAACATATGTCGCCATTCGGATGATGGGAGCAAGAAGAGGAAGGAAGAAGGAAATCACAAGGACCAGCCGAAACAACAAAAGACGGGGGGTCGGTCAGATAGGTTCAGTGACTACGGCAACGACCCCCGATTCAGCAAGAACAGAAGAGAGATCTACATGGACATAAAAGACAAGTCCATGCTTCCCCGCCCGCCTCCCATCAGAACATCCTCCGCTGGGAGAGATAAGAGCCAGTGGTGTGAGTACCACAAAGAGTGTGGACACACCACCAAGGGCTGCAGAGAACTCAAGAAATCTCTTGACAATCTGGCAGACCAAGGCAAGATGAACCGCCACCTCAAACACACCACCGAGGAGAAAGGCAAGCAAAAGGTGGGTCAGTCGAACAGCGGGGACACAGACGAATTCATTGGGGTCATTGCAGGAGGATTTGCATCGGGAGGCCTAACCGGCCGATCACGCAAAGCCCACCTATAGAGTCTCAAGCATCAAGTGCTTGACGTCCACCACCCCCGACCAGACTGCCCCGTAATGACTTTTGGGAATCCAGTCGGACCTTACACACACCCCACGACGACCCCCTAGTCATCGAACTAAAGGTGGCTAATACAAGAGTCAAAAGGGTGTTAGTGGATAGCGGATCATCAGCCGACATAATCACATTGGAGTGCGTCAGGAAGTTGAAATACAGCGAAAGGGATGCCACTCCCCTCAATCAGCGACTCATAGGCTTCGGGGGAAACTCCGTACATCTAGTCTGATCGATAAAGTTACCCACTCGGATGGGGGAGAAGGGCAAAGGATGAAGCCTACTGATCGACTTCTTAGTGGTGGACATCCCTCTGCCATACAACATCATAATGGGAAGACCAACTCTGAACAAGGTCAAAGCTGCAATCTCTATTTACCAACTCCTCATGCAATTCGAAACCGACGAAGGTAAAGTTGGAAAGATCCAAGGGGATCAGCTGGCGGCAAGAGAATGTTACGTTAATAGCTTGAAGAACAAGGTCGACGTCCAAGAGGATTCGAAAAAGAGAAAGCGGGAAGAGGGTCAGCCCTCAAGTGGCCTCGGGGTTTACATCACTGAAAACCCCAAGCAGTACGAGCGCCCTCAGCCAGCTGAGGACGATGAAGAAGTTATTATTGGCGAGAAGCTCGGTTGGACTTTGAGAGTTGGCAAGGCCATGGACTTCCAAACAAGAAAAGAAATCATTCAGGTACTTACAGAGTACAAGGATGTTTTTGCCTATGAAGCTTCGGAAATGCCCGGGCTCGACCCTAAAATTATGTGCCATGAACTCAACATCAAAGAGGGGTTTAAGCCAATCAAGCAAAAGTTGAGACATTAGGGTCCCGAAAGGAACGCCGCAGCAGCGGCAGAAGTCAAAAAGTTGCTTGAAGCGGGTTTTATAGAAAAATGTCAATATTCAGAATGGTTGGCCAATGTTGTGCTGGTCAAGAAGTCGAGCGGTGCGTGGAGAATGCGCGTGGATTTCACCGACCTGAACAAGGCCTGTCCAAAAGATAACCACCCTCTACCTAAGATTGACAGGCTGGTCGACTCAATGGCGGGGCATGCTCTCCTAAGTTTCATGGATGCAAATGCGGGATATCATCAGATCCCAATGGCCGAACATGACCGAGTTCATACAGCCTTTGTTACAAATTAAGGGGTGTACTGCTATAAAATGATGCCATTTGGACTTAAGAATGCAGGAGCTACGTATCAGCGGACAGTTAACAAAATCTTCAACGACCAACTGGGTTGGAACATTGAAGTATATGTTGACGAAATGATAGTCAAAAGTAAGACCCAGGGGGATCACCCCTCAGACTTAAGAGAGACCATCGGCATGTTGATGAGGTTCCGTATGATGCTAAATCCGAAGCAATGCGTCTTTGGAGTGAAGGGAGGGAAGTGCCTCGGATTCCTGGTGGATGAGAGTGGGATCGAGGCCAACCCCGATAAAATCAAAGCGGTAATGGAGATGAAATCCCCTCGGAACGTACGAGAGGTGCAACGCCTAACCGACTGTTTGGCTACCCTCGGACGCTTCCTCTATAGGTCGGTAGACAATAGCCTGCATTTCTTCAAAGCTTTAAAGAGAAAGGAGTTCACTTGGGATGACGAAGCCGAACAAGCCTTCGCTTCCCTCAAAACACATCTATCAACCCTTCCGAATACGCGCTCAGCGCCGTTCTGATTGCCGAAAGAGAAGAAAAACAACACCCCGTCTACTTCATCAGTCATGCTTTCCGAGGAGCAGAGGCTAAATACAGAGAGGTGGAAAAGATGGTCTTTGACTTAGTTATGGCAAGTCGGAAGTTGAAACCTTACTTCCAGGCTCACCCAATCAAAGTCCTCACCGGACAGCCACTTAGAAAGGTGATCGAAAGAAGGAACCATTCCAGTCGGATGACTGACTGGGCCGATCAACTAGCGGACTTCGGATTGGAGTATGAGCCAAGGAGGGCCATCAAAGCATAGGCCTTGGCAGACTTCATAACTGAGTGCACCACTAGACCCCCAGTCGGCGAGCAGGATAGTTGGGAACTGCAGGTAGACGACTCTTCCACAAAAAGAGGGTGTGGAGCCGGTCTGGTCATCAAGCCCCCAATCGGAGAGAAAATGGAATATGCTATTAAGTTCGAGTTTTTGGGATCTAACAATGAAGCAGAGTATGAGGCCCTGATACTCAGACTCCAACTATGTATCTTGGCCGGAGCCACGGTAGTCAAAGCCAAATCCGACTCACAACTCATAGTGGGTCAGGTATCATGCGAATATGAGGCCAAAGAGGACAATATGAGAATGTACTTGGCCAAAACCCCAGAATTCATCAAAAAGTTGGCCGAATTCAGCATCACTCACATCCCATGGTCGGAAAACCAGCAAGCAGATGCTTTGGATCGGATGGCCAGTTCAGCAGAATTATCGGCTCCTCGGACCATCATGTGAGAAGTACTACGACAACCGAGCATCAATGCCAAGGAACAACTGATACTGAATCGGACATCCACTTGGATGGAAGAGGTGGTCAAATACTTGAGAGGCGGAGTACTGCCCGAGGAACACAAGGAAGCCGAGCGAGTCAAGCATAAATCTAGATGGTTCATATGGCATGAGGATCAGCTCTACAAGAAGTCCTTCACCCACCCTTTACTCAAATGTGTGACCCCTGAAGAAGGGGACTACATCCTAAGGGAAATCCACCAAGGAGCCTGTGGAAGTCACCAAAGGGGAAGGACCATAGCTGGAAAGGCCCTTAGAGCAGGTTACTACTGGTCTACTCTAAAATCAGATGCCCAGGAGTTGATCAAAAGGTGCCCATCGTGCCAAATCCACTCGGACATTCCAAGCGCACCGACCACTCCCTTGATAACAATTCAAGCAGTTCTCCCATTCGATAAATGGGATATGGACCTACTCGGACCATTCTCCCCAGCATCTGGTCAAAGGAAGTTCTTAATAGTCGCCATCGATTATTTCACCAAGTGGACAGAGGCCGAGCCACTCTCTTCTATAACAGATAAACAAGTTCAATCATTCATCTGGAGGAACATCATAACCAGATTCGGAGTACCCAGGGTGCTAATTTCTGACAATGGACGGGCAATTCAACAGTGGCCCTACTCAGGAGTACTGTGCCCGGTTCGGCATACAGACCAAGTTCTCCGCCGTGTCCAGGCCCCAGACAAATGGACAGGCAGAGTCGGCCAACAAGATAGTTCTCAAAGGAATAAAAAAATCCTTAGAGGTCGCCAAAGGAGCGTGGGTCGATGACCTGCCCGGAGTCCTCTGGTCGGCTCGGACTACTACTAAGGAGGCAACAGGATACTCCCTGTTCAGCCTTGTGTATGGGAGCGAAGCAGTCTTACCAGCGGAGGTCGGCATCCCCTCACCCCGAATAACCTTCTACGAGTTTGAGAAGAACAAAGAGGAAAAACCTGTCAATTTGGACTTATTGCCAGAAGTAAGGGGCAATGCACTACTGAAGTCTATTCGGTATAAACAAAGAGTCACTCGGCAATTCAATCGCCGAGTAAAGGCCAGACCAATCCAACTTGGCGACTAGGTCGTTCGAAAAGTAGAAACCACTGGACTCTCACACCTGAAAGGGAAGTTGGGACCTAACTGGGACATCCCTTACAAAGTGACAGAGATAATCAAACCTGGCACATTCCGACTACAGTCCCCAGAAGGTGTTCCCCTGGCCCGACCCTGGAACGCAGACAATCTTAAAAGATTCTATGTGTAATGTTTGTTACTTGCAATAGGGGCATATGTTGTAATAGTTAAACAGCGGGATGTAACCAATCGGCACATTCTGTAACAAGTCAAACTACTCGACTTAACAAGTCGAAATAGTTTGACATTTTTGTATTAAAAAAGACTTAACCAGCCAAAGTAGTACCTATTCGGCAAAGACTTAACCAGTCAAAGTAATATCAATTCGGCATAGAATTAACCAGTCGAAGCTAAATTCAGCTAAATATTGATAACTTAACCTGTTATCCAAACAAATGTCCAAAACTCAAACACTTAGTCGGATCAAACAAGTTAAACAAACGATTAACTCGACCAGTTAAAGAAAAGGCAGAAAAACAGTCGGACAAAGAGAGTCAGACAAGCAAAGTCAATCGGGGGATATTGCAAGCAACAAACGCAATCTGATAATGAGGCAAAGGATAATTTCATTAAGCTGATCGGGCATCACAAAGGAGAACCATTACAAAACTAGCAAAGAAGAAGAAAAACAGCTTAAGTACAATGCCATAAATCCTAAGAGCTAGGAGGAGGGGGGCAATCGGAGACGTTGCTAGTGTTGGTCGCGGCATTGTCGTCCACCGGCTCATTGTCTTTGGTGGCAGTATTGGTCGCAGCATTGTCATCCACCAGCTCAGTGACTTTGGTGGCGGTATTGTCACCCACTAACTCAGTCTCCCGACCAACCCCGTCGGCCTCGTCATCTTCATCATCATCATCATCATCATCATCAGAAAAGCCCTCACGAGCCCATTTGGCCTTCATCTCAGCAACCTCAGCATCTATCTTGGCCTGGATCTCAGCAGTCTCAGCATCTACAGACTCCTAATATTCCGACCAGACCTCCGCCCAAATCAGCTCAGGGTGGGATTCGGCAAGCACCTTTCTCAGACGATCCAGAGCCTCGTCCTCACCCATTTTGTGAGCTTTGCTGCCCACCTCGTTGGCATAGACTTCACAAGCCTCGGTCTGCTCCCACTCAGCAAACCACTGGGCCTCCGTCTTCACCAACTTCTCAGCCTCCTCCAACTCGCCTTGGAGATCAGTCACCTTTTGCTCAGCCTCCTTCAACTTGATGATCGCATCGTCCTTAGCGGTCTGAGCAGAGTCACGTGCTAGGATGAGGTCGGCCCTTTCCTTCTCCCACTTCTCCCGCTCGGCCTGGATGTTGTTCTGGTCAGTCTCAATGGCCTTCAGAGCGTCATCGAGCTTCGACTCGGCTATGCGTTTGGCCTCATTAGCCTGATAAACTTCGTCGAAGTGCTTCTTCGCTTTCTCCTTCAAGTCGTGAACCTCCTCAGCCAGGCTCACTCGGTTTTGGGCCACATTCACCAGCCGAGCGAAGAACTGATACACGGGAATAAAGAGTTAGCGAAAAATGAGCAAAAATCTGAATCAATGGACAAGAAGAAGCAAAAATACTTACGTCAACCCACGAGCGAAAGAGCTCGTTGGTGTCGTTGTCACCCCAAGTGACATTGATATGCTCCCGGTCGGCTGGAGTATATAGATATTCCAAAGCCTTGGTCCACCGACCGTCTTCTCAGCCCGACTAAGCCCAGTGAAAGGCACAGTGGAAGCGACTACATCAGTCGGGGCACCCCCCAATGTGTCATATGTGGGAGATCGGGGAGTATATTGAGGACTCCTGACCGGATTAAAATCCGATGAGTGAAGAGAGAAGTTAGTACCGTCGGCCTGCTGAGACGACCCCTTGTCCGAGTCCCTCAAGCTGTTAACCTCGATGGACTTGGACTTCTTCGCCGCTTTCTTCTCTCGCTCAACCTTGGCCTCCGCGACGGCCTTCTCGGTCTGAGCGACCTTATCAGCAGACCGCTCTTTCCTCTTCCTCGGCTTTGAATTGGCAGGGTCATGAAGCGGGCCGGAAAACAGATGAGTTACTCGGCAAGGAATAAAAGATAAACAAATAGATAGTCGACAGAACAAAGCATAAATCACTAACCTTTGGTGCTGCCGGCACCTTCATGGTCTTGGCCGCTATCTCGGCCCTCATCCGAGCCGCTCTCATTGCTGCAACATTCAGCTTGTCAGCCATTGTTGGGTCAGTTACTTCTACGTAGGCTCGGGAGTGTTCTGCAAAAAAGGAAGGAAGCAAAGTGTTAGACAAAAAACAGAAAACACAAGCTATCCGACCGTAAACCTCAGCCACCCCCTCGGCAGATTACCCTTCGGGAAGGTCGAGCTAAGCCCCATAGCCGAGAGGAAGTGCTCATTTTTGAAGAGTTGGCAGTCGGGTAGCCACTGGCCAAGCACGAATATCTTGCCCCCATTCACAATCTTCGACTCGGTTTGCATGTAGCAAACCGCTACGCCCTCCTCGTCCTCAAGATCGGGGACTAGCAAATTTAAGCTGATGATGGGCTCGACATTCGGGGGGACCAGAGGGATCCCCCAATCTCCACCAAACTAAACGAAGGCGAACTCTCTCCGGAACCCCTTCTGAGAAGTGGGGAGGCTAAGTACAGTCCGATACCCCGTTCGGACTTGGAAGCTCCACCACCCGGGTCCGTTCGTCGCGGCCATCACCTCGACCAGTTTATACATATGCCTCCATAACCTGAGGGTCGGTCGGACATTTATCAAGTCACATAGAACTTGGAAGGCATTTATCAAGTCACCTACTCGACCCATTCCTTTAGAAGTCTAGGAAATCCAAACGACATCACTCGGAGCCCAATGCAAAGGGAAATGAAACGCCAGGATTCCAAATAACGCCTAGTCAGCTCAGTCCGTAAGAAGGGTCCCGAAATCCCAAGTATCAAGGGTGGCCATGTGGCATTTGGGGTCGGACATATCCGCTCGGGCGAGATAACCGCTGCCCCTTCATCTGGCATGAAGATCAACTGGCACCCACTCGGATAGCTTGGGGCTCATTAGCCCCTCATCCGAGTGGCGTCCTACTCACTCGGCCAACAGGAGCTTTCCCTCCAGTGTCGAGTCGCTTTTATACTTAGTCAAGTATGGCTAAGTATCAACTAGCACCCACTTGGACAGCTTGGGGCTCATTAGCCCCTCATCCGAGTGTCTCCCTACTCACTCGGCCAACAAGAGATTTTCCTCCATTGTCGAGTCGCTTTTATACTTAGTCAAGTATGGCTAAGTATCAGCTAGCACCCACTCGGACAGCTTGGGGCTCAGTAGCCCCTCATCCGAGTGGCTCCCAACTCACTCGGCCAACAGGAGCTTTCCCTCCATTGCCGAGTCGCTTTTATACTTAGTCAAGTATGGCTAAGTATCAGCTAGCACCCACTCGGATAGCTTGGGGCTCATTAGCCCCTCATCCGAGTGGGTCCCTACTCACTCGGCCAACAGGAGCTTTTCCTCCATTGCCGAGTCGCTTTTATACTTAGTCAAGTATGGCTAAGTATCAGCTAGCCCCCACTCGGGCAGCTTGGGGCTCATTAGCCCCTCATCCGAGTGGCTCCCTACTCACTCGGCCAACAGGAGCTTTCCCTCCATTGAAGTCGCTTTTATACTTAGTCAAGTATGGCTAAGTATCAGCTAGCCCCCACTCGGGCAGCTTGGGGCTCATTAGCCCCTCATCCGAGTGGCTCCCTACTCACTCGGCCAACGGGGAGCTTTCCCTCCATTGCCGAAGTCGCTTTTATACTTAGTCAAGTATGGCTAAGTATCGGCTAAGCACCCACTCGGACAGCTTGGGGCTCATTAACCCCTCATCTCGAGTGGCTCCCTACTCACTCGGCCAACAGGAGCTTTCCCTCCATTACCGAGTCGCTTTTATACTTAGTCAAGTATGGCTAAGTATCCGCTAGCACCCACTCGGACAGCTTGGGGCTCAGTAGCCCCTCATCCGAGTGGCTCCCTACTCACTCGGCCAACAGGGGCTTTCCCTCCATTGCCGAGTCGCTTTTATACTTAGTCAAGTATGGCTAAGTATCAGCTAGCACCCACTCGGATAGCTTGGGGCTCATTAGCCCCTCATCCGAGTGGCTCCCTACTCACTCGGCCAACAGGAGCTTTCCCTCCATTACCGAGTCGCTTTTATACTTAGTCAAGTATGGCTAAGTATCAGCTAGCCCCCACTCGGGCAGCTTGGGGCTCATTAGCCCCTCATCCGAGTGGCTCCCTACTCACTCGGCCAACAGGAGCTTTCCCTCCATTGCCGAGTCGCTTTTATACTTAGTCAAGTATGGCTAAGTATCAACTAGCACCCACTCGGACAGCTTGAGGCTCATTAGCCCCTCATCCGAGTGGCTCCCTACTCACTCGGCCAACAGGAGCCTTCCTTCCGTTGCCGAGCGGCTTTTATATGGCTAAGTATCAACTAGCACCCACTCGGACAGCTTTTGGCTCATTTGCCCCTCATCCGAGTGGCTACCTACTCATTCGGCCAATAGGAGCTCTTCCTCCATTGTCGAGTCGCTCATATACTCGGCCTCGGTCAGCTTTA
Organism: Beta corolliflora; assembly: GCA_947648045.1. Lineage (NCBI taxonomy): Eukaryota > Viridiplantae > Streptophyta > Magnoliopsida > Caryophyllales > Amaranthaceae > Beta > Beta corolliflora. The sequence goes on from CANSZD010000832.1 coordinate 125,886, forward strand.
GCAGTCACCAATGGGGAATGATCTAGTCGGGCATGTGGTCCCCCCAACAAGAAGCCACTTGGTCGGCACCAACTCCTTCAACAGGAAGTGACCCGGTCGACACGAATCCCTTCAATAGGAAATGACCTGGTCGGCGCTAATCCTTTCAACAAGGAATGACCCGGTCGGCACAAATCCCTTCAATAGTGAATGACCCGGTCGGAACTAATCCTTTTCATAAGGATTAACTCGGTCGGCACCATGATTCACTCGGTCTATCTACCTTGGACAGGCAGTGAGTCGGTCGGAATTCCACCACGGATGGGTGCCACCCACTCGGACCTCCATGATCCCCCATCCCTGGCGTGGGCTAATTATTTGGGCTCAATTAATCAGAAGCCCAATAAAGACAAACAAGCCTCCTAAAGCCTTGGACAGGTGGCAACAGTGGGTCCCACTTATGAGTTGACCTAATCTCATGAGCTTGGGGATCCCCTAAAAGGCTGAAATGATTGTTGCCTGAAAAGGCAACATAGCCATTGATCCCAAGGGGGCCCATCCCATCAATGTTTCCTGTCTGGGAATCCCCAACACTATAAATACCAACAGTCTCATCAATGAACAGGTTGAATTCTTACCTAACAAACTAGAGCATCTCTCTCTAGACTCTCTCTCTCTCTCTCTACCTCAATCATCTACTGACTTGAGTGTCGGAGGGGCGATCCCGGAAATACCACCGGGGTAGTCTAACCCTCTTTTTCAGGATTCCGGCGTACGGATAGCGGAGCTCAGGCGAACGTTCTTGGGGCCCACATCAAATCTCTCAACCTATCACAACCCTTAATTTCTTAGCAGAAACAATAATTAATTATCTACTTCGTCCCTTCAATTGCCTTATTTTCTATTTGGTAAATTTATGAAGAACTGTTTGTGTGGATAAGTAATTTTGTTTTGCAGTATGTAAGGTAGGAGAAAAAGCAGAGAGAGATTGTAGAGACCATGTTACCTAAATAGAAAATGGGACAATTTTTTAGAGACAAACTAAAATAAAAATTGGGGTAATTTTTTTTGGAATGACTTGTTATTAATCAGGATCGTTTAAATCAAAGTCATTTTGGAGTTCTATGCCTCAAATTTGGCCCTAGAGCAACGTTTATAATCAATGAAAGATAGGTTATTGTTAGGAAATTTTGTCAAAAATACCTTGTTTACTACAAAACTTTGTAAGAAAACACCTTATATAATTCAATTAATAACAATATAAAAACTTAAATAAAGAGGAATCGACTTGTGGCACCATAGAAATAAATATAGTAAATAGAATTGAACTAAGCCGACTACAATATATTTGGAATGGACTTTACTCAACCTTTAAACCCCTAAACTTTTAGCATTTCTGTGTCTGAAGAGGTGTAGCCGTGTAGGTAGCTACTAGCTACTACCTCCATTTGTTAACCTTCTACCAAAATATTATAGCACCAAATACTACTTATACTAGGTAAATAAGGAGAACGCACACATTGAGTATGATATTTGTACCTTTTGTTAAGAGAGAAAGACTAATGGATACATAATATGTATGTACAAATGGGTCTCATAAAATGGATCAATGGAAAAAGTCATTACAAAAATTTTAAGTAAACAGGAGAAGAACCAAATGAAACGAATAAATAACGTGAAAGATGATAGAATGCAAAAAATAAAAGGGTGTATATAGTTAACTTTTTATTTTAAAAAAATTATTAGTTTAGAAAAGATACAACACTTATAAAATGATGAGATAGAAAGGTATTCTTGTTGGAACTAGTAGGAGAAAACATAATAAATTTATCTAAGATCAGACGCCATGATATTATTGTTCCAAGTTGATAGACCTCCACAACATGTGCGACTCGATGACATGCATCAATTTTAGGATTAACGTCTCCTCCATTAACAAATGCACTCTGATAGATATAGAGTGGGAAATGCACTCGAATAATAGCAAGAATATGTAGAGGAAAAATATCAAAAGAAAAAGAGAGTATTTTATTGTGGATTTGAGCTTATATATTGTGAAATTGAGACCTTTTATATAAATGACATTTTTAATGGAAAAACAATATGCAACAACTAAAAGATAAAAAAAATGAGTAGAAATAAATGAGACGTTACCAGGTTGTAACAGTCAGTTTCGTAACTAGTGATACTTCAAGTTTGGATCAACAATCCCAACTCGCAAAGACAAAAAAAAAAAAACCAAGCGAGTCCGAACAAAAAAAAAGTGAGATGAGACTTCAAGTTTGGATCAACAATTTCAACTCACATAAATTTTCTAGTGATATGACTAGAAACTGGAAATTTATCCAAGAGTAGAATTCATAACAGTTCTCGACTAAAGTTGAGGGTGATAAAGATCGAACCCCAAACCTCGAGAGACACTTACCATTCAAGGTGCCACTTAAAACTTGGAATGATTAGTCATTGCCTCATTGGTCATCTAGAATACTCTTTTGTAACTAAAATATCAAAGAAGTCCTTGTGGTGTCTCTTCTACCTTGAGTTTTGAGTGTGTGACTATAAATATAGAGAGCAGGGTGAGCCATTAATTAGTTATACCATCAAATAGTATTACACCCAACCATAGTTTTTGAACCAAAATATTTCATTGATTAGTAAAGAGGGTTAGAAGAACATCAAACAATGAAAGGAGAGGCAGTCTGCGTTACGGGTTCCAGTGGTTTCATTGGGTCGTGGTTGGTTCAGCTCCTACTCAACCGTGGCTACACTGTTCACGCTACTGTCCAAGATCTCAGTAACCGCTCTTTCTCTCACTTTCTTCCATAACTAATTAACCTTTTATTATTAGATCAGCAAAAATATAACTAATTTTCAAATTCTTTAATGTGTGGCAGGGGATATATAATACCTTGGTCGAAATTTAATTGTCACAAAAATATTTTCAATTTGCATATATTGTTGACGTAACAATTCATTTTGGATGGAGATAATATTGGTATATAACTATATATGATGCCATGATGGAGACTAATATATTGGTTAAAACACTTTTCACGTTTAGAACTGAAATACAAGTATTTGGAAAAACAATCAAGTACCAAATATTTTTATTAAGAAAGAAAGGAAAGAATAATTATTTTTTAGGCATTATTCTTTTTACAACATTTTAATTTTTTTTATTAATTCAAAGAAGGCCACCAAAATAAAAAGCTCAACAAGATTCTTCTAAACACGGCGATTGTTATCGGTAGATAGGTAACCGGATCAAAGTTATAAGTTATAACAGTTAGAAATATAGCCTTTTCACAAAGTTCTCTTTAGAAACTATTCCAAAATCCCTCATATTTTTCCAACTATCTCGAACCCCTGTATTTCTCCGATCCTGTTAATCCGCAAAAGCTCTTTGCTAAGTGAAAATTTAGCTCATAATCATAAAAATTAGGATACATCTCATCATATATTGTTGTTAAATGGTCACTTTTCGAGTCAAATTAGAATCTATGTTGAATGCACCATTACAATAAATGAAAAGAGAAATATATATATACATAATTTGCCAATATAAATCAATCAATCCCTTTTATTATTATTTTGTATCTCGTTTTTCTTTTAATAAGGCGGCAATTCGAGCAGAGCTGCTGAAAATATTATATATTTGTAGTTAACAAGAGCCCATAAACCCACAATAGACTGGTATTTGGGAGTACGGATCCTCTACCTTTTCCCCTACTCTCAAAAGTCCCTAGCCGGCAAATGCTAGACCAAGACACCGTGCGGATTGAGGTTTAGACAGGATCCTTCTCCTTACCATTATAGAATAAATAAATAAATAAACACAAATTAGACAAACTGTTTAGCTAAAAATTAACTCATAAAGGGAAATTGTCCTAAATACCCTGGACAAAATGTTCATCTTTTTTGCATTGTTTTAGTTGTTCAGCCATTAACTGGACTCATATCTATTCATTCGGGGTCTCAACAGATGATAAGAAGGAAACAGCACATCTGTTAGCATTGGAAGGAGCAGATGAAAATAATCTGAAACTATTTCAAATGGATTTACTAGATTACGACTCTATTGTTGCAGCTGTTAAGGGCACTGCTGGTGTCTTTCACCTAGCATCGCCCAACATCATTGGGAAAGTTCAAGACCCTCAGGTAGTGATCAGCTGCTTTCCTTTCATACATTACATTTACATTACCTTTTGTCTTTCTTATTATAACATCCTTAACTTTTATGACCAAATTATAATTTTATGTCCTGCTTCATGAAAATATATACCCCTTTTTTATTACAATATCATTACATGACAGAAATAAAGCCAAATAGATTTTGAACATTGTTCTATCACAGACTCAATTATGGACCGCCTTTGATTGTGAAGCTTTGTTTTTTTTTTGATCCATATGAGCCCAGGCGGCAGTCTGAAAGTACGAAAGAAGGGAAGGGGATTCGAACCTCGCGACCTTATGTTCACAAAGACCTCAATCTTAACCACTAGGCCAAGACATCCTTGGTATTTGTGAAGCTTTGTAATTTAGTTAGTTTTTATATTTCTATTAGGATGATAAGATATTATCATTATATCTTTATTATCCGAAACATTCCTAATTTATTTTCTTATTTTTAAGGTTTTAGCTCTTGGTCTTTCCTTGAGATAGGATGGCTATTACACTTGTATACCTTTCCAATCCAAAAAATAAAAGTAATCTAGCAAGGGTGCTAAAATCTTGGATAGGTTTTCATGTTCTCCCCCTAATATATTGACCTAAATTTTGCATGATGATTTTTAACAATGTAGAAAGAGCTGCTGGAACCAGCAATAAATGGTACCAAAAATGTAATAACGGCAGCTAAGGAGGTTGGGGCTAAACGTGTGGTGGTGACTTCATCAATCTCTGCAATCGTGCCTAGCCCAAATTGGCCAGCTGATATGCCCAAATCTGAAGCTTGTTGGACTGATGAGGATTATTGTAGGAAGAATGAGGTAACATACTTTGCCTTTATTTGGAATTTCATTTGACATTATCTGAATGTTAACAATAATGGTTACTTTATTATAGTGGGCATTTGGTTCAACGATGGAAAAGAAACACTTGTAAATATATAGGATTAAGGAGGTTAATGTCAACAAGGTAGCATGCTACTTGTTGGGCTTTTGTCCTAAAATTTGACGCACCAAGAAAATGTTGGTATTGTTTTTATAGTTATGGTATCCGCTCTCAAAATTGTGGGCTGAGAAAGCCGCTTGGGATGTAGCCGCCGAGAAAGGTGTGGAAGTGGCTGTTGTGAATCCAGCTACCGTGTTAGGCCCAGTTCTTCCACCTGTACTCAATTCAAGCATGGCTGCAATTCTTGGTATCCTTCAAGGTATTTTTTTTTTGATAGAGCTCCGTTTCTTTAGCTACTCAATCACTAGTCATACTAATTATACTCTAGTCTGTAGCATATTAAGAGTGTATTTGGTTCAATATTTTCGGACTCTGAGAACGAAGTAGAAACTTTATTTTTTTCTTGATAGTTCAACTCCTCCTCAATCTATTACTATTGTTTGGTAGTAATGAACTCGTCTAGTGTGTTCCCATTCTCTCCTAACTTAAGTAACAAAATCTATCTTTTGGTAGTAATGACTATTATTCTTTTTTCATTTCAAATAACCAAACGCTTAAGAAAGGTAACAACTATTTGTTAGGCCTTGTTGATACCATTAATAATCAAATAAGACAAATATGATCTATTGTTTGGAGTTGACATTTTGTTACGAGCACAAATCATGACTTGATGATTGGATAATGAGTTATAAAGTGAAAGGTCAACTGTTCGAAACCTCTTATAATCATTTTTCTTTACTTTGTGAGTAACAAAACGATATTGTAAGAAAGGCCATATCATCTATGACGACATGGCATCATGTCAGCATTTTAGAGGAAGGAGAGCGACACGTGGTGGAATATAATTCTTGCACACGAGTTTCTATAAATAATTAGTTCTTAGGCTCGGCCTACGCCCCAGATACTTAAATTTTGCATTTATTAATATTATACTTGAAAATGATAACACCAAATATTACTTGGTTTAGTGGCTAAGACATTAGTATATAAGTTTGAGATGATGGGATCAAATCTTATGCAATGCATTACTGTTGTCACGTGGCACCATTCTTTATTTCAAAACGCCTTTTAATATATCAGTATAGATATGATTTTGTTACCATATTCCTCTCCATTTGATTCAATTATCTTTGCATTTCATGGTTTAAACCAAACAAACACTAACACCATTCAAAGTATTATTTTTAAATATACTCACTATTCATTAACGAATATATATACTATGTTGATATACACGAACTATTAGAACAAAAGATAACAAAAAATTTCTTTAATTTTTCTTAGTTTTCGACTTTGATGTTCACATTTGTTGCTGCACAACTTTTGACCATTAATATTTTTAATATCAATTACTAAAATTTATAAGAAGTTGACATTTTGAAAATATGAATCTAGACAGATCTAATATTATATTACATGATAAGTTTAGTAAAAGAATACAGTAAAAACGGCATATCTTCTAAAGGTGAAGAATTTCATATTATTGTTCACGACAGAAATTCAATGAAAAAAAGTGCATATTGAGAGTAAAAGAGTATAAATAATATAAACATAACACTTTTCTTACAGAAAAATGCATAAAAATATATCATTACTATTAACGTCATTTATTATTGCCAATCAAACATGCCATAAGAGGCCCATCTATCCATATGATAGAGCTCAGAGTCTAATCAATATTACGGAATGAATCCCACAATTTACTAATTACTACCCCTTTTTATAAATGAGAAATATCACTACATATATACTCCCAAAATCCTTAAGGAAGTATAAGATAGTAAAACAAAAGTTGATAATGGATATTGCAGGAAGCACCGAAACATATGCGGACTTCTATATGGGATGTGTCCATGTAAAAGATGTAGCTATGGCACATATTTTGCTGTTTGAGAACAAATCTGCAACTGGAAGGCATCTGTGCTGCAAAGATATTTCTCATTTCAGCGACTTGGCTGCTAAGGTTGCTGAGCTTTACCCTGAATATAATGTCGCTAGGTACGCATTTTAAATTACTTGTGATGTATACAAATTCTGAAGTATGGTACGTGGAAGATTGGTTTACCTATTGTTTTATTTATTACTCTATCTATTTCTTTTTGTTTTCCCCAAGACCCCAACAACAAATAAAAAGGGAGGGAGAAAGAAAATCAGGTCGAGCTTACTAAAATATCCTTTCAGATGGACGACTGATTAATCTCTGAAGTATAAGTGATTTTTTTTAATTAGATCACTACTCACTAGTACGATTCCAACTATATACCTTTGTATTTTACCTCTTTAGACTAACATCAAAGCTCATTATTTTCTTACAATATACACTTTTGATTAATTGTATAAAACATATATGATTAGTGCATTTTGTTTAGAGTAATCTATATACTTTCTCAAAATAAAAACGAACATTAATTTCCTTGTTCATGTTAAATATATTAGGTTCCCAAAAGACACGCAGCCAGGATTGCTTAGAAAAGAAAATGCAGGGAAGAAGCTAATGGACCTGGGCCTGCAGTTTACTTCATGGGATCAGATTATCAAAGATTCTGTTGAAAGTTTGAAGAGTAAAGGATACTTGTCTTGATCCACAACTTAAGAAGTTTCATTCCTCTACAATCAAAGAACTCGATATAATAGCTATGACATTGAGGTCATCCTTTATTAATTACTATTATTAATAATATCGATGTTAAGTTTGTGTCTGTGAGAACTCCTACCTTAGCTTACTCTATGAAGGTCATGATAATTAGAATAATGGAAAGCTAGTAGAGATGCCTCATTCGCCAATATGGTGTAATAAACTCTTTAATATAAGTGGACGTAACAGCTTATGTTACATTACTACCTGTTGTTTTCCTCTTGTTGGAACATTTATAGCAAAATATATATATGTGGTTTGTTGGATAGGCATTAATACGTAGGTGTTGAGGAGTTGAGGACTGAGAAGTTATACGTATGTATGCTAGAAGATAAAGTATATATACTACATTTTTATGACAACTTGGACGAACGCCTCATACTCGATCGGACAAGTATGGGACTTGGGAGGCAGAGTGTTATACTCGGACGAGCAGGTGTGCTGAAACCGCTATCACGCAAATGCTTGTGTCTTTTCACTTTGGTTGTTTGCTTGTTTGTCGTGAAGCATGGCTTTATTGTTAAAATCTTCTAATATGGTTTCCCATTTGAAGGCAGAGTGGAAAAATTCTAGTTAGTAAGAAAACTGTTAATTTTGGTGATTGAACTCGGAGTTGAGAAAAGAGCTGAAGAACGCAGCACAGAGAGAGAAGAGAGGAGAGAAAGGGACTACATTGTATTGTATTATGTTGTGTTATAAAATGAAGTACAAGAAACTATTAATACTTAAACTAATTACATCAACTAAAACTAACTTTGCTTTTATTAAGGAAACTAAGTAACAAACAATGTAATCATCTATATATTCCATCATCCCCTCAAACTAGAATAGTGACAAAAGCATTCTAGTTTGAACTATAGGACTTAAACCCATTAGCTGAACTTAGCAACAGAAGAGAGGCTGTGGAATCACTTTGAAGACTTGCAAAATCCCTGGAAATGAAGGATGCAACCACAACTACTAAGTCACCAAAATACCATTAAAGCACTGTGCAACTTCCTGTCAATCATCATTAGCTGCAAATTTGCTACATCAGAGCAAGACATGGTTGGAAGTATGCCTAGTTTGTGTAGAAGAGCAGTAAACTCAAGAAGCTTGTCTCAAAGTGCATCCTTCCAACCCCATAACTACAACTATGGATCACAAAGTTGTAGGAGGACATGCAGTAAGTTGTCTCTACTCAATAACCAGCAAGTTTATTACTGGCAGCGTCAAGTACATTCTCCAATCAACTAACCTCTCAGACCCAAGGTACCATAATGAAGCAACAGTCACATTTTTGTCAACATCAAAAAATTTGTTTTTCTTCTTTGCTGGCTTGAGAATCTGAAAAGAGCACATAAGGTTCTCATCGACACTCATCATTGCTCCAGCATTATCAAATTCACCACAGTAGTTTGGGGCTGAGAATATAGTAACCAACTGCCTATCTGCAAAGAATTCATAAGTCATAACCATCCTCCACCACCTGATGTGCACGGCAAACCAGGTCCAAATCATGCTTTGACAAAAATTCTGACACCTTATCAGCACTGTAGACACTAAAATTTTATTAGTGTTCTATATTAAATAGGATTAATTATTATTGAGCAAAAATAAATATAGTTGGCCCAATTTAATTAATGTAGCCCACCTAAATTAAATATCCAAATTAAATCAAACAAATATAATTTGGGTTGTAAACTATTTGAGCCAGTCAATATTATAGTCCAAATAGGATGGTCAAATAGCAAAGGTAAAAAAAAGACTTTCAAGTCATAAACGGGCGCCCATAAACTACTAAAGTGTGAAGGGATCTCCATTCCCTATAAATAGACCTCACATCTCTCAGGTTAGAGGACACGAAAAATCATTATTCTCAAGAGCCTCATAAAATTCTTTTGGAATTCTCTCTCGCAAATAGTCAACAAACACATCAAATTCGTGCCGATTGTTCGTATACACTCAAACAAATTCGATCGAGCTTTTGTCGCCCTCATTCGAATACACCCAAACAAAACTCAAACTCGGGTTGACGTTGACATATGTCATCTTGCACTTAAACTCAGGTTAACGTTGACAAAACATCGTCCTTCACTCAAACTCAGGTTGACGTCGACAAAACGTCATCTTGCACTCAAACTCCGGTTGACGCTAACAAAACGTCATCCTACACTCAAACTCGGGTTGACGTTGACAAATCGTCATCCTGCACTCAAACTCATGTCAACGTTGACAAAGTGTCATTTCGCACTCAAACTCGGGTTGGCGTTGACAAAACGTCATCTTGCACTCAAACTTAGGTTGACGTTGACAAAACGTCACTCTACACTAAACTCCGTGTCGACATCAACACGTGTTACTTCTCCGGCCGAACGGATGCGAGAGAACTTAATTTATTTTGATTATAAACTCGTTTACGAGAGATTGTACTCAATACATTATTGAAATAAAATTTCTTTGTTACTTTATTTTTTGTCTTGTATATTTTGACTTGAAATTTGTGTATACAAATTTTGGCACGCTCGGTGGGACTATCTCTACCTCTCATCTTTGTTTCGTTATCAACAACAAGTCCGAGAAATGGCATCGAGGAAGAACATTTTTCGATCTGCTGAAAACGTTGCTGACACCCCGTGAAAATCTATAACGTTAGGTGACTTTATGGAAGACATGAGTCTTGGTTTTCACACCAAAAGAATGAAGAAAGATGTTGCCACTGCTTTTGTTATGGTGACCTCAGTTAAAACAGTTGAGGAACAACTCGCTGAAATGAACATCTTACTCCAGAAATTGATGAAAGACGAAGAGGAAAAGGATGCTCGGATCGGACTCCAAAACGAGCAAATTGTCGCCCTCAATGAGAAACTTAGTAGAATCCCCGGGTGACGCATCATCAAGCCAAGGTGGTGATGAAAGCGAAGACGAGAGTGGTGACTACCCTCACCGTCCACCAACAGATCGACAACTCGAATTGTTGATAGCTCGTGCTGTCAAGAATCAACTTTGGGAAAGCTCTCAAGGAAGTCATCACTATGTAAAGCCTTATACCAAGAGAATTGATAAGTTGCAGATGCCTTTTGGCTAGCATCCCTCCAAAGTTTCAACAATTCAATGGGAAAGGAAATCCTAAGCAACACATTGCTCACTTTGTAGAAACATGCAACAATGCTGGTACCACAGACGATTTCCTCGTCAAACAATTTGTACGTTCTCTTAAAGGGATGACCTTTGATTGGTACACAGATCTACCCTCTCAATCCATCAATAGTTGGGATCAAATGGAGGAAGAGTTCCTAAACAGGTTCTATAGCACTCGACGTATTGTCAGCATGGTTGAGTTGACTAAGACTCACCAATGGAATGATGAGCCCGTCATTGACTACATTAATCGTTGGCGTGCTTTGAGCTTGCAATGTAAAGATCATTTGTCAGAAACTTCTGCAGTCGAAATGTGCATCAAAGGCATGCATTGGGATTTGACCTACATCTTGCAAGGGATCCAACCCAAAACATTTCAAGAACTAGCAAGTAAAGCGCACGACATGGAGCTTACAATTGCTTGTCATGAAAATGAATCAGACTCATCTGACGTATCAATGGAGGACCCGTCGATGCCATGATTGTGAAAATTATTCTAAGTGAAAGATCTAGGGGGCATGGAAACAAGGCCTCATGGATATAAACAAAAGAAATCCTCCTAAGCAAGAGGGTAAACTGCAAGTCACAAATTCTAACTCCTAAGCAAGAGTATAAACTGCATACCAAACGAAACAAAAGAAAAACTCCCAAGCAAGAGTATAAACGGCACATAGAAAAAAATTAACTCCTAAGCAAGAGTATAAATTGCATGCCGAATGAAACAAAAGAAAACTCTTAAGCAAGAGTATAAACGGCACATAAAAAAAACTAGGGTTTTTCTATGATATACCCCCGTGTTTTTTTAAAATTCTATAATATACCCCTAATGTTTTTTATTCTACATTGTACTTGTGTTTTTAAGTTTTCTACATAGTACCCTACTGTGTATTAATGAAAACGGACGTTAAATATTTTTGAATTCCCATCCAAACCTCCCCATCCCCTCCACCCCAGCTCCCTCCCCTCCCCCTCCCCCTCCCCCTCCCCTCCCCCCCTCCCCTTCACCGCCGCAACTCCCAACCCCCTCCCCCCGGCCCGGACCCCCTCCCCCTCTCCTCCACCGCAGCCCCCCCCACCCCTCCCCCTTGCCCCCCGGCCCTCCCCTTCGATTTCCCAGCCCCCCACCCCTCCCCTTTGATTTCCCATGCCCCCCCACCCCCTCCCCTCCAATTTCCCATGACCCCCCACCCCATCCCCTTCGATTTCCCGCAACCCCTACCCCCTCCCCTTCGATTTCTTGTTGCCCCAACCCCCTCCCCTTCGATTTCCTACAGCCCCTACCCCCTCCCCTTCGATTTCCGTTGCCCCCACCCCCTCCCCTTCGATTTCCCATTGCCCCCACCCCTCCCCCGTTGAATCGGGTTGATTTTTATAAAAACATTGGTGGTTGCGGCGGTCACGGTGGTCACGGGGGTGGAGGACTAGGGCCGGTGGCGGTCATGGTGGTTGCGGGGGTGGAGGGGAGGGGGTGGGGGGCGGGCTTGGGGGCTGGCAGGTGGGAGGGTTGAGAGAGAAGCTCAGAAATGCAAAGAGATAACGGTAAACGTTACGTTCATTTAACGTAGGGGTACTATGTAGAAAACTTAAAAAACACAAGGGTACATTGTAGAATAAAAAAACATTAGGGGTACATTATAGAATTTTAAAAAACACAGGGGTATATCATAGAAAAACCCAAAAAACTATCTCCTAAGCAAGAGTATAAACTGCAAGCAAATAAAAGTGAAACTCCTAAGCAAGAGTCTAAACTGCACACTAAAAAAAAATCTAACTCCCAAGCAAAAGTCGAAACTGCACACGAAAAATTCTAACTCTAAGCAAGAGTCTAAACTGCACACCAAAAAAAAAATTCTAACTCCTAAGCAAGAGTATAAACTGCACACCGAAGCAAATAAAAATGAAACTCCTAAGTAAGAGTCTAAACTGCACACCAAAAAAATGTTAACTCTTAAGCAAGAGTATAAACTGCATACCAAACAAAAAAAAATAACTCCTCTGCAAGAGTCTAAACTGCACATCAAACATGACAACTCCTAAGCAAGAGGATAAACTGCATATGTTACAAAAAGAAAAAATTAAACTTGAACTACGCTGACTTGATCTTGTAAAAGTGATTCGATAATTCTTTTTGCAAGTACGTAGGCAGCTTGGGTAACAAAAATATAATAATACTCGAGTGCAGCCACACCAAAAAAAAAAGAGTTTCTAATCAATGTAATACTCCTGGCCTGCAAGAGTCTAAACTGTGAACGGCGAAACAAAAAAAAAACTCCTGGCCTGCAAGAGTCTAAACTGTGAAAGGCGAAACAAAAAAAACTCCTGGCCTGCAAGAGTCTATACTGAGAAAGGTGAAACAAAAAAAAACTCCAGGCCCACAAGGGTCTAAATTGTGAAAGGCGAAGCAAAAAAAACGTGTTAGAAAAAAAAAATTGGGGGAAGGATCGGACGTCCCGTCTTCATCTGCAAAGGACCGTCTGGAGGTGTCAGTGTCGCAGTGCTAAAGACATATGAATAACACCCCTAATGGGCTCACAGTGCTAAAGACATTTGGTCCATCGCGACGAAATCCCCGTCTTCGTCTTCAAGGGACTGTCTAGAGGTGTCAGTGTCGCAGTGCTAAAGACATATGAATAACACCCCTGATGGGCTCACAGTCCTAAAGACATATGGCCCATCGCGACGAAATCCCCGTCTTCGTCTTCAAGGGACTGTCTGGAGGTGTCAGTGACGCAGTGCTAAAGACATATGAATAAGACCCTGATGGGCTCACAGTGCTAAAAATATATGGCCCATCGCGATGAAATCCCCGTCTTCGTCTTCAAGGGACTGTCTGGAGGTGTCGGTGTCGCCGATCTTAAAGACATATGAATAACACGCTGATGGGCTCACAGTGCTAAAGACATATGGCCCATCGCGATGAAATCCCCGTCTTCGTCTTCAAGGGACTGTCTGGAGGTGTCAGTGTCGCAGTGCTAAAGACATATGAATAACACCCTGATGGGCTCACAAAGACATATGGCCCATCGCGATGAAATCCCCGTCTTCGTCTTCAAGGGACTGTCTGGAGGTGTCAGTGTCGCAGTGCTAAAGATATGAATAACACCCCTGATGAGCTCACAGTGCTAAAGACATATGGTCCATCGCGACGAAATCCCCGTCTTCGTCTTCATGTGAACCTGTCAGATAGTACAACAAATACACGGGTACACATACACAAAAAGGGGATATACAGATAAAATATTTTAGACTTAAAGGTGTAAAAAAAAAATCATCACCTCACTAGTCTTGAGTTTCTGCAGGGCTTCAAAGATAGCCTAGAAGTTCAGTATCCGAAAATAGTCGATGTACTACAAGTCAGATAAAGTATGTCAAAATCCAGTTTGAAAAAAAAATGCATATTATAACTACACTAAAGCAAGTCCTAATTGCTAAATCATGTACTTCACACAGGACACGAGTGGTAATATATAAAAAAAAAAAAAGCAAACTGATTTCGTATCATCTTGTTTAAGTTTGTCTCTGATGTATGATCTATGGTGGTCTACAAGCTTCACATCATCATCAATTCATCATCATCACATAAACAAATTTCAAGAAAAGCAAAACGATGAAAAAAATAAACAAAAGAAACGTGGGTTGTGGTGTGGGAAAGACAATATACCACATTAATATCAGGTTTATCTCAATTCTCAACTAAAGAAACACAAGAGCACGGAAGTCAAAACAAACTTCTTCCTTCTGTACCCAAACAAACTGAATAAGACATCATAAAAGCCAGAAAAACTAAAATTCCAAACATACAAATCCTCTGCCATACTTCCACGCAACAACAGCAAGCATAAGTACAAAGGCGGTGCTCAAGTGTTATTTGTCATCAATCATGATTTTTTTAACTACTTATCACATGGCTAAACAAATATGGCGGTCATTATGATTTATGACAATCAAAAGAATTCATGCCAAGAAGAAATTTGTTCAATCAAACAAAAAAAATAACTTACAGTAAATCATAAACAAGAAAAAGTGAAAAAAAAGCAACTTTAGCACTTACTTGGTTGTGATCTGTTGAAACTTCGTGATTGATGATGGTACTAGTGAAAGAAATACAAACTAAAACAAAAGGGCACGACACTAACTGTGAATTGAAAACCCCAAACAAAAAAGAAAGAAAAAAAAGGGAAAAAAAGAAAAGAACTTGCATGATTACCTTAGCTGGTGATGAAGGAGTTCTGGTTAATCCGTTAATGTCGCAGATTAAGAAAAATAAAAAGGAGGGCTCTCCTCATTGGCTTTTATAGGTTATGGTAAACCTAGTGGAATCATGATAAAACTTGAAAGAGTTCAAGTAATTACGAGACCATAAAAATCCAACAACACGGCAATGTTAAACCATGACCTAGTTTAAATCAAATTTGACGATACTCTGCCACAATTAAACACTTCAAATCGTGTACGTGACATAGTCTCGAGGGGGCAATATGTAGACACTAAAAATTTATTAGTACTAGGTTTGAAGCACGTGCGTTGCACGGGTTGTTGTTTATTTTATTTTATTGTATATTTTTTGTTAATATTATTGTTGATTTTGTGTTGTTGTAAAATGAGATTTTTCAAGATCATTGTATTTACATACTTCCTCCGTTCTTTTTCTATTACAACAATTACCACTTTAGATAGTTTCATCTTTTGAGTCCATTCCACTTTTGGTAAAAAAAAAACTACAGTTGACAATATTATCTTTACTTTATGTTAATAAAACCATCATTAATTACCCGAATTGCCTTATAAAGTTGTGTTTACTTTAATAAGGATTTATTTGTCCCATATTCTAGTTAACTAAAGAGGTACCTCTATGCTAAACTACCCATTTTTTATTTCCTTAAAAACCATGTCCAAACCAATTGATGAAGTAGAAAAAAAAACGGAGAAAGTATTTGTCATTATACTATAATTTCTAGATTTGTTATTTTGATATATAAATTTTATAATTTTTAATATTCAATTGAATATTGTAGCTAAGTCTATTATTAAATGGTACTCCAATAACAGGTATGACTAACAATAGCTAATACAGTTTTAACATGAATAATACGCGAATGATACTTTAAGAAAGTAGAGGGTAATAATTTAATAGATGCAGGACAGAAAGAATACTTTCTTAAAAATTGATAAGAATGACATGGCATGCTTAGATGGAGCTCTTTATAATATTCTAAGGCTGTTTTATTTAAATCAAACTCTTATTTTTACATAATCCAAAACTCTAATTATATATATGTAACTTCATCGCTATAGATTTTAGTCAATAAATTTTGTTGCAATACTATATTGTTTTAGTTTGGTTGAGTAAGGTTGAGGTTTTGAAAGATAATATGTTTAATCTTGTAAATTGGACCTATAATCAAATGTTATAATCACATATAATACACTATACTTAATACTTATAGCCATTATTATATTTATCTAAAAAAAACTAAATAATGTCCTACAATGCATCTAATTTAATATATTTTCATGAGTTGTAAAACTATATTGTAAATAGATCCTAATTTTAAAACATATTTCAAGCACTCTCCAATGGTAAAAAAAATTATAATGTTTTAAATTAGGTAGCAAAAGTTAAATTCAATTTACATAATATAATAATTTAGGTTGTTTATTCAAAATGCAACTCTAATTTCCCCCTATCCAAAACTCTTTTATGTATTTAAATATATGTAGAATTCTATTTTTTCAATATTTTTTAAAAAAAATTAAATGACATGACAATCTTAAGTGGCGCTCTCTATTTAATAAATTGTAGAACTATATTGTAAATGGATCTTATTTCAAAGCATATTTCGAGCACTATTTAATGGTACAAAAATTATAATATTCTGAATTAGGTAGCAAAAATTATACACAATTTACATAATATAATAATTTAGGTTGTTCATTCAAAACGAAACTCTAATTTTTGCTTATCCAAGACTCCTTATATGTATTTAAATCTATGTAGAACTCTATTTTTAGAAAAAAAATAAAAAGAAAAATTGATGACATGACAATCCTACATGGCGCTCTATATTTCATAAGTTGTACAATTATATTGTAAATGGATCTTATTTCGAAGCATATTTCGAATGCTCTCCAATGATACAAAAATTATAATATTCGAATTATGTAGCAAAAAGTTATACACAATTTTCATGATATAATAATTTAGGTTGTTGATTCAAATTCAAACTCTAATTTTCGCTTATCCAAATCTCTTTATATGTATTTAAATCATCTAGAACTCTATTTTTGTAAAAAAATAAAAATATAAATTGATGACGTGACAATCCTTTAGAAAAAAAATAAAAAGAAAAATTGATGACATGACAATCCTACATGGCACTCTATATTTCATAAGTTGTACAACCATATTGTAAATGGATCTTATTTCGAAGCATATTTCGAACGCACTCCAATGATACAAAAATTATAATATTCCGAATTATGTAGCAAAAGTTATACACAATTTTCATGATATAATAATTTAGGTTGTTGATTCAAATTCAAACTCTAATTTTCGCTTATCCAAATCTCTTTATATGTATTTAAATCATCTAGAACTCTATTTTTGTAAAAAAATAAAAATATAAATTGATGACATGGCAATCCTACGTGGCGCGCTCTATGAGCTCGAAATCTTGAGGAGCTCCCTAAGCTCCCGAAAAGTTCCTCCTTTATATATATATATATATTGATTCTATATTAAATTGGATTAATTATTATTAAGCTAAAATAAATATAGTTGGCCCAATTTAATTAATTTAGCCCACCTAAATTAAATATCCAAATTAAATCAAACAAATATAATTTGGGTTGTCAACTATTTGGGCAATCAATATTATAGTCCAAATAGAATGGTCAAATAGCAAAGGTAAAAAAAGACTTCCAAGTCATAAACAGGCCCAAGCCCATAAACTACCAAGTCCATGAAGGGATCTCCATTCCCTATAAATAGACCTCACATCTCTCAGTTGAGGGAACCGAAAAATCATTATTCTCAAGAGCTCATAAAATTCTTTTGGAATTCTCTCTGAAAATAGTCAACAAGCACATCAAATTTGTACCGACGGTTCAAATACACTCAAACAAATTCGACTGAGATTCAAGCTTTTGTCAGCCCTTATTCGAATACACCCAAACAAAACTCAAACTCAGGTTGACGTTGACAAAATGTCATCTTGCACTTAAACTCAGGTTGACGTTGACAAAACGTCATCCTGCACTCAATCTCAGGTTGACGTCGACAAAACGTCATCCCGCACTCAAACTCAGGTTGACGTCGACAAAACGTCATCTTGCACTCAAACTCCGGTTGACGCTAACAAAACGTCATCCTACACTCAAACTCGGGTTGACGTTGACAAATCGTCATCCTGTACTCAAACTCAGGTCGACATTGACAAAACGTCATCTTGCACTCAAACTCAGGTTGACGTTGACAAAACGTCATCCTGCACTCAAACTTAGGTTGACGTTGACCAAACGTCACTCTACACTCAACTCCAGGTCGACATCAACACGTGTCACTCTCCAGCTACGGAACAGAATCAGAGGACTTAGTTTATTTTTATTATAAACTGTTTACAGAGATTGTACTCAATGCATTATTGAAATAAAATTTCTTTGTTACTTTGTTTCTTGTCTTATATATTTTGACTCGAAATTTGTGTATACAAGCACCAAAGGTGTAAGAAGCTCCTCTATCATTCATCGCCCATCCCTAAACATCATGACCAGCGTCTGCCCAGAGCAAATCACAAAGCATACCAGTGTCGGGGACAACAACAGGGTGAGGTAAGCTTCTAATTTGGTCCATGTTACTACTACCAACTTAGTTATCATCAAACTTGCATACCAAAGCTGTCCTCAAAGATGCATTTATGCACAACACACTATCAACATAACCCTTGTGATTGCTCCAACTTTCCAACTTGAGATATGTCGAACATGCCCCCCTCAAGCTTGGAAGGATTGGAAAACATGACAAGCTTTAAGAAGTAGACCAATTCACCAATACACACCAATATACCACAACACAAGACACCAACCAAAGGCACCAATATGCCACTACACACCAAGAAAAAAAAAACTGATCACAGAATATAAAAAGGAGAAAAAAAATAATGTGGAAGTGTGAAACGGAACGTGACGAAGTAGAATGATGAAGTAAGAATGAAGGATTATGTAAGTATGGAAATAAATTAGACAAATGACCATCAAATAGATCTTGAAATTGACCTCTATGGGTAATGAAAAAGGGCCTCAATGGGCACAATTCAATAAGATGACCAACTATGGGTCACAAAGAAAATTTGAGAAAATTGAGGTTAGAGTCATAAGACTATAGATGAGGTAAAAGTCATAAGACTATCAAGAATTTTTGAGGTTAAAGTCATAAGACTATCAAGAATTTTTGAGGTTAAAGTCATAAGACTATGAATTTTTGAGGTTAAAGTCCTAAGACTATCAAAATTTAGAGGTTAAAGTCATAAGACTGTCAAAAGAACACTATCACTAGTGGAACAAACCTTAAACGACACAACAAAACTGATCCGGTTCTCCCAAAACCGGATCAGTAAATTAATGTTTTTTTTTTATTATTACTAGTTTCTTTTTTCCATTTTATTTCTTGGAAAAACTTTGATGTTAGGTTTCCATTTTATTTGTAATTAGGAATAATTTGAGTTGTTTTTTTTTCGTTTTTAGATTAAATTTTTATTTTCATTAGTTTTAGATCTAGGGTTCTTGTAATATAATTTAGTTGCTTGATTTTTTATTTGATTAGTTTTTTTGTTGTAATTTTCGTTTTTTAATTCAATTTATTTCGTTTGTAATGTTTAATGATATAACGTTGTCTGTACATCGATGTTAATCTGTGATAAGTTTTAATTTTGTTTATGAAGTTGTGAATTTTTTTCCGGCTTTCGTTTTTGTTGAATTTGCAACTTTTATTCTAATTTTGTTTGGATGATTGCGTTCGTTTTGTAATTGATTCATTTGGATGCTTCCTTTTGTTGTTCTCTAATCTTTAAAGAGGAGAGCAGATTTTTTGTTGTTACACACCCTCAACTGATCCGGTTATGCGTGAAAATCGGATCAGTTACTCATTAACTGATCCAGTTTTCACTCCTAATCGGATCAGTTTACTAAATAAGTGGTCCAGTTTCTTTTGAAAACCGGATCACCGGAGCAGTTGACTTTTGTCAACCGCTCCGAACCAAAATTCGGATCCGTAAGGCCTATTTTGACCGGAGCGGTTGAA
This sequence comes from Beta corolliflora, assembly GCA_947648045.1. NCBI lineage: Eukaryota > Viridiplantae > Streptophyta > Magnoliopsida > Caryophyllales > Amaranthaceae > Beta > Beta corolliflora. The sequence goes on from CANSZD010000832.1 coordinate 146,030, forward strand.
CTTTTTTCCACTAGTGTATGGATCATGAAAAATGACCGCCATGGGTCTTAAAAACCCCTCTTCTCCACCAAAAACCCTAGAAACTGAAAATACTCAAGAAACACATTTGGAGGTAAAAGAGCAAAAATCTCAGACTCCTAGAAGAAGTACAAGGAGAAGGAGATTGATTGGAGAAGATGATGAAGAAGAAGAAGTTCCTGCTACTATTGAGGGGGAAGAAGAACCGCAACTTCTTCCTATTCCTCTCAAAGGAACCGCTTCTACTTCTTCAAAGAAAAGAGTTGAAAGAAGTTAATCTCGGTATGTCCTAGGTTTCTGTGTTGATTTAGATTGGACTAAGAGTGTTAATTTTATTGAACTCTTAGAAATTCTTTTAATAACTCGTTAGTTCCTTTAAGAATGGATGAATTTTGTGCAAACTTTGTGAATGATAATGGTGTTTGCACATCTGAGGTTAGGGAAAAGAAAATTAAATTTAACCAAGAGACCCAAGGAAAAATTTGGGATGTTCCTTGCAAAGGAACTGATGTCTATTTCAAGAGGAAAGGAACAGTGACATTTCCAAAATTTTCCCAGGACGATGTTATCCAATATTTGGAGGAACTGCTGGTCAAACCAAATTGAATCACAATATCCTATCCCCTCTCCATAAAGTCCTTTTTAACCTTGTATGGAGGGCACTCATTCCTCACACTGAAAAGAGGAATGAATTTGGCCTCCTGGACATGTGTTATATGTTCTCCCTAGACCACTACATCCAAATCAATTTTCCCTCTCTCTTTATTCAACATCTAACCCACTGTATTGAAAATCATTGTGTTGTTGGCTATGGAGCCCTAATCACCTCTCTTCTCACACACTTTAGAATCATAACAACTGGTTGGCCTACCTTGGGAATTAAACAAGGAAATATTTTGAATGAGAAAACAATGTATGGCTTGGACCTATCTGTCCAAGAGGGGATATTGACTCAGGGAAGAATTCCTCTAAGTTCCTCTCAAAAGAGGAAACTGCCTATGGCAAAGGAAGAGGAACCGATTGAAGTAATATTCCCTCCGTCCCAGATTAATCTGAACACTTTCCTTTTATGTTTTTCCTAAATTAGTTTGAACACTTCCAATTTTGACATGGTCGCACTATTAATATATTATTTCTTTTATACTCCTTTGGTCCACACTTTACCTTTTATCAATAAAAAGTTACCCAACTTTCTCTCTCCTCTAATAAAATATACTACACCAACTCCTATCACATCTACTTTTTAAATAAAATAACATTTGATAACCACACTACAACTTTTCATCTTAAAATATGTGTCCCAATAAGTGTTCAGATCTTTCTGGGATGGAGGGAGTATTAGAGGAACCAGTTCCTAAACATGATATGCATGAGGAACAACCCAAAAAAAAACCAAAAACAAATCCGAAAAAGGTTGTTAAACCTGTTCCTAAGAAGGTTCCTTCCTTAACTTCAACAAGGAAGAATACTACGTTGAGAATTGCTAAAAACGTTCCTTCTAATGAGAATGCTCCTCTTGTTGTTTCTGATGAGGAGGACCATCCTAAGGAACAACTTGCTCCCACCTCTCCTCTCCGCCTTGAAACAGTGCCTCCTTCACCACCACTAGATCCTCCTTCTCTTCCACTCACCATAAAAAATATCCATCAACTTTCTCCATCCACTTTCTCTGTTCCTTCCAGTTATGAACAGATGAAGGCTGCCATAAATGAACCTAATCCATTTGCTACCACCTTAGATAAACTGCCTCTAACCCCTTTATTTCTCTCTGCTCAATATGAAGACAACTCCCCCGTTGTTCCTCTCACATAAACAACATGTCCTTCATAAGTAAAAGCACCTGTTCCTCCACCCCAACTCCCTACAGAAACTGGTTCCAAAAGAAAGGAACAAATTCTTTCGAATGAGTATGGGTGGATTAATGAAGTTTGTCTTCCTGCTCAACACATGATAAAATTTTACAATCATCTTCACTGTACTTTAGATAGTAAAACTGATAAAATGTTGGGTTTAAAAAAAGTCCTTAGTGATACGGTTATTGAGCAACAGAAGAACATGGAGATTATGGTGCATGCCATGAATTCATTGAAGCAGCAGTTGGATGGTCATTATGAGGATGTAATGAAGAAACAAGAGGAAGTGGTTGAAGAAGAAGTGATTGAGGAACACCAAACCTACCCTCTCCTAATGTCTAAGTTTCCGTTTCTCTTAAAGGAACATGAACTCTTAGCTTTTGTTTCCTTTTGTTATCTTTTCTTTCTTTTTCTTTTGTAATCCTTTTGGAACAAGTGCTATAAGAATATAAATTTGCTATTTGTCTTCGATTTTGATATGATTGCATAACTTCTTACTTGGAATGGCTAGTATTATGTGATTGATGTTTGAGCAAGTCTACCCTTTGATTACTAACTTAACCATTTTTGGTGCTTGTTAATGGTCTTAAGGTCTTGAAAAATCAGTCTTCCCAAAATCACCAGGAGTTTGATCTTTTTGAGGATGACAAAGGGGGAAAAGATACTAGGAGCAAACTAAGTTGTTAAAAGTTGACAAAACTGAAAAAATTAAATTCTTAATCTGACCTTAATTAAAAATATAAATTATTATCTTTTATTCTCTTATTTTATTTGTTGTTTTTATCTTCCTTAGTTTGTAACTTTGTTGCCATCATCAAAAAGGGGAAAATTATTGAACCCTAGTTTTGATGATGACAAAGAAACAAAGATGTAAACTAAGTTATAAACTAACAAACTGTTGAGTGAATAAAATATGCAAGGTATCACTGCATTGAGCAAAGAGAATACTAAGTCTAAGGAAGAAATCAAGTTTGGATTTTGAAAACTAAGTGAAGATGTTCAAGGAACTGATACTGGAGATACATTGGAGCAAAAGAATCAAAGCGAGACTTTTATCTTTTAGTTCCTATGTAAGGAACGAGTAAGTTTAGGTAAGGAACAATGGCTGAATAAAAGAGAATGTTTGTCTGTTCCTCTATAAGGAACAGACGTGCTGGTACTATTAATTTAATTTAAGGGAACTAAGAAGCAGTCAAAGAAACTAGGCGTGTGAAATAGTATGCAACGGTTAATTAATGTCTGTTGAGATATTTAAGGCTAAAATTTAGGAAAACGATTTTATTTGGTTAAAATATGATTTTAAAGGAAAATCTTTATGAGAAATTTTTTTATCTTTATTTGAAAATAAAATCCTTTTTAGTTTTAAAAGAAAATCTTTTTAGATATTATTTGGTAAAAAGGATTTAATTTAGATTTATTAACTAAATTAGCCTTTAAAAGAAAAAAAAAACGAATTTGAGAATATCATGCACAAGTAACTACTAGTTTATAGGAATTTCATTACTGGATTATACACACGTTCAAAGAGAACATGGTGTTGATGGGAAGATAATGGAACATGTTCCTAAAGCTAAGGAACATCATGGGAAAAATGTTTTAACCACTAATACATGTTTTAATCCCACGTTTTACTTGATGACTGCTATAAATACGTACATAAGTCTAATTAAGTTCCAAATTGTGTCTGACTAAGTGATTAAGTGAGTTTAACTAATTAAAGTGTCAGTATCTTCATTCTCTTATAAGCCATATGTTCTTTGTCTTCTTACTCTATTCGATTAAGTTTTATGATCATTCAAATTTTGGTTTTGGGTAAGGGGATTTTGAGTGAAGTCCTGTACAAGAGAAGCTTTGAGTGAAGCAAGTTAAAGTGAGATAACTTCGAGTGAAGTTGAGAGGAACAACTGTGTTAAAGGAACAATTATTCAGGAACTTGAGTTTAGGAACTCAAGTTGTGGCCCTTGAGTAAAGTTAGGTTGTAACAAAGTTGTTTGGCCTAATTAGTGAAAGAGTTGAGTTTAAAATCATTAATGGTCGATGTTGTTTCTTCTTATTGGGCCCAAGAAGTTTTTTCTTGTAAAAATATCTTGTGTTCCTTTAGCTTGTTTTATTGTTTTAGTTTTATAATTCTGAAACAAGTGCGTCTATTATACACATAAAATTCACCTCCTCTTGTAGTGTTCCTATTGAGATAACATAATATTTTAGTGATATGACTAGAAACTGAAAATTTATCCAAGAGTAGATTTTACAACAATTCTCAATTAAAGTTGAGGGTGATAAAGATCGAACCCCGAACCTCCAAACACACTTACTATTCAAACTGCCACTTGAAACTTGGAATGATTAGTCATTGCCTCATTGGTTGTCCAGAATACTCTTTGGTAAAATATCAAAGAACTCCTTGTGGTGTCTCTTCGACCTTGAATTTTGAGTGTTTGACTATAAATATAGAGAGCAGGCTGAGCCATTTATTAGTTATACCATCAAATAGAATTACATCCAATTATCCAAACATAGTTTTTGAACCAAAATACTTTATTGCTTGATTAGTAAGAAGGGTTGGAAGACCATCAAACCATGAAAGGAGAGGAGGTCTGCGTTACGGGTTCCAGCGGTTTCATCGGGTCGTGGTTGGTTCAGCTTCTACTCAACCGTGGCTACACTGTTCACGCTACTGTCCAAGATCTCAGTAACCATTCTTTCTCTCACTTTCTTTCAGACATAACTAACCTTTTATTATATCAACAAATAAATAACGAATTTTCAAAATTCTTTAATCTGGCAGGCGATATATATAATATCTTCATCGAAATTTGATTGTCACAAAAATATTTTCAGTTACATTATTGTTGACGTAACAATTTGTTGGGTTTAGTGGCCCAAATTCCCTATAACTAATTTTGGCAAATTGTCCACAAGGTATGTCGGTATTACATTGCCACCTAAATGTGGAAATCATCTCATGATTTCTCTGGAATAGTCACACTTGTTCTTGAAAGTTCCATGCATACTAAGTCATGAAGTGAGAATGTCGGCAATGTCAATAATTAAAGATGGGCCATGAAGCTTCTCCAATGTTCTTTAATTTTATGTCTTCACCGACTTACACCCTCTATAAATAGGGAATATGGGCATTTTATGGAGCATGCTTAAAGGCTCACAAGCATCCACTAATCCACAAACTACCTACAAGCCATCCACAAAAGCCATCCACATTCTTATATACACACAATTTCCTACTCCACTATTCACTCTAATCTTCTCCTTTGTGAGTTTGTAATTAAATATTGTGAGAGTTGTAATTTTATCTTTACCCTATTAATTTGGGGTACTTGTACTCTCATAATTTTATATAGTGGATTTTTGGTTGCTCGTTGTCCGTGGGTTTTTTACCTCATTTAAGAGGGTTTTTCCCACGTTAAATATTGTGTGTCCCTTATTGCTTTTCTTGCATTATTTTCTTATTAATTTCTCGATCTTATTACGTTTCCGCTACGCTCTTATACCTAACACAATTCATTTTGGATGGAGATTTTATTGGTATAGAAGTATGATGGAGACTAATATATTGGCTATATTTTTTTTTTTTTGGTGAAAATAGAACTAGATAAATAAAGTAGTTAGTTACAATACGCAATCAAGAAGTTTATACAATGACTAGGGGATGGGAAAATATCCTAGTTACATTGCATTCTACTTCTTCCATTCTACACTTCTTCGCCATAGCATCCGCTACCATATTCGCTTCCCGCCGACAGTACTCTATCCCCACCTGAGGTACCTCACGCCACCGCTTTCTGCACATTTCAAGAAGGTTAAAATACATATCAGATGTGTCTCCCTTATTTAGGAGATTCACCACATTCTTGTTGTCCGAATATATTACCTTTCTAGCACTTGGTATCTCGCTTGCAACCATGAGTGCTTCATAGATGCCAAAGAGCTCACTGCAAACGAATCGGCGCATAGCAACACTTGTGAAAACCCACTAACCAGCTACCATCCCTACTTCTCACCACCCCGCGGCGCTTAGACTCGTATGGACTAAATGGCTCACGAAAGAGGCATCCACATGAATGGTTATAGTATTAGAGGGAAAGATGTGCCCACCCAAACTCTCATGATTTGGGCCTATGTTTGTTAAACTTCTCCCGAGTGCGGTATGGAGGTTATGGGCTAAGAAACACGCTTTTGTAATCGAGATGCTTGGATTAATAGAAGGATTGTTACGAAAAACAAGCTCATTGCGGGCTTTCCAAAGTTCATGGCACACATATGGGAACACTATTACATGCCATCTAAGACCTCTAAACTCCTCCTTTGACCTCATGTTTTCTCTCGACCATGGAATAAATTCCACGTGCTTCATCACGGGGTATTCGCACTCTCCCAAACACTCATAGCTAATTGACAATCTCTTAAAATGTGGGCCGAGTTTTCTTCCCGGGTCGAACATCGAGGACACAGGCTTGATGCTACAATGTTTCTTTGGACTAAGAGTTTGCGGTGCGGAATTCTATCATGCCATACAAGCCGGAGGAAAACTTTAATTTTTGGTTCCATGCATCCTCTCCAAATCCCGGTCAAGGTCGGGTAAATCATGCACCTCGGGAAGTTGTGCTAGGTAAGCCCGAGACAAGGCAAAGCTTTTATGAGAGACAAAACCGGGTATTAGGAGGTCCTTTCTAGAGGTAGGGAATGGAGGAGTAGTGCTCGGGATCCGATCAATGATGGGTTGGGGTAGGGAGAGGGATAGTCTTGAGAGGTCCCGAGAATCACCGAGCACAAGGTTAGCAACAACTAAATTCTCCTCTCCTACAGCCAAGGGGCCCTCAATCTCCTGGCGAATGGTCCCACTTCTTAACCAATTGTCGTGCCAAACATTGACCGTCTTTCCATTACCTAAGTTCCAATTACAATGTTTTTGAAGGAGGTCCCAACCTTTCCCAATGTTTTTCCATGTGACCGACCCATTCTTAAACTTTGTGACGTGGTTTTTATGGAAATACTTAGATCTAATGCACTCCCTGGGCCATATTTGACGAGTCTTGAGATATTTTCCATCCCAACTTAGCCATAAAAGCCTTGTTCATTTTCCCTTGGTCCCTAATCCCCAATCCCCTTGGTCCTTAGGGAGGCAAGTAATATCCTTTTCGAATAAGATGGAGTTTCTATTTTTGCTGGTCCTTTTCCCCCCATAGAAAATTGTTACAAATCCGGTCTAGGTCCTTAATGGTTTGGGTCGGGAGACTGACCGCCTGCATATAATATGTCGGGATAGCCATCAAGGTCGAGTTTATCAAGCATAATCTTCCAGCCTTAGACAAGTAGGATGTTTTCCATTTTGCTAACCTTGTCCTAACCTTATCAACTACAAACTGAACTTGGGTTCTCGACGGCCTCTTATGGGAGATAGGGAGTCCCAAGTACAAAACCTAAGTCATCACTTTCTCTCACATTCAAGGTTTCCTGAAAAAGGGTTCTAGCCTCATTAGGAGTGTTCCTAGAGAAGATTAACTTACTCTTGCTTTCATTGATTTTTTGTCCCAACATGGTACAAAATTTTTCCATGGTGTTTCTAACCGAGAATGCAGTACTCTCATCAACCCACCCAAATAGGATGAGGTCATCTGCAAACATAAGGTGTGACATTGGGATGTTCTTCCTTCCCACCCCAAATGGGATCCAAGATTTCCCCTCACATTCATGTAAAATCATTTGGGAGAGAGCTTCTAGACACACATTGAAGACACATATATTGGCTATATTTGCGGAAGCATTTTAGGTATGTTAAATGATAAGGTGCTAGAATATTTTAGGTGCTAATATAACTAGTAGTGTTTGGAAAGCACCTAAAAATTTTAACTTATCAAAATCAGGTGATTGAAATTTTGAAAAACCTTTCTAAAATTTTGATAATAAGTAATTTTGCCAAAATAATGTATCAATTTAAGTAACTAATTTTACCAAACAGTTAAGCTAATTAGCTATCTTATCAGTTACATCTACTAGCTACCTCATCAATTTCAGCTAACTTATTTGTTTCCTCTCCTTTTCAACTGATATTACCAAACAGACCCATTGGTTCAAACACTTTTCACATTTGGAACTAAAATACAATTATTAGGAAAAAAAATTTAAGTTTGCGATAGTTAAAAGAATTTGATTTCTTGATGATCTTGTTGCTACCGCTTTCCAACAAGTGAGGGAGCCCTCGAAAGGCGCCCGAACGTTTATGAATAAGCTAGTAACAAAGGAACTTCCTTAAAAGGGTAAAAGCGAGTAGTTCGTACTTGATCAACAAGCAGAGGAAGTGCAATCCCTTACGAGGGCTACCAACTTCTCTAGTTCACCACCGATATCCCATGCGCATACCAAATATTTTATTAAGAAAAAAGAAAGAAAGGAAACAATAATTAATCTTTAGGCAACATTGTTTTTACAATATTTCACTTTTTTTTAATATTCACAAAAGGTCACCAAAATCAAAAGCTCGACAAGATTCTTCTAAACATGGTATTGGTATATGTAAGTAGGTAATCGGATCAAAGTTATAAACTTATAATTGTTAAAAATATAGGGCCTGTTTGGCAAAAGTAATTGTTGTAGTAGTTGTTAGTTGTACAAGTAGTTGTTAGCTGTTGTACTAGCTGTCAGCTGTCAGATATTAACTGTTTGAGTTTGATTGTGAAAATAGCTTTTATGATAATTAGTGTTCGGTAAAATTAGTTGTTAGTTTAAAAAAATAACAAAATAAACTATATTCAATTTTCAAAAGGTACTCCAAAAGCTACCTCTAACCCAAAAGCTGATATTTATAGCTTTTTCCAAAATACTAGTTCAAACACCAAAAGCTACTCCAAACACTACTTCACCAAACACAACTTTTCACCAATATTAGAGTTTTGACTTATTAGTCCAAACACTAAAAGCTACCTCAAAAGTTATTGTCGAACACGCCCATAGTCTCTTAATAAAGTGTTTTTTAAGAAACTACTCAAAAGTCAAAACTCCCTCATACTTTTTCAACTATCTCGATCTCTCATATTTCTCCTCTTAGTTCCCAAAAGCTCTTAGCTAAGTGAAAATTTTGCTCATACGCCTAAAAATTAGGATACACCTCATCATTTTATTGTTGTCCATGGTCACTTTTCAAGGCAAGTTAGAATCTAAACTATATGCATCATTACAATAATTAAGAAAAAGTAATTTACATAATTTTCTAATATAAATTCATCATTATTCCCTTCCAATATTATTATGTATTACGTTTTTCTTTTAATAAGACGGCAATTCGGACAGAGCTGCTGAAAATACTGTATATTTGTAGTGAACAAGTGTCCTAAACACACATTAGACAAACCATTTAGCTAAAAAAACATTTGTCTAGCTAATTCATAAAGGGAAATTGTCCTAAATACCCTGGACAAAATGTTCCATCTTTTGCATTGTTTTAGTTGTTAAGCCATTAACTGGACTCATATCTATTAATTAATTCGGGGTCTCAACAGATGATAAAAAGGAAACAGCACATCTGTTAGCATTGGAAGGAGCAGATGAAAATAATCTGAAACTATTTCAAATGGATTTACTAGATTACGACTCTATTGTTCCAGCTGTTAAGGGCACCGCTGGTGTCTTTCACCTAGCATCGCCCAACATCATTGGGAAAGTTCAAGACCCTCAGGTAGTGATCAGCTGCTTTCCTTTCATACATTACATTTACATTACCTTTTGTCTTTCTTATTATAACATCCTTAACTTTTATGACCAAATTATAATTTTATGTTCTGCTTCATGAAAATATATACCCCTTTTTTTATTACAATATCATTACATGACAGAAATAAAGCAAAATAGATTTTGAACATTGTTCTATTACAGACTCAATTATGGGCCGCCTTTGATTTTGAAGCTTTGTAATTTAGTTAGTTTTTATGCTTCATTTCTTCTTTATTTTTAAGGTTTTAGGCTTTTAGCTCTTGGTCTTTCCTGTACCTTCCCAATCCAAAAGAAAAGTAATTTCTCTAACAAGGGTGCTAAAATCTTGAGAATACATAGGTTTTTATGTTCCTTAGCTTTCCCCTCAGGCCAGCCCTCAGGATTTTTTTTGAGGGGCAACCGCTTAGGGGCTAGGGCGCTGGGCGCATGAATTGAAGGGACCCATTTTCATGAAACTTGTATAAAATAAAGTAACAGTAATATATTTAATGAATTTAAGCTTGGCTTGGTGGTTTGCTATATATTTTGCTACTGAGATGATCACAGGTTCAAAACCCATAAGGCAAAGAAGTTGCATTTTAATTTGGATTTTTTGTCAGATTGGACCTAATAAAGTACAAGTTTTGTAGGAAAGGACCTAATAAATTTTTTTTTGTCTAAAAGGACCTATTAAAATACTTCCGATTGTTAATAGGAACCAGATTATGAATTTCAGGCCAAATTTACCATAATCCGGCGTTGACTTTTTGCAATTGGGACACCACAACTACATTTGACAGGAATTTTATTGCTTGAACATGATTTTGCAGACATTTTCCTCAATTTTTTTTTAAAAAATAGAGTTTATTTGCCTGAAATTCATAAACTGGTTCCTATTAACAATCGGAAGTATTTTAATAGGTCCTTTTAGACAAAAAAAATAATTATTAGGTCCTTTCCTACAAAACTTGTATTTTATTAGGTTTTTCCTGACAAAAAACTCTTTTAATTTTAAAGGAAGAAGTTAAAGCTTTCTAATTAAATTTATTCCAAAAGCTTTTGGGCATTGCTAGTGGTGTTCTAGGATATCATGGGTTTTGCACTTTTGCTTACCTTTTTTTTACAATATTTCTATTTACATTTTCCTTTTCTAATCCCTTTGTCCAATAATAATTTTTACACTTCTTATTTTTATTTGTCCTACACTTTTTATTTCATTGATTAAATAAAAAATAAGGACAAACAAACCCCTTAACTGTCTAATTCCTTCCGTTTGATTTTCTAATTATCTGCAACTAGTCTGCGAATTGTGAAAGTTTCCTTCTTCATTACTCTGCAAATATGTAGATCATAGGGCATCCGATATCTTTGGTTCTTTTTCTGTTGATAATTTAGGGTCATTCTCATTATCTGTCAATGAAAATAAGTTATAATGAGAAGAATAAAATTTAGATATTATATTAGAGGTGATTAGTGGTGATCGACACTCACTGTAGACTCATCGGTAAGTGTTAGAGGAAAAAAAATACTTAGTGGCAATATTCTAACTCCGCCACCATATATAAGCCATAAGGGGCCCTAACTTTTTGTTTCTCCCCGGGCCTATAAAATATCATGAACGGCCTTGTTTCCCCTAATCTATTGACCTCAATTTTTGTGTAATGATTTTACATAAACGTAGAAAGAGCTGCTGGAACCAGCAATAAATGGCACCCAGAATGTAATAACGGCAGCTAAGGAGGTTGGGGCTAAACGTGTGGTGGTGACTTCCTCAACCGCTGCAATCATGCCTAGCCCATATTGGCCAGCTAATGTGCCCAAATCTGAAGCTTGTTGGACTGACGAGGATTATTGTAGAAAGAACGAGGTAACATATTTTGCCCTTATTATGAATCACATTTGACATTATCTGAATATAAACGATTCAACGATGGAAAAAAAACACTTATGCATATAGCCATATAGGATTAAGGTAACGTAACATGTTATCATAGGGTTGAGAAGGGAATGATTGGGAATATGTCATAAAGGTAGCATGCTACTTGTTGGGCTTTTGTCCTAACATTTGACGCACCAAGAAAATGTTGGTATTGTTTTTATAGTTATGGTATCCGCTCTCAAAATTGTGGGCTGAGAAAGCCGCTTGGGATGTAGCCGCCGAGAAAGGTGTGGAAGTGGCTGCTGTGAATCCAGCTACCGTGTTAGGCCCAGTTCTTCCACCTGTACTCAATTCAAGCATGGCTGCAATTCTTGGTATCCTTCAAGGTAATTAATATTACTGCCTTAGTTACCGGTCCTAATAATCATACTGTAGCATATTAAGAGCATGTTTAGTTTCCCCTCAAAAAAAAAACATGTTTAGTTTAACATTTTCGCACTTTAAGAAACGGAAGTCATTGCCTAATCTCATTCTTCTTGTTTGGTTCAACACCTCCTCAATATATTTGTATTGTTTGGTAGCAATGGACTATTCTGGCTTGTTATATTCTCTTCCCCCTTAAGTATTAAAATCTATCTTTTGGTAGTATTGGTCATCATTCTCTTTCCATTTAATGGCTTGAACCAAACACCTAATAAAGATAATAATTATTTGTTAGGCCTTGGTAATGCCCTAGATATCTGAATAAGATTGAATAATGTATTGTTTGGGGTTAACATTTTTTGTCACTAAGAACAGTCATAACTTGGTGAGTGGATTATGACTTATAAAAGTGAAAGGTCAATTGTTGGGACCTCTTACCATTATTTTTCCTTACTTTATGAGTAACAAAAGGATATTATAAGAAAGTCATGTCATCTATGACATGGCACCATGTCAGCATTTTAGAGGAAGGAGTGCGACACGTGGTGAGCTAGAATTCTTGCACACAAGTTTCTACAAATAATATGTTTATTTGTTTCCATTCCTCTCCATTTGATTCAATTTTTTTTTCCATTTCATGGCTTGAACCAAATAAACACTAAGAACATTCAAAGTATTATGTTTAAATATACTCACTATTCACTAAGAATATATATATACTATGTTGATATACACAGACTATTAGAACAAAAGGTAACAAAATTTTCCCTTAGGTTCTTAGTTTTTGACTATGATATTCAAATTTGTTAATGCACAACTTTGATCATTGTATTATTAATATCAATTACTAAAAATTATAAGAAGTTGATATTTTGAAAATATAAATCTAGACAAATCTTATATTACATGTAAAAGAATACGGTAAAAGTGGCATATCTTTTAAAGGTGAATTTCATATTATTGTTCATTTTAGAAATTCAATGAAGAAAAACGCGTATTTAGAGTAAACAAGTATATAAATTATATAAGCATGACACTTCTCTTACGGAAAAATGCATAAAAATATGTCATTACTATTAACGTCATTTATTATTGTCAATCAAACATGCCATCGCCCATATAAATGGCCATCTATCCATAATAGAGCTCAGATTCTAATCAATATTAAGGAAACTCCCACAATTTACTAATTACTACCCCTTTTTATAAAGGATAAATTTCACTACATATATAGGAAACTCCCAAAAATCATCAAGTATACGATAGTAAAACAAAAGTTGATAATCGATACTGCAGGAAGCACCGAAACATATGCGGATTTCCATATGGGGTGTGTCCATGTAAAAGATGTAGCTATGGCACATATTTTGCTGTTTGAGAACAAATCTGCGACTGGAAGGCATCTGTGCTGCAAAGATATATCTCATTTCAGCGACTTAGCTGCTAGGGTTGCTGAGCTTTACCCTGAATATAATGTCGCTAGGTACGCATTTATAATTACTTTTGATGTATTACAAATTCTGAAGTATGGTATGTGGAAGATTGGTTTACCTGTTGTTTTATTTATTGCTCCATCCATTTCTTTATGTTTGCCCCAGCAACAAAGATAAAGGGAGGGAGAAAGAAAATCAGGTCGAGCTTACTACCAAAAACTCGACCTAAACATCCTTTCAAATGGAAGGGTGGTTAATCTGTAAAGTATAAGTGATTCTCTTAGATCACCAGTACAACTCCAACTATACACTTTTATATTTTACCTCTTTTGATTAATATCCGAGCTCTTTATTTTCTTACAATATATACTGTACTTTTGATAATTGTAAAAAACATACATATATTTTTTTTAATAGTGTAGAGTAGAAATCCTCAGGATGCCTCGCACATGCCCACCCATGAGGCAATAAGTCATCCATACACCCACAACCCCTCCCCACCTAAAAGTCGTCGTTGAAGATTTTGGGCCTCTGCCTAACATGAAAATTGGCCACTAAATTTATAGAAAATAAAGATGGAAGGTTAGAGTTCTAAAGACGGAAAGTTGAAAATCTAAATATAGACCATTGACAAATTTATTATGGGTGGGAAACAAGTGTGATTTCTTCAAATATGAAGTAAAATTTTCAAAATAATATACTGTATTTTGGGCCCTTATAATTTTGGGGCCCTGTCTTTGATGGTTTCGCAGACACCCTCATCTACCCCCGCCCCTTTAAATCCCAAGAATGTTTAAGGGTAGGAATTAGACCCTGAACTCTTAGGGAAGATGGGAAAGCTCATCACTTGAACCAACCCCAATTTCTTATATAGAACATATATGATTAGTACATTTTGTTTACAGTAATTTATATTTTTTTTTAAAAAAAAAAACGAAGAATATTAATATCCTTGTTCATGTTAAATATATTAGGTTCCCAAAAGACACGCAGCTAGGATTGCTTAGGAAAGAAAATGCAGGGAAGAAGCTAATGGACTTGGGCCTGCAGTTTACTTCATTGGACCAGATAATCAAAGATTCTGTTGAAAGTTTGAAGAGTGGAGGATACTTGTCTTGATCCCCAACTTAAGAAGTTTCATTCCTCTACTATCAAAGAACAACCATGGGGTGGTGTTCGATTTCTCATCACCCCCATTTGGGGAGTTTGTTAACATATTTCTTGTGGGTATAAATCCCCACCAGTCATAATGGTGCCGGTGTCCCCGCAAGCTAGTAGCCCAGCGAGGGTTGGTTCTGGACCAATTATCTTTCCCCGAACAAAAAAAAAAAAAAAAAAAAAAAAAAAAAAAAAAAAGAACTCGATATAATATTAATAACTATGACATTGAGGCCCTCCTTTATTAAGTACTACTCCCTCTGTTTTTTTTATTTGCTACATTTGTTGTGCACGGTTTTCAAAGCATTATTTAACTCTTAATATCTCTTATTTCGCTTAAGTAAAAATTATGATAATTTGATATTATGAATCTACACGTCGAGACGAATCTAACAAGATCACACATGACTATATTTTTACTTATAAAATAATCAAAATAATCGGTCAAAGTAGTGACTTCATTCCCAAGGAAACAAATATAGCAAATAAAAAAAAGCGGAGGGAGTATTATTAATAATATCGATGTAGGTTTGTGTCTTTGTGAGAACTCCCACCTTATCTTACCCTATGAAGGTCTTGATAATTAGAATAGTAGAAAGCTAGTAAAGGTGCCTCATTCGCCAATATGGTGTAATAAACTCAAGAAAAGTGACCAAACAATCATTCAAAAATTGATCACCCATGCTATTTCGTAACTTACTTTTTATGTAAGTCATTCAGGAAAACACTCTTTCCATACTTGCCGTAGCAACCGGAAGAATCAACATCAAGTTGATGAGCAAAAATACAAGTCGATAAGCTTCATTCCTATTTGTTTCAACAAACTTCATTGAAAGGGAAGAAAGATCATTGACATCTTGGAATTCACCACTATCATCTCGCATATCTTCCATGAATATATCAAGTTGACAATCAAAAGTATCCAATTTATCATCTCGCATATCTTCCATGAATATATCAAGTCTTTGGGACATAAGCAAGTCATGCATTTAATACCAATTAATACATATGAACTAACTATTAAACTATATGAAAATCAATCAATAAATTACCATCATAAAGAAACTAAATCATCATAGAAAATTATAAATTAATTAACACTACCTAATTTATACAAATTCACATTTCACAAATTCACACATCCACAAAAAAAATTAACAACAAACTAACAAAGTACATCAAATCATCAATCACTTATCACACTTCACAAATTCAAAAATCCACACATGTATGCAAATATTACAATTAATATCAACCAAATAAGATTTTAATTTTTAAATATACAATTTAGGAATTAGGAAATAAATAATGTAAAAGAATTAAAATTTAAACTCTTTCTTCTTTCAATACCTGATGGCTGGTCGGAGGAGTGGTGCGGGCAGTGGCGGCGTGGTGGTCGCCTGGTCGGCGTGCGACGGACTCTGTGCGGGCGTGCGACGGACTCCGGCAGTCCACCGTCTGAACTCGTGAACGGTGAACGTGAAGGCTGAAGCAGTGGGCAATTAAAATTTTTTATAAGCGTGAGTCCATGAGAATTGAGATAAGTGTATTGGGAAAGGAAAGGTAGGAGGGAGAAAGTGATAAGTTGAACATTGAAATAAGTATGCAAGTGGGCCTAATCAAAAATAAAAAAAAAATAAAAAAAGTTGCAAGTGGGCCAAACTCCAAAGTGGCAGACAACTAGAGACTAGAGTACTAGACTGACAAGAATACAGGGCATTCCTCTTTAATCACGCTGAACGTGACTTGCTGATTTAAATTTTTTTTTTTTTTTTTACGAAAAATCCTTAAATTTTTTTTTTAATTCCCGGGGTCACGTGACCCAAGCTACCTCAGCCACTGTATGTACAGTGGTTTGTTGGATAGGCACTAATACATAGGTGTTGAGAACCAATAAGTTATACGTATGTATGCTAGAAGATAAAGTATACTACATTTTTATGACAACTTGGACGAACGCCTCATACTCGATCGGACAAGTATGGGACTTGGGAGGCAAAGTGTTATACTCGGACGAGCAGGTTTGCTGAAACCGTCATCACGCAAATGCTTGTGCCTTTTCGGTTTGATTGTTTGCTTGTTTGTCGTGAAGCGTGGCTTTATTCTAACATCTTCTAATATGGTTTCCCTTCTGAAGGCAGATTGGAAAATTCTAGTTAGTAAGAAAACATCTCCAAATATATTATGTTGCCATTAATTTTGTTCTTAATATCAATTTAAAGTAAATTTCAAAAAGACTACTAGCACTCTACGAGTAGATTAGTTGAGTGACTAGACTGAGACTCTCTTTGATATCAATCACTAAACTAAAGAAAGTAGCAAAAATCATAAGAGAAGAAAGGTCCACAGAAGGTTGGGAAGTAGTACGCCCGGTTCACGAGAGGAACAAGCCCTGATTGTGCAGGCCACCACCCACCTCGCCCCCAGTCGCCGGGAAGACTAGAATAGAAGAGTCCGTCGACTCTTTCTATCAGATTTAAATAAGTGTCTAATGATGGTGTATTGTTAATGAGATGTTTCTGCTTTTGTGTGTCCTCTCGAAAACAGTAAACTTCGCATTTTTAACTCCATACAATATTATTAAATAGCTCATGGGATACCGGTGGTGAACTAGAGAAGTTGGCAGCCCTCGGGGGGGAGCTATGCAGCATTGCATTTTAATAGGATGTTAAAGCTTTAAATTGTTAAGGAAGTTAAAGCTTTAAATTGAGTTACAGTTAATTGTTAAGGGCCCCTTACTCTATTACCTTCAGTAATAGAACGGGGTCAATAGCATTGGAAAAAGGGCCCCTTACTCTATTACCTTTACGTTTCATTTTCTTTCTGTTCAAATTTGTTTTTGAATCTATTCGCATTTCGATATCATTGCTTCACAATAGTTTGTAATTACCTGGGTGTATTACCTTGATATATATACCCAGGTAATTACAATTGATGTAAAGCAATAATAGAACGCGACTAAATATATGAACGAAAATAAATTTGAATAGAAATAAAATGAGACATAAATTTTAAAACTTACTTTGAAATGATATTGAGAACAAAATTTGATGCCAATACAATACTTTTGGAGATGTTTTCTTACTAACAAGAATTTTTTCACTCATCCTTCAAAGAGGAAATCATGCTCCTTTTATAGGCAAATTTGAACATTATAAACCATGCAAATGCACTAGAATAATGGTGAACATAATGATGTCCACTTTTGAATACTTTATACCATATGATGACTACTTTTGAATAAAATTCACTGCTATAAATTGAATATTTTGCCTTTAAATTGAAAGTAGTACGTAGGAGTGTTATTTGACATGTGTTTATTTGGTGTTGCTTTGTCATCTTGATGTCACTGTTGATTTTGTTCAATATGCCATCTTCCAGGCTTTGAATAATAAGTTCTTGTATTTGTTTTGTCTGTTTTTGTCTGCGAATCACTTGAATACCTATAAATAAGTGTTATAAAAATATATTGGGCTAAATTTTGCTTGGATAATTTCACCGGGCTTTTTTTTTTGGAATTTTTTTGATAATTAATTAATTATACAAATGGGTGATGTAACATGGACCTCCAAAAGGACTATGAGTAGAAGATTCTCCGGAATCGATGGAGTCGGTATCTGAAGAAGCTGATTTCATTTGTTTTAAGTATTCCATATAACTTTGAGCCAGTACTGAGAATTTTTCTAGATTTGCATTAAATATGAATTCCTCCTTAGTTAAAGTTGATCTTTTTGGTTCTTTGACAAACTTTGATGTTTTTGATATCTTTGATGGAGAATAAATGATTTTTTTTGTTGCTTGACTTTGTATTGATTTTTTATCCCAACGAAGTTTTTTCCCTATTATTAAAAGTTCTTGAACAACTGAAATTGAACGATATTTGACAGAAAATGTAGTCCACCATTTGACCTTGAAAATTCGCGCCAAAGACATAGGCATATGTTTTTGAAAATTCTGTATGATTTCATAATCCCAGCAAAGAACCCAAGGAGCTCTGAAATCAGCATGGAACATGATATGTTTGTTATACTCTTGGATCTTTGAATTAGGACATACCATTTTTGAAAATTAATTTGATCAATTATTTGAGAAATTTGTTCATGAGGAAGCTTTTCTTTCGAAATCACTTAGACTCCTATAAATAGAGGTTCAGGGAATGTAGAGGTTGAATTTAGGAGGGAGAGTTTTGCTTTAAGCTCTAAATAATTTGTTTTCACATAAATGACTTCCTTTTAAAAATCATGGAATTGAGATTTAAGGCCATGGGCCTCAAAGGTCTCTAACTGTGATTTGTTTGAAAATAATTGGATTTTGATGCTTATCAAAGAGCTTAGAGATGTTAAATGGTTCATTTATTTTGGGTATCTCATTTTCTTTGATAATCAAATCTCTTAATTTTGACAAAGATTCTCTCTTGAGACCAGGATTCGAGATCTATTCTACTAACTCGAAAAGTGATAAGTGTATTTGAAACGTACTTAATAGACACCTTTTGGCTCACTTTGATCCTCTTTCTTCACTAGGGAAAAAAAAGGAAGGGCTGCGTTTTTTGGAAAACGCAGCCCTTCGTGTATGAAGGGCTGCGGTTATCAAGGAAACCGCAGCCCTTTTAGTGAAGGGCTGCGGTTAATCATAAAACACAGCCCTCCGTACTGTATGAAGGGGTTGCGGTAGGGCTGCGGTTAGCCTAAAAACCGCAGCCCTTCATACACGAAGGACTGCGGTTTTTGGGCTAACCGCAGCTCTTCACTTTCCTTTTTTTTTTGATCAATTAATTTTGCGCGCATACAATACAGTACCCCCATTTCAATTTCCCTCCCTTAGACCAAAATTCACGAGCGAAATTCTCCTTGCGCGAAACCCTACCTCCGCCACCACATTGATTCACCACCAGCACGCAGCGCCACCATTTCACGCACCACCAGCACGCACCGCCACGACTACGCACCAACTCAGCACAGCAACAACCAGCGCACCACGCATTGGTTCTTCTCTTCATTCTCTCCTCCATTCATTCGAATGCACCACCAGTGCTCCACCACCACGCAGCTGCACCACCTTGCGCTCTTTCTTCTTCTCTTCTCTCCTCCATCGCATTGACGCCACCACCACCACGCAGCGCCACCACCACCACCACTACCGCATTGTTTGTGGAGCACCACCACTCTCTCACTCTCTTTCGGTAATTCCCCTCTCACTCTCTCTCCTCTTTTTCATTTCTCTAATTAATTTGTTGAATTTCATTGCATTTTAAAATCAACTTCTATTTTTTGTTGTAAAATGTGCTTGTATTAGCTGAAACAGTGATTGTAGGGGGGTGGGGGAGGGCTGGGGGGGTGGGTAGGGGGTGGGGGTGTCTAGGCGGGGTGGGGGAGGGGCTAGCGAGTGGGGGTGGGGGAGGCTGGGGAGGCAGGGGGTGGGGGGGGCGGGGGGGGGGGAGGGCTGGGAGGCGGGGCGGGGGTGGGGAGGGATGGGGATCTTTGAATAGGGGGTGGGGGTGCGGGGTGGCCGCCGGGCAGTGGGAGTCTTTGGGCTAGCGCATTTTTTTTTTTTAAAAAAAAATTCTGAATACGAAGGGTTGCGGTTTTAGGCCTAAACCGCAACCCTTCACTTATACAAGGGCTGCGTTTTTGGCCTAAACCGCAGCCCTTCACTAAAAGTGAAGGGCTGCTACGGAAAGGGCTGCTGGCCAAAAACGCAGCCCTAAGGGCTGTTTTGACCGCAACCCTTCCGTTTTTTTCCACTAGTGCTTCCCTCTTTCTTCTCCATTTACCCTTCTATTTCATTCACTTGATCATTGTTGATCACAATTCTCTATCATTTTTGACCGGATTTCTATACATTTGCTTTCACCCTATTTTGCCATGTTCTTAATATATGTGGGACTACTTAAGACGACTACAAGTTCAAGATTCAACAAAGAAAGCAATGAAAACAGAGCTTAAATTGAAGAATGATGTGTTAGCACCATGCCCCATGTTCACTCGTACAAAGGAACACATAAATAGCATAATAAAATCTTATAACGGAAATTTCAAATGGAAATATCTTCCACAGCATAAATCAGATGACGGTAATTCTAGTTGGAGGTGAAAACTCATTTCGATAGCTTTCCAAAGACTGGTCATTCGCTTCATTTGGATCTAAAATGAAGGAGTTATGCGCGTTTTAAATCAAGTTGTCCAACTAGAGTAGAATCAGAGGTGCGCCATCACCTGTTTGTTAGGTGCGTCCACTCCTATGACTGGTGCGCCCGCACCACATCGCGGAGGTCAAACTTCACAAGTCATAAGACTTGGTGAGCCCGAACCTATTTATGGGGTGCGCCTGCACCTATCGAGTTACGAAAATAATTTTTGTAATGCCTCGTACCAATTAAAACCTTAGACTTCCTTTTTTGGTGATGCTTTATTCGAGTTATTAGAGAGTTTATTAGGATTCTACATTAGAGAGAAAAGCACATTGCTTTGTCTTAGATCTCGGATTTCTAGATTAAATATTGTTGATTTCTACATCTCCAAGATACCTTTGATGAATTTGATTGCAAAATTTTCAGTTTTATTCATTCTTCTATTTGTTAGGCTATGTTTAGTTCACCTTATTTTTACTGATATGATCTGAACTTATTTTTTCTGATCTGATCTGATCTGAACTTATTTTTTCTGATATGATCTGATCCGATCTGATCTTAACTTATCTGATTTGATCTGAACTTATCTTTTATAAAACATATTATTACTAATATTATTATTACTTTGTATTTCATTACTAGTATTACTATTAATTATTTTTATTAGTATTAGTATTACTTATTTTTACTGATCTAATCTAAATTTATTTTTTCTAGTCTGATCTGATCTAAACTTATTTTTTATGATATGATATGATATGATCTGATCTGAACTTATCGTTTATAAAACATATTATTACTAATTATTATTAATTTGTATTTCATTAGTAGTAGTTTTTTCACCAAGTACCCACGAGTTTTCAGAAAATTCAC
>CANSZD010000832.1:172500-210000 GCA_947648045.1 Beta corolliflora
TGGTTGTGCGTGGAAGTTGTATGGCTCTTGGGGTGGTCCTAGGAAATCATGGATTGTGAAGTCTTGTAATCCTAAGCATACTTGTGATAGGGCAGATTATGAGAACATTTAAGCTAAGGCTAGTTTGTTTGCAAGAGAGTACTTACAGAGATACAAGGACAACCCTAATTGGCCAAGGAAGGATTTGGAGAAGGATGTGATGAAAAGATTTGGAGTCAAACTGTCTAAGTGGAACTGTTATAGGGTGAAGGCTATTGCTCACAGATTACTACATGGTAATCTGTTTGACCATTTTTCATTGCTTGCATCATACATTGGGGAGCTGAAAAGAAGTGATGATGCACTTACATATGAGTTAACAACTGTGCCTAGGGATGATAATGAAGATGAGCTAGTGTTCCAAAGGTTATACATAAGCTTCTCTGCCCTAAGAGAGGGTTATATGAGGGGTTGTAGGAAGGTAATATGCCTAGATGGGTGCTTCCTTAAAACTTTCCTAGGGGGGCAGTTGTTAGCAGCAATTGGGAGAGATGGGAACAATCAAATGTTCCCCATGAGCTGTTGTGGAAGCAGAAAACAATGAATCCTGGAATTGGTTCTTGGAGTGCTTAAAGGAAGATTTACCTGATTTTGGAGGAGAGGACTGCACAATCATTTCAGACCAACACAAGGTAAATAAACTGATTTATTTTCTTCATCTGTTTCATAGCATAAAACATATTAACTTACTTGTTTCTTGTTATTGCAGTCCATTATTGGTGCAGTGAAGACCTTCTTTCCACTTGTTGAGCACAGACATTGTGCTTGACATATCTATCCTCCATGGCATAAGAAACATGGAGGTGATGAATTGAAGTCCCTCTTTTGGAGAGCAGTGTATGCTTACACAAGGGCAGACTACAACAAAGCTATTCAAGAGATGGGTGCACTATCTATAGCTGCTGTGGAGGATTTTGAGAAGCAAAACCCTAAATCATTTTGTAGATTTGGATTTAGGACAGCTTCTAGATGCAACCTGGTGGTAAATAACCTTGCTGAGACCTTCAATGGGTGGATTTTAGAGGCAAGGTCCAAGCCCATAATGCATATGTTGGAGGATATAAGGAGGGCAGTCATGGAGAGGTTGTTTCAGGAAAAAACAATTATGGAGAGGTCTAAGGACAACATATGTCCAAGAATTAGGAAGAGGTTGGAAAAAAACAAAGAATATGCAAAAGAGTGCCATGTTCTAGCTTCAAGAACCCATGATTTTGAAGTGTTACATGGAATGGAGGTCTTAGTTGTCAGTTTAGAAGAAAGAACATGTACTTGTAGGAGATGGGACCTACATGGGATCCCTTGTTGTCATGCCATTGCTGCTTGCAATTGGCTTCGAGTGCCCTGTGAGGGATATGTTGATGAGAGGTTGACAAAACCAAAGTATTTGGAGACATACAGTGGTTCTATCAAGCCCATTAGAATGGGAAGACACTGGAATCATGTGGAGTTTCCTCTGCATCCCCCTGAAATTAAGATTGGTGCTGGGAGACCAAGAAAGGCAAGGAGGAAGGCACCACATGAGAGGCAAGAAAAGCAAGGGAAGTTAAGCAGGCATGGACAGGTGATGACTTGCAGTTTGTGCAAATCCAATCAACACAATAAAAGGAAGTGTCCTCTGAAATCTCAGGACAACCCAAGTACATCTGGGGTAAGTTGGGTATGGAATTTTTTTTTTTCGGTACAGATCTGATTATGTGTTTTTCATGCTAGGCTAATAAAAGAAGGAGGACTGAGAGTGCTGCAACAACAAGGACACAAGGCTCAGCAAGAACTCAAGGCTCAACAAGAACTCAAGAGCCCGGACACCGAGAGCTGCGCCTCAAAGAAGAACCGGACCTAATAGGTGCGCCTCAAGAAGAACCGCACTCGATAGGTCCGCCTCAAAGAAGAAGCACATCTGAGATGTCTGCCTCAGCAAGAACCACATCTGAAAGGGCTGCTTCAAGAACCAGGACTGAGAGAGCTGCTTCTTCAGCTCCAAATGCTAAAGACCCTAAAAGGGGGAGGGGCAGACCAAGGAAAGGCACAAACACCATTTTAACTGGTTCACAAGATGCACTTGGCACACAAGCATCAACAGCATATTAAGCCCTAGATTGTAGGATATTTTGGTTGTTAGATTTGAGCCACTTTTTGTATATTTACATTGGGGGTGTTGAAAACAAATGTGAATGTTTTTGGTTTTGGTGAAGAAGTCAGTCTTCAGAACATGGATTAGCATCTTTTTGTAATGGAAACATGGGGTTCGTTTTTTAAAGTAGTCAAAAGCATCTTTTTGAACAACTTTTGTGTATTTACCTTTTCTTATATATGGTGGAAATCATTTTGGTTGTTGAAACCATTTTTGTTTTTTTTATGATGCTATAAGACATATATGGTACACAAACATAATTGCCACTCAACCAACACCATTTCATTCCATAACTTTGACATTTTACAAATGCAAACCAAGTACATAAAGAGCATCTAAGTTGGATTCTCTTCCACTAAAATCTGACCTAAAACTTGCCCAAATACAAAACAAAAAAAATCCAAGAAACTAAAATTGCAACAACATAAGTAGTCTCTCTGCCATTCATAAGCTTCACTTGCTGCTTCATAGCCCTATTTTCAACTTCCAGTGCCTTCATTGCAATTTCAAGCTCCATGTTTCCCCTACAAACATCACTACCATCTTCAATTTCAATATCATTCAACCTCTTCTTCTTCATATCCTTCAATTCAGCTTCCAAGCGATTATTATCAGCTGTCAAACCATTAATTACTTCAATTGCACGTGGCCCATAATCCTCTTTGTCAATCCATTCAAATAATTTACAATCATCAACCTGTTTTTACAGATTGTTTCCAATCAAATTAAAATTGCAACAAATAAAAAGAAAACATATTCAACAAACAAAAATTGGCTTGCTCTTACATTCCACTTTGGGCAGCCGTAGAAGCGTTTTCCTTGGTTGTGGTTGAAACTTGAAGATGAGGATGAACTCATTCCTGTTATGCGAATTCTGCCTTTGAATCTCAATTTCGGTAATTTTCAAATTTTAGGGTTCATTTGAGGAAGAAACCCAAAGAATTTGGGGAAGAAATACTGAATTTGGGGATTTAATGAGAAGCACGTGCCTTCTTTGGGTGTAATTACAAAAATTAGAGAGAAAAAAGAAGAAAATAGGAAAAGGGGATAAAAAAGCAAAAAAATATTAAAAAACAAAGATTCTCCCGGAGCCGGTGAACTTTCCGGTGAGAAATCTCATTTATGGTACGCAATGCACCCCAGTCCATACTTTGGGGTGTTTTGGCTATAAGCCTTAGTTTGGGGTGTTTGGTGCACCTGCGCCATACTTCAGGGTGTTGAGGCCAATTTTGCCCAAAAATAATAGTAATAAATATTATAATAATAACTATTATAAAAATAATTATTATAATACAAATAATAATAATAATAATTATTATTATTATAGTAGTAGTAATAATAATAATAATAATAACAATAATAACAATAATAATAATAATAATAATAATATTTAGAATAATAATAACAACAATAATTATAATAATAACAATATCAATATCAATAATCAAAAAATAATCATAATAACTGTTTAGTCCCTTGTTCAGCAAGTAAGCTGTAGACTGAGCTTTCTTGTCTAGCAAGTAAACTAGTATCCCTTAGATGTTCTTCCTTGGAGACTTGTGCAACAAATGTCTGAATCAACCTAGTCCAAGCCTGAGCTTCGCTCCCGAACCTGCAAAAAGGGACCCACCCTGGAGGTTTGGGTGGTGGTTCCCCCTCCGAAGCTCCTCCGAAGCTTAAGTCAGATATCAGGAGTTGTAAGAGAAAGTAGAGATAGAAAGAGAAAGTGAGAGAGTAGTTTTACAGAGTAACTTTGCACTGTTTGCATTGAATGATCTTTCTCCTAATTTCAGGGGTATTTATAGTGATAGCAAGATGACAGCTAACCTTAAAATCAACCCTAGAATAGAGACATCTGATTGGCCAAGGAATCATATCATGACACGTGGCGGGCCATAATTTGTGAAGGATTATCAACCACTCACTAATAGCCAACTCCAAAGGCTGGGCTCTGACCAACTGTTGGGCCAGAAAAATAAAGCCTATTCCTCCCAACTGAATCAAACACAAGGGTTAGACCTTCATCCTCTACTTATTAGGAGAGAACACGTGTACGGCTCAGATGAGCCCAAGTGTCTTCAAAGGAACCGTAGATTTTAGGCTACAACATTTGCCCCTAAAAGGGTTTTCACTGTTGGCCCATCTGACGGTTAAGGCCCTTTTACCCAAGGTAGCTTCATTAGGCCCATCTGACGGTTAAGACTTTTTTACCTAAGGTAGTTTTATTTGAAATGAAGGAAATGACGCGCCTTATCCTGGGTTTTACCGGTCCTAATCGACCGTTTTACTCTTTCTTTGGTCATCTTTGACCGGCTCCACAGGTTTCTCACCCCTCTATAAATAACCTTGGTGTGAGCACATTGAATCATTTCACACCTTGAACAAATTTTTCTAGAGAGAGAAGCTCTGCAATTTTTCTAGAGAGAGAGATCGTCCAGCCTCAACTTTCTTCACTGAATCGTCCAGGCGCTTAAGCAGGTATCTTTTCTTTGTTCTTTTCATTCTTCTTTATTCTTTATTTTTTCTTAGAAAATTAATAAAATGGAATCTTCTTCGTCAAATAATCCTAGCCGACCAAGAGCTTGTCTTGACCCTAGAACCGATACTTCTTCTTCGGGGCATTCTAGAGTTGGGCCTCTTCTGGCCGGGTATATATTAATTTGTGGCTTTGGCCGAGAAAGTCAGACGACCCAGTCTTTACCTGTGCAGGGTAATCTGGCGCGCGTCAAGCAAACGGCCCGTCTAAGACGAAAAGTAATAATCCCGTCAAACAGCTCAGATATGGAGGAATCTACTGGACGGGTGCCAGATGAGGCAAGAGAGATCCAAAGTGATGTGCCTTTGGGCGGGCCTCCTTCCTCTGACCACAACTTAGAAGACTCCGAAATAAACCCTGAGGCTAGTCCTTCTGGCAGGGACGTTACTATGGAGGAAATCAGTGAAGGTAATAACGGCAGTGAATCCGATGCTGCCGAAGAGTCAGATGAGGCCTCCACTACCTCGTCAGAAATTAGAAGACGCTTAGGTCCCCTTTCAGACCCTGGCTTCATTTTAGTAAATCGTAAGTGGTTAGAGAAAATGGGACCAGACCCTAGCTATTTATCATCTTACATGCCCATGTCGGGCTTCTCCTGGATCATCCCAAATAAGGACGCGACGATACTGAGCGCGCCCAAGAACCACTTTGCCGTCTACAAGCTGGCCCTGGACGCGGGGTTGAGGTTCCCTCTCCACGAATTATAGACCAAGTGTTGCATTACTACCACATCGGCCATAATCAACTGGCCCCAAACGGTTGGCACAACGTCTTGACGTTCATTGTCGTCTGTGAGCTGCACGGCCTAGCCCTTTCTCTTCAAGCCTTTACTCACATCCATTATGCGGCTAAGGTACCTAGGGCCGTGGACGGGGCATGGCTCAGCATCTGCAACCGTCCAGGCTTCATGACGGCTTGGGGCAAACCGTCAAAGATGCACAAATGGAAGGCTGACTTCATCTTCCTACGGGCGCCCAACGATTCCGCCACTGAGAGCTATAAATTTTACAATCGATCAGTCACGAATACTGGACGGAAGCAGTCTTGGCTGGAGTTGGAGGACAGCTTTGACGAAGAGGTGGTGGAGTACTTCAGAATAAAGGAGTACTCCGAGCCGGCCAACGATCTTTTAAGGGACCATCTAACTTGGATTCCCTTTAAAGAAATGTTTTACCATGATGACTTCTTGGTAGCCGCCGGCTAACTGCGGTTGGCCGATGATAGAGGTATACACTCATATTCTCCAAGTAAAACTTCTTCGTCCGTAGCACATCGGGACTAACCATTTTTCATCTCCTTTGCGGACTCGGCCGTAGAACGTCTCAAAGCTTCGTGGATCGGGCAATATAAGTATGTCTAAATTTACAGACAACTTATGGAAGGAATACGCCAAGAGCAGCACCGAGAAAAGGGCTAAAACACTGGTAACATGAATTTTTTTTTTTTTTTTTTGGGACGAGGATCATTCTGACTCGTCATGAATTTACATCCATAAATTGGACGAGCATTACCCAAAGAAGGAAAACGTCCAAGCATGGACGTCCGTCCTCGTTGGGCTATTCTCGTCTGAGGCATTGAATGCCTTTCTCTTGGACGAGAAGCACCTGAAGAAGGAAGGTGTCCATGCTTGGACGGCCACCCTCTTCGGGCCATTCTCGTCTGAAATGTTAAATATCTTTCTCTGGACGAGAATCACCTGAAGAAGGAAGGCGTTCATGCTTGGACGGCTACCTTCTTTGGGCCATTCTCGTCCAAAATGTTGAATGTCTTTGGACGAGTACCATTGGGACTCGTCCAATTCATTGTACTTTTCACTAGACGAGGATAACCCGAAGAAGGAAAGCGTCCATGCTTGGACGGCCACCTTCTTTGGGCCATGCTCGTCTGAAAGGTTTTAAGTTCTGAAACTGGACGAAGAGTTGATTTCCTGTCTTTGGACGGGAGTCATTTTAGTCCGTCCAATTTTGGGACGGCTTCCTCCTTTGTATCAGTCTCGTCTGCGTTTGGAAATTTTTTCGGACGAGGTCCCCTTAGGAAAGGAGGTGTTCATTATAGGACACCTTCCTTCTTTGAGTGATTTTCGTCTGAGACCTTGTAATTTTTTCTTAGAACTTTTGCCCTTGGGACGACCAGTATGATAACTTGGTTATTTTTTGCGGAAAAATGCTCCTACAAACAAACTCCCACCTGGGAAGTCGTCCTCGTCTAAAAAGAGACCTACCGCAGCAGCGGACCAACCTCCAGCGAAAAAACCTAAAGGCTTTACAAGGAAGAGGGCAGAGAAGACGACTCCTGCTGGTGATGTTGGGGCGAAAACCATACCTCCCCCTAAAGATAAGGTCCTGAAAGAGGGGCCTTCTGCTGCTGCTCCTGCCGAGGGGGAGAAGAGTTCTGACCCCACTGGTCAATTGGACGTTTTGCCTTCTGACTTAGCTGAAGTCAGGCCAGAGTCAGCCTTGGCTTTGGTTGTTCCAGGGCCTGAAACGGCTGCTGAGAACTACTCCGACTTCATTGGTTCAGTGGCAAAGCTGGTATCACAGATGCCGCTGGCTGTTAGGACGGCCTCCATCTCGTCTGGTGAGTCGTATTATCCGAATAGAGTTAGGACAGTGCGGGTCGACGGACAGTCTATGAGTCCGTCCAATAGACAAGCCATCGTTTTTCCCATCGAGATAACTGACTCTCCTCCTCTATCAGATAAGGGCAAAGGCCCCGCTATACCCCCAGCTCCTCCTACCATAGACTCGGACGAGGAGTCTTCTCCTGCTTTCGCAAAAATGTCGAAGGCTGAAAAAGATCGGCTTAAGCAGGAGCTCTTAAAGTGTTACCCTGAATCCTATATCAAAGGATTAAGGGGTGCATCGGCCGGGCATGTGGGCTACGTGTCTCAACTTGCTGCTGAGATATAGTTTTTTGCCGGTTTTGGTTTATACTTGTTCAAAATTGCTGTATTTTTGTAACTCGTCTAATGACTTGATCTGTTTTTCTTGTCCCAGCTTTTTGCTCGCAGCATGCTTACTGAAGAGTGGGCGAGGGAGCTGAGAAAGGAGAATAAGCAGCTCGTCCACCTGGCTACAACGGCAGGCGACAAAGCCATCCATGACATTGAGATGGCTAATACCCTTCATCGTCAATCTCTAGAGGCTTTGGAGAAGAGATCAGCCCTTCAGGAGTCCGAAAACAAGAATTATCTTGTTACTATTAACGACCTATACAAGGAGCATGACCGTCTGAAGATGGTCATTGATGCTGTCTCTACAAATCTAAAGGGTGAAAGAAATGATGCTCTCCTTGCCGCCGTTCAACTGAGGAGGGAGAACATTCTCCTAAGGGCGAAGACTGCCCGTCTGGAAAGGGAGGCGGCCAAGGCTTTTGATGATGCCAAGGAAGGGTTGGCTCATGTTATTGAAACGTCTAAGGGTTGGGCCATCAAAGCCTTTGAGATGCTGGCTGAGGAAGCTGAGGTCCCCAGCTTCGTTCGTCGTCTGGAGTATCAACAGAGCGTCCATCAGGCTATGGTATGTGCCGAGGAACCTCCAGAGTTTTTGGATTCGGACGACGAAGCTGCGGTTGAGGAGGATAACCCAGAAGACGATTAAGAAACTCGTGCTGAAGACGAAGCCACATTTTAGGTTTATTTTCATGTTTCTTGGCTTGTTTGCCATTGTACCTTTAACTCTTCAGTTCTTAGGTTGTAATTCTTGATCAATCATATATGAAGGAGAATTTTTGTCAATTGCCTGTCTTTTATTTTTCTGAATTCCAATTTGACTAAGTATTGAATGAGCTTCGTCCTGAATGTTGGACGATCATCACAGGTGTTTAAGGAAATAGCAACGTGCTTGCCTTTAGACGACCGAAAATCTTTCCAAAATGCATCCAGGTAAAAGAAAAGACTCGTCCTGAACTTTTGGACGGTCTACCATCCAAGTAAAAGAAGAGACTCGTCCTGAACTTTTGGATGGTCTAAGATATTTAAATGAATTACGCATGCCACTTCTGATCCTTGCCCTTGGCCGATCTGGGTATTTGGACGGTTTGCAAAGCACATAATGCAAAAGATTGCCTTCTTTGTCCTAGGACGATTACAAATCTCTCAAAAAAGTGCTTATAGAGGATCGTCCTGGTAGTCTAGATGGTCTTCTCCTTTTAGGCGAGTCTTGCCCCCAATTGGGAAAGCGGCCAATACAGAATGGCCTCATGGACGAGCCATACTTTAGCCGTTTTTCTTGAGTTGGTAACACTCGTCCTGCAGTGTCAAAATATTACAAAGGCATTTCTAGTTTGTGGACGTTTTAGACGACCTTCTGTCTTTAGCTCGTCCTATAGGCTTGTCTCATCCCCCCCCCTTCTTGGGCTAAGCTCAACCATATATGATGGACGAACCATAGTCCAAGAAGGAGAGCGGCCAACCGTGGCCAAGCCTGCTGATATTGCTAAGGACGAGCTTTAGAGGCATGGTCTAACAATTTCCTAGCCGCCTTCCTTGAGGGAGCAACACTCGTCCGAAAGTAGCGATCCCTTACTAGGGTCTTTACTACTTAGCTGCCCGTGTATTTGAAAATAAGTAACCTTTACTAAGGGCTTATTTCTGGTCAGCTTTCTCTTAGAGACTTTGACGTTTCTCTTACTGGAGATTTTGTCAATTTGATTGCCAATTTGTGTTGTCAACCTTTAGGTTGTTATTCTTTTGGTTGGTCTCTTCGAGGGAGTGATGTTCGGCATATAAGTGAGTATTTTGTTCCAAGTTATTGTCAC
This sequence comes from Beta corolliflora, assembly GCA_947648045.1. Lineage (NCBI taxonomy): Eukaryota > Viridiplantae > Streptophyta > Magnoliopsida > Caryophyllales > Amaranthaceae > Beta > Beta corolliflora. Next base: position 181,965 of record CANSZD010000832.1, read on the forward strand.
TTTTAGACTAGTAACTGATTTAATGCCCCAAGGTGAACTAACTTGGTGAAAATAAACATGAAAATACAGACGATAAGATAGTAGGAATTGTATTATATGAATTTTTCTTGACTAAGTGTCAAGATACATGTATACAATTCTTTTTTCTAGTCTGTGCCGTGGCACTTTGGACTTACTACAACTTTCAGCTAGATTCCTAACGATGATTGAGTTAGACGTGGTACTTCTTCAGATTATCTGAGTTCCAAGTGCGCTGTATAATCCGTCCATCCAGATCTTGGAGACGAAAGGTTCCACTGTGCAGCTCTTCTATAATCAGATAAGGTCCTTCCCAATTTGGTGTTAGCTTCCCCATCTCCTTGGCTCGTCCAACAGCCTCCATCTTCCTAAGAACAAGATCACCCACCTTGAGTGGTCGTCTAGCGACTCTCTTGTTAAATTCCCGAGCCATTCGCAACTTGTACAATTGCATTCTTAGCAAGGCATTGCCCCTGACTTCTGGGACTTGATCTAAAGCCGTGCGCAATGCAGCCCAGTTGGCATCTTCTATGTACAACATGACTCGTAGGGTGGGTTCTTCAATCTCAATGGGCAAGACGGCTTCAGAACCATAAACTAACATGAAGGGTGTCTCCCCTGTAGAATTTTTGGCAGTTGTGTTGATGGACTATAACACTAGCTGCAGTTCTTCAACCCATTGTCCCTTGACATTATCCAACTTCCTTTTGATTCCATTGGATAGAATCTTGTTGAAGGACTCTACTTGCCCATTGGTTTGTGGGTGGGCGACTGCAGCGATGTGAGCCTTGATTTCTCTTTCTGCCAACCAATCTTTCAGTTTTGGCATTTCAAACTGTGGGCCATTATCAAAGACGATGGACTGTGGCATGCCAAAACGAGTTATAATGTTTTTCCAAATAAAGCCCTTGACGTCGTTTGTTGTTATACCTCGCATGGCTTCAGCCTCTATCCATTTAGTGAAGTAGTCCACAGCTACTATTACAAACTTCTTTTGCCCAGCGGTCACCGGGAAAGGTCCTAGGATATCCATGCCCCATTTGGCAAAGGGCAGAGGGAACAAGATGGGACTTAAGTAGTTTGATGGCTTCTGATGCAGGTTTCCATGTTTCTGACAACTATCACACTTCTTTGCATAGACAAGGGCATCCTCCTTTAAGGTCGGCCAGTAATACCCCGTCCTTAAAGCCTTTTCACCCAATGCCCTTCCCCCAATGTGAGATGCACATGCTCCTTCATGGAGTTCCTTCAGAACCTCTAGGCCATCCTCTCTGGTGACACACTTGAGGAGAGGGCGATTGAATGATTTCTTGTAAAGGATCTCATCCCATAGTTCAAACCACTTGTCTCTAGCCTTCACGTACTTGGCCTCCACAGGATCCGTGGCGGCCCGTCCCCGATTTCTTGTATTCTATTATGGGCTCCATCCACACTGCTCCTCGGCTAAGAAACATGACTTGTTCTTGGTCAATACTCTTTTTGGGTTTTACTTCCCAAAAAACTGTTCTTGGCGCATCACCTTCAGCTGAGCTGGCCAATTTTGAGAGAGCGTCTGCTTGATGATTTTATGACCTTGGCACTTGGTCGAGAACAAATCGTTTCAAAGGCTGAACCTCATCTTTGATCAGACGCATATATTTGCTCATCGATGCTTCTTTACATTCAAAGTCTCCATTAACTTGACTGATGACCAAGAGAAAGTCTGATTTGGCCTCAATTTCCAAAGCTCCTGCCGCTTTACACATTTTGATTCCCGCTAGAAGCGCCTCATATTCAGCTTCGTTATTGGACGCTTGGATTTGGAATCTTAACGCATATTCAAACTTGTCCCCTTCTGGAGATTGACAGGTGATGCCAGCCCCACATCTATTGACTCTGGACGACCCATCAACCATGAGCGTCCAATGCTTCCTTCCTTTAGCTGGATCAGAAATCGGCTCTATGGTTGGCCGAGTAAGCTCAACTATAAAATTTGCCAAGGCTTGCCCCTTAATGCTTTCCTTGGTTCAAATGATATATCAAACATGTTAAGCTCAACAGCCCATTTTAGCATTCGCCCGGCGGCTTCCATCTTCTGCAGGACTTGCTTCAAAGGTTGATCAGTGTAGACAAGTATACTGTGCGCCAAGAAATAGGGCCTTAACTTTCTACTTGGCATGACGAGGGCTAACCCAAACTTCTCGACGGGAGTGTATTTGTTTTCCGCATCTTTGAGCACGTGACTCACAAAGTATATTGCGACTTGAACGGATTCTCTTTCAGCCAGCAGAACGGCGCTCACAGCCTGAGTGGACACAGCCAAATATACAAACAACTTCTCCCCCTACGTGGATCGACCAACCTAGGCGAGTGCTAGAAGGTGGTCTTTGACTTGCTGCAGCGTTTGCTCCGCCTCGGCTGTCCACTCAAACTTGGCCCTCTTCTAAATCGTGGCAAAGAAGTGATGGCACTTGTCACCTGACTTGGACAAGAATCGTCCAAGGGCAGCCAAGCAACCCGTCAGTCGCTGAACTTCCTTGATCTTTGACGCGGATTTCATGTCTAAAATCGCTTGGATCTTTTCCGGGTGGGCTTCTATTCCCCCTCGATTTACCAAGAAGCCTAAGAACTTCCCGGAACAAGACTCCAAATACGCATTTGCCGGGGTTCAATTTTAACTTGTATTTTCTGAGAGTCTCGAAAGTCTCTCTCAAATCACCAACATGACCTTCATCTTAACGACTCTTGACTATCATATCATCAATATAGGCCTCCATGTTTCTTCCCAACTGTGGCTAAAAGACTGTATTGATCAATCTTTGAAAGGTGACCGGGGCATTACGGAGGCCAAAAGGCATCCTTAGCCAGCCATACAGGCCTTTCTCAGTAATGAAGGACGTTTTGTCCTGATCCTCTGACCACATAGGGATTTGATGAAAACCTGAATAAGCGTCCATGAAGCTTAACAAAGCATGGCTGGCAGTGGAGTCTACTAGACGATCCAACTTAGGCAAAGGGAAGTTGTCCTTGGGACATGCCTTGTTTAGATCAGTGTAGTCCACACACATCCTCCAAGTGCCATTAGGCTTTGGCACCATGACCACATTTGTTATCCATTCTTGATAATAGGTTTCTTTGATGAATTTCGACTCCAACAACTTCTGAACTTCCTGGTCGACCGCCTGATTCCTAGCCGGTCCCAAATGTCTTTTCTTCTGACGAACAAGTTTTAAATTTGGATCAACATTCAGCCGATGGACGGCTACTTCTGGATCAATTCCAGGCATTTCTTCAACACAATAAGCAAACACGTCTTGAAATTCTTTCAGCAAGCTGATTAAAAGGCCCCTTAACTCAGGAGAGAGCGAGGACCCAATCTTCAAAGTTCTTTCTGGACGAGCCTCATCCAAACAGACATCTTCAGGGACCTCCACTGGCTCTGGACGTTCTAGTGCTAGTCCCATGATGGCCGTCACTTCCTCAGACGAGGGAGGTTCTTCCTTGACGGGCTCATACTTTCTTTTCTTGCTGGGGAGATGTTCAGACGTTTTTCTTGAGGGGACGAGAGGCGTCTGAGGACTCTCAATTGCCAGCTTCAACGAGGCCACTTGGTCCCTTACACTTTCAGACGTTTTCCTTTCGCCAGCAACCTTCGTCTTATTTTTCCCAATTCCAGACGTTTTTCGTTCGCCACCGATCTTCGTCTGGGCTTCATTACATGCTTTCCATGATGACGGCTTAAGGGTAGTTAGATAACATTCCCTAGCCGCCTGCTGGTCTCCATACAAGGAGTCAATCTTGCCATCATCACACTCATACTTCATAAGCATCAAATGAGTTACTATTACAGCTTTAACATGATTCAACGTAGGTCGTCCAAGAATGACATTATAGGCTGTCAAATCGCGGACGACCAAGAACTTGACAAACAAAGTCCGCGAAGCCTCCTTCTCTCCAACCCGGATAGGCAACGTTACTGTTCCCATGGGATGGATAACTCCTCCCCCAAACCCTATGATGGGATGGTGGACGGGAACCAAGTTCTTTTCGTCAAACTTCAATCTGGACAAACAATCAGCACTAATGATGTCCGTCGAGCTTCCAGTGTCAATCAGAATTTTTCTTACTCTCAAATTTGCTATCTTCATTTCTACAACCAAAGGATCATCATGGGGGGTCCTCAGCTTCCCCCGATCTTGTTCACTAACCACCACTTTTGGGAAGGGCTCGGCCTTTGTCCGATCAGTTAGTAAGACTTGGCCGAGCTCCCTGAGGTAGTTTTTGTGCCCTCTATTGGTTGGCCCTCCAGCAGCAAATCCTCCTGAAATAACGAGGACGACATCTTCATCAGTGCTTTCACTCTCCTTTTTCTTGCTTTGACGATCATCTCTCCTCTGAAACTTCTTTCCCCCTTGGGGTAAGTATGAATTCATCTTTCCTTTTCGAGCTAAATCCTCCAAAGCTCTCTTAAGGTGTTTACATTCATTTGTTTCATGACCGCAATCCTTGTGAAAATGACAATACTTGCTCTTGTCTCTGTTTCTATAAGGCGTCTTCATCTCGGCCGGAGCCTTCAGCTCGTACTGGTCCTTGATCTCCATGAGAATGGAGTATTGGTCCTTGCTGAATTCGATGGGGTTGGACGAAGAAGGCTCGGATTCCTTTCTCTTGCTTCTTCTGGACGAAGTAGTGGTTGAGGTAATTGCCCAACTCTCGGCCTTTTTGGGGTTGCTCTTTTTTGGCTGAGCAACCTCTTCAGGCTTCTTAGGCTCGGGATGCTTTGCCTCAGCACATACTTCAGTGGCATGAATAAAAGCTTCGGCTTCCTTTAAAGCCTCGGCAAGAGTATTGATTTTCTTCTTAACAAGATCGAACTTAAAACTTCCTGGCCTTAGTCCCCTGATAAAGGCGTCAAAGGCCACCCCGGCATTGAGATCTTGAATCTGAAGGGCTTCCAGATTGAATCTCTTAATAAAACTTCTAAGAGCCTCTTTAGGTCCTTGGACGACCTTTCCCAAGTGCATGCTTGTTTTTTGCTCTTGCTTATTAGCAACAAAGTGACTAGTAAATAAGAAACTGAGTTCAGTGAAATTGTTGACTGAATTGGGTGGAAGATTGTTAAACCACTTCTGAGCTACTCCCTTCAAAGTTGCTGGGAAGTTCTTACACCAAGTAGCATCATCTACTCCTTGGACTAACATCTGATGTTTGTAAGCAGATAGGTGATCGTCTGGATCGGTTGTTCCATCAAAAGGATCTATAGTAGGAAGTTTAACCTTTGGGAATGGGGGCGCCTCCATGATCCTGGCCGAGAAGGGAGTAAGCCAGTTAATCCGGAGAGCTCCCATCTGTCCCTCAATGGGTACGAACTCCTTACGATATTCCTTAATCAAAGGATCAGATGAAGTGTTTGCAAGGGCTGCTCGCCTATAAACCATGGGCTGAACCACCGTCCTCTCTTGTCTTGGGTGGGCAAGAGAGAGGCTTAAACTCTGTCCTTCCGTTCTGGTCGGCAACCTCAATGGAGGGTCCCTCATGTATGGTGTAGACCCTGTCGCTGATCGTTGCAATGCAGCAGCCTTCTTTGCCTCTAGGTATTCTCTGGTATCTGTTTCCATTCGATGCCCACTTGGACGAGCCTGATCCTGGGTCCTAGCCACCAGGTTCCAGTCCATCTTCCTTCGCTGTTCACTGCCTTCTGGCTGCTTTCCTCTGGCCGTCCTCCTAGAGGGTTCCTGAGGAACAGGTCGACTAGGTTCTGGACGGTTCTCTTGGGAACGTCCCCTAGGGGGAGCTTGATTGTTGACTGCTGGCTCAGGGTTAAGACGGAAAAACAGCATGTTGCTCTTGATCTGTTCCTGGACGACTACTGCCATCTTTGCCGGGAAGTCATTTAAGGCGTTCTCTAGATGGGCGGCAGTCACTGGACGTTCAAGATTCTCTTGAATGACAGGTTGCTGGCTTGGTCCAGGAACATGGACGATGGACGGGGGTCTATCCCTTCCTCGAGGCGGTCTCTCGTGTTCTACTGTGTCTTCGACATTAACCTGAAGACTTCGGTTTCTGGCAATGTTGGACGATTGACAATCAGTCATCGTTGCGTCTCCCCACAGACGGCGCCAAATGTTTAGTCCCTTGTTCAGCAAGTAAGCTGTAGACTTAGCTTTCTTGTCTAGCAAGTAAACTAGTATCCCTTAGATGTTCTTCCTTGGAGACTTGTGCAACAAATGTCTGAATCAACCTAGCCCAAGCTTGAGCTTCGCTCCCGAACCTGCAAAAAGGGACCCACCCTGGAGGTTTGGGTGGTGGTTCCCCCTCCGAAGCTTAAGTCTGATATCAGGAGTTGTAAGAGAAAGTAGAGATAGAAAGATAAAGTGAGAGAGTAGTTTTACAGAGTAACTTTGCACTGTTTGCATTGAATGATCTTTCTCCTGATTTCAGGGGTATTTATAGTGATAGCAAGATGACAGCTAACCATAAAATCAACCCTAGAATAGAGACATCTGAGTGGCTAAGGAATCATATCATGACACGTGGCGGGCCATGATTTGTGAAGGATTATCAACCACTCACTAATAGCCACCTCCAAAGGCTGGGCTCTGACCAACTGTTGGGCCAGAAAAATAAAGCCTTTTCCTCCCAACTGAATCAAACACAAGGGTTAGACCTTCATCCTCTACTTATTAGGAGAGGACACGTGTACGGCTCAGATGAGCCTAAGTGTCTTCAAAGGAACCGTAGATTTTAGGCTACAACAATAACAATAACAATAACAATAATATTAATATTAATAATAATAATAATAATAATAATAATAATAATAATAATAATAATAACAACAACAACAACAACAACAATAACAATAGCAATAACAAATAATAATAACAATAATAATCATAATAATAACAAATATAATCACAATTATAATCATAATAATTGCATTAGCAATAATAATAATAATAATAATAATAATAATAATAATAATAATAATAATAATAATAATAATAATAATAATAATAAAAATAATAATATTTTTATTATTATTATTATTAATGAACTTTTAGAGTACTAGGAAAATAGTTCCATATGAAAAGTTATCAAACAATATTACGGAGTACTCTTCACCGAAAATAAATATTGAAATACTCCATTGTAAAAAAGTAGTCCAGCTAGTAGCCTAGTAGCACACAGTTAGGTGATTCAACCTATAAAGTTGTTTGCCATTGTAATGATATCAACATCTCTGAATATTCCATTTACTGTAGAACATACCTACCCGTTTGCAAATCACTTTTTCTAAATGTCCAGCAGTTCATGAACTGAAACGAAAATAATAATAATAATAATAATAATAATAATAATAATAATAATAATAATAATAATAATAATAATAATATTATTATTATTATTATTATTATTATTATTATTATTATTATTATTATTATTATTATCATAATTATTATTATCTAAATAATAATAATAATAATAATAATAATAATTATAATAATAATACTAATAATAAAAATAGTAATAGCAATAATAATAATAATAATAATAACAATAATAATAACAATAATAATAATAATTGAATAATAATAATAACAATAATAATAATAATAATATTAATAATCATAATGAACTTTTAGATATATACAGAAAATAGTTCAATGTGAAAAGTTTTCAAACAATATTATTTACGGAGTATCATTCACCAAAAAGAAATAATCAATAAGTATTAACATAATATTATCAATACTTATTATTATTATTTTTATTATTATTATTATTATTATTACTAATAATTGTAATAATAATTATTATTATTATTATCATAATTATTATTATCTAAATAATAATAATTATAATAATAATAATAATAATAATAATAACAATAGTAATAGCAATAATAATAACAATAATAATAACAATAATAATAATAATAGAATAATAATAATAATAACAATAATAATAATAATAATAATAATAATAATAATAATAATATTAATAATCATAATGAACTTTTAGATATATACGGAAAATAGTTCAATGTGAAAAGTTTTCAAACAATATTATTTACGGAGTATCATTCACCAAAAAGAAATATTGAAATACTCCCTCCGGTTCCTAAAGATCCTCCCTCTTTTACTTTACTAGTTGTTGCACCGCGCGCCTACGCGCGCGGCACCCCAAAATAGCGTACTTGCTATATTCGAATCATGTTGAATTTAGTTAGCAAGATGATTGTGAAGTAATTGTTCCAAAACAATTGATGCTTGCACTTGATGCTTGGGGTGTAAGGAGCAAATACAAAAGTAAAGTGTACATACACCATTTATTCAATATGACCATACTATGGGCAGACAATATACATTCCAGTGGTTGTTTGAAGTGCAACTTAAAGTTTAAATGTAACAATTTTAGAGGGTCATCTAAACTGGAACTTGTTGCTAACTTGTAGTTATTTCACATGTCTTTAAAGTGATTTCGAAACGGAGCTTTGGTCTACTCCCATAAGATGGATATACGCTTCCACTGCATGACCATAATTCTGGAAATTGACGCATTTGGCGTGATTTGAATATAAAAGCTTGTTGCCATCAACTCATTGAAGATGGTGGTAAAGGGTTGTTAAGTAAATGTAAATGTAAATGTACAAGGTTTAGAATCTATGGTATATTTGAGATTAGCACGAGAATGGATGTAAAGTTAGAATAATTTTTAGGTCATGATCATGCGAGCCATTCTAAAATGAATCAATAAATTAATTGGTAAACCTTATTTTCTTATAAGGTTACACATATCTCACAAAAACAAATACAATTTGAACAATGAGAACTTAAAGAAATAATACCTCCAAAATGACCAAACCCTAGACCAATAATATGCGCGCGAATATATGTCATCTCCCAAGTTAGTGAAGCTCGTACAGTATTACTACTAATTATCCGAGATCATAATGAGCTAATGATTTGCATCACATAAGAACTTTCCTACAATCAGGGTTTGTTTGCATTAGACATGAGAGCTAGATATTTCAATCGACTTATATGAGTAAGATATTCGGTTAGGAACACCAAGTAGGTCTCAACAATAATTCGTAGTCTTATATTCTATGTCAGGAACAATAAGTGGTTCATCCTCCAAGTATAATTTGCTTCCCACTCTCCTCGATCCCAGATTAGTTCACATTCCTTCTCACTCTCCTTGGTCCTAAATTAATTCACATTCCTTCTCTCACCCACCTTGCAAGACATTATTTGTTAAGTGATCCAAATGGCAAAATGGTTCAAAGGTCTCATGTATATGTGATAGTCGACCCACGAATCACACAGACTTACCCCACCAACCCGCTCTCCCCCCTCAAATCTTGAATCTAAATTTTATTTACAACACGCTTGGATGTAATTCAAGAGAATTAGTACATAGCTTCAGGTGCAATCAACCTTGATTTTCTATGTTGAAAGTTGTTCAATAGATTGACTAATAAATGATGGTATATCGATTAGTGAAGCTTCAATGTACCATCGATGCACCGAAAACCTAACCCCGCTTGGTCATCGGAAACCACCACCCAAAGGCTTGGGAGCCCAATAATTAGCTCTGTTGTCACTTCTCATGTGTAATGTGCATGACAATGGAACTAAGCATAACCCTCTACTCCTCAAGTCCTTTGGCTCTTGATCATATGAATCCTAACAATAGCAAAAAAGAGTAATAAATTAAACTATAGCAATAGCTACGGTAAAAAGAGTTAAGTAGAAAAAATTTGGGGTATACTGTCCGTTTATAATTGGAATGTGATAAAAAAAATATATGTTGGAATTTAGAAACAGAGGTAGCACAAGATTCCATTTGTGTCCATTCATATACTCTGGTAGTGTTACGTTATCACCTCTCACTGTATCGTCTGGATTCATCTCTTATATTTAGGAGCACAACCTAATAAGGTTGGTAGCTAGTAAAACTTCTTGAAATCAAAACAGTTAATTAGTGACAAAAAATTGGAAGTGTTTGATGGAATGATAAGAAGTAGGAATATATATATATTATAAGCTATTCTTGCATGTAGCCATGTAATATTATATTATAGCTAGGATTCTGATATTTTGATTTTGAGATAAATGCCATGACTGTTCTCGTTTTCTCTAAAAAGAAGAACAATTGATGTCCGAATGGTCAAGTAATTTAGCTTAAGCAAAAGCGGCTAACAAACGCAGATAATAAAAACAATCAAAAATATTGATCAACTTATAAATCTTTTGATCTCAACTTGCCTCACGAAGTGAAATTGCGTAACTCTTATTGAAGAAATTTTGTATTTGTATAGCATAATTTTTAAAGAGAAAAATCAGAAGAACAAAAGAGATGAAGAAGGATGATGAACCCATTAATTTTATTTGCAGCAGGACACAAAGAACCCAATAAAGAGAAAATAAGAAAAAAAACTTACATGTGCTAGGATTAGAGCAGTGGAGATACGATCCAGAGCAAAAGAGAAAGGGAGAGCAGCTGAGCACTAATATCTCAAATATGCGTGAGGGAGAAAAAGCCTCAGCTTCAAATTGGGGTGTGCAACGAAAACAACAAAAATACTTGCATCGAAAATATACAAATTGGCTAGGGCATTTCAAATTGCAAGGATATCAATTATGAACTTCAAAAAAGTAGTAAGTAAAATAAAACATAATATGTGATACCAAAAGGGAAGTGGAATCATAACCCTAAGCAATAGTGCATTAGAACAGGATGCCTGAATTTAAACATGAAGAGTTAAAGAGTGTGTTCTAGGCACATGTACAAGCCAAATTAAGCAAGTAAGCATTGGCCAAGGAAGAACATTCATTCTAATTGTAACAAATAAAAAAGTGAAATCCTCTCTCTGACTTCCACAACTGGAAAACTGTATGAAACACACAGGCCTGCAAAAAACACATCAGTAAATATATGTTACAATAAACCGAATCTCGAGGAAAAGAGGCAACACAGTAGAGGAAACGCAAGCGTACAAGAAACCTTACCTTTTTCCTCTAAGCAAAAAGGAATGATAATGGTAAAAAAAATGCAGTAAACCAAGAGGAGTAATGAGAGAAAATGCAGGAAACCTTACCTTTTTCCTCTAAAATACAACCTCTAGAATTGTTCATTATTATGAGCCTAGTGGGATTTGAACCCACATCGTTTGTGTATTTCACAATGCTCTACCAATTGAGCTAGTAGGCTATAAAATTGTAACACCCCCACGACTCCTCCTTATATATACTAGGAGAAATTACGGGAGTTGTTATGTCACGCATGATAATACGTAAGGCTAATCAGAGAATACAGCGGAAGTCTTTTAAAATAAACTGGAAATACTTTAATACAACTGAAATAAGAAAGTATGTAAATGAGTTACAAACTCGGAAACTATCCCATAATAGTCCCATCTTCAAAACAAGTCAAACCTTGACCCCAATGGTCAAGTAAAGTTAAACATATAATCCAAAATAACTTAAATACATAAGAAAGTACTCGTGTACTATAATTCCCATCCAGATGCTTATGATTCCCATGCACATCAAGAACTTGTACCTGAAACTTCTCCTCTAAGCTCTGCTCGCCAAATGGGTCATCACAGGGTTGTTGAAGAAAAACAACAACCAAAAGAAAACAAAGAAACACATACATCAGCAACGCTGAGTACATAACACTACTAAACTAATGCAATTAATGATGCATGCAATCCTCAAACAACTTCGGCTTGCTTTTCTTGTGACACTACATGCGACAAGCACATAACTGAACTTACTAAATACTTCTTTTTAATATTATTTGGCAATGAACGGGCACCGTCCTCCTCTTGGAATCATACGGGCTACTATTCCTTGTGTAAGAGATCCCACACCTCTTACTAAAGTTCCATGAACTTTAAATAACTTGACTCGAGAATTTTAAGCTTGTTAGTAATGAAAGAGGGTGAGAGTGAGCCTCTAGACTCAACATCTCAGAGATATAGAATACGAGTGACGCCTAGTCCACTCAAAGATCTTGATAATTGGAATTCCATCAACTTGCTCAATAAAATAAAAGCATTAGCATCGTCATGCTAAGCTATATGCAGGAGTGCAGTTTCACACTAACTCCCCCCTTATGTTCAATACTCATGGGGGATCCATCCCAAGAGTTTTATTGCCAAAGCCCATTATGTGAGACACAATCACAATAATAATACATCTATCAAATAAATTAATTTCTTATCTTTCTTTAACAAGTGAATGCAACAAACACCATAAATAACTTAATTCTAAATTCTTTGAGACCTTGCTCATCGTATTACTTTAATGACTCCATGAGTCCTTTCTTACTTTCATAAGGATCCATGATCCAATCAATTGAGTCCTTGCTCAATGATTCAACTACTTGTGAGACCTTGCTCAATAACTTTAAAACTTGTGAGACCTTGCTCAACAAAATAAATAACTTCTAATGAGACCTTGCTCAATAACTTTAAAACTTGTGAGACCTTACTCAACAAAATAAATAACTTCTAATGAGACCTTGCTCAATAACTTTAAAACTTGTGAGACCTTGCTCAACAAATATATAACTTCTAATGCAAGCCCTAGCTTCAAGAATAACTTTAAATAACTTCAATCATACTCAAAAGCAATTATCATCAATCACATGCTTTTCGAATATAGGAATAACTAAAAAGTTCCATTCCTAATCTCCTTTCTAAGTTCTCAATATGTACTCAAACAATTATAAGGCATAAGCCACTCCTTACTCCTCATGCTCAATAAATAAACCTTTAAATAATAAAATCAAAGGTCAAAGTGTATGTACCTTGATAACACACAAAATCAACAATTAAAAGCTTCACTTGCTTCTACTATGCTTGAAACCTACCAAGAACAAAGTACTATCAATTAGTACTTACCAATAACAATTCAAAGCTACTTAATAGATAAAAATCAGCACTTTAAAAATACTAATAAAGCTGATTTTTCCTTAAAAAAAAGCTTTAAAAACTATTTTGGGTCATAATCTTGAAAACCTTTACTAGTAGGCAAAACCCACTATAAACTAATACTTAAAACTTCATAAAAGTTAATAATTTGTTAATTTAATTACTGTTGTAATTTAATTATTAAATAATAACCAAAAGAAATTTTTTTTTTTACAAGTGGTTCGAAAACCACACCTAAAAACTACACTTCACCGGCGCCACCACGAGCACCACCCGCACCACCACCGGCGAGCAGTGACAGCACTGGTCGTGCCTCGCCACCACTGCTGCCGGTACGGTAGTGGGACAGGCGGCACTCGTCGGTGCCCCACCACCGCCGGTGGCCGGAAATCACAAGCCAAAAAAAAGGTTTTTTTTTTACATGTGGTTCGAAAACCACAACTCTTGAAAACTAGCACCAACTGCAGCCACGTCGAGCCCAGCTACTGCCACCACTGCCGGCACGGCAGTGGCCCACGCAACACCACCACCTTGATGGCCGAAAAACGCAGGAGAGAGAGAGAGGAAAATAAGAAGAAAATAAAATCAGAAAAAATTTAACTTCTTTGCTTCCTTTTGTTATTTGCAAGATCCTCCTACAATTTTCAAAACAAAAACTAGATTAAACTTGAAGTTTAAAGACAAAACTTGAAGAACTACTAGAGTTTGAGAGAGGAAGAAAACTCCCCTTACTCCTTTGTTGAAGAAGAAGGTGGCTGGAAGAAAGATGGGGAAAACTTAGGGTTTCCTTATTTATAGTGTGGTCTTTTTGGTAAAAGACTAGAATACCCTTACTCATCAAATTACCGAAATACATTTGATAATGAAATTGCCAAAATAATCTTCTCACCAATATTACTAAAATACTTTCTTGAAAAGACTAAAATACTTCTTTGTGAAAATACTCAAATACTCTTTTGGTAAAATGACCAAAATACCCTTCTGCTCTGAAATACTGAAATTAAATAGCTTTAATAGTTCAAAAATGATTAAACTATTTAATTAAATAACTTAAAAAATATGGGGGATTATAGTCTACCCCCCTTAAAAGAAGTTTCGTCCCGAAACTTAAACAAAACCTCCTCTCTTCTCCAAGCTTTCAGCTTGAAAGCTTATGAGCATTACGCCCTAATATAGTTCTTTCTTAAGAAGTAGCCAAATAATACGCTACTAAGTAAAACAAGTAGCCAAATAATACGCTACTAAGTAAAACAAGTAGCCAAATAATACGCTACTAAATAAAACAAGTAGCCAAATAATACGCTACTAAATAAAACTTTTGCCTTGAATGTTTAAACCATGAAATGCTTCCTTTACTTGAAAAAGTTTTCCTTGAAAACTCTAAAAATCGTGCACAAATGCAACAAATTCGTACTAATTTCTAGCAAAATGCACGCACGCACGCACTCTACCCCCCTTAAAGGAGTTACGTCCCGGAACTCAACTCACCTAGTCAAAGAGCTCAGGATACTTCTTTCTCATCTCATCTTCAGTTTCCCAGGTAGCCTCTTCGGTACGCTGGTTAGACCACAAAACCTTGAGTATCTTTATATCTTTATTTTTTGTACTCCTCACTTTCGAGTCCAAGATCTTCACAGGTCTTTCTTTAAAAGAAAGCGTCTCATCCACTTCTATAATCTCGGGATCTAATACGTGAGACTTATCGGGTATATATCTCTTTAGTTGGGATACATGAAACACATTATGCACCTTTCCCAAGTTATTCGGCAAATCCAAACGATAAGCTAATCTTCCAATTCTTTCAATAATGTCATAGGGACCTATAACTTCGGGCTAAGCTTTCCTTTTTGCCCAAAACGCATCACCCCTTTCATAGGTGACACCTTTAGTAAGACTTTCTCGCCTACTTGATACTCACTATCTCTTCTATTCTGATCTGCATAGGCCTTTTGATGATCCTGGGCCGCCCTCATCTTCTCACGGATATATCTCACTTGATTCACGGTATCTTCAATCATTTGCGGTCCCAAAGTAACCGCCTCGCTAATATCATTCCAGCACAACGGACTGCGACATTTTCGACCGTATAGGACTTCGAAAGGAGCCATCTTAATGCTAGAATGGTAACTATTATTGTATGAGAATTCTATTAAAGCCAACATCTCAACCCAAGTCTTAGGGTAATCTAAGGCACACGCTCTCAACATGTCCTCGAGAGTCTGAATGGTTCTCTCCGATTGACCATCAGTTGCTGGATGAAAAGCTGTACTCTTAAGCACATCGGTCCCAAAAGCTTTCTGTAATGCTTCCCAAAAATGAGATAAGAATCTTGAATCCCTATCAGACACAATAGTGGAAGGAACCCCATGATGCCTCACCACTTGGTCCACATATACTTTACCACACTGTTCCATCGACCAATTGTCCTTCATCGGGACAAATTTTGCTACTTTAGTTAGTCTATCTACAATCACCCACACTTTGGTGAATCCTTTTGCTGTCTTGGGAAGACCTACAACGAAATCCATTGCTATGTCATCCCACTTCCACTCAGGCACTGGTAACGGTTGAATCGTTCCTTGAGGTCTCTTGTGTTCGCTCTTCACCTTCTGGCAAGTCAAACACCTAGCAACAAATTCAACTACTTCTCTCTTCATATTGTTCCACCAGAACATCAGCTTCAAGTCCTTATACAACTTATCCCCTCCAGGGTGGATAGAATAAGTCGTGTTGTGCCCTTCTTTCATCACTTTCTCTTTCAACTCGGTGCAAGTCGACGGTATACACCACCTTCATTGAATCGGACACTTCCATCGTCATGGATGCTAAACTCCTTTGTCTTCTTCTCCTCGATCAGCTTCTTTATCTTCTCCATTTCCTCATTCCCTTCTTGAGCCTTTAAAATTTCTTCATTCAATGTTGACTGAATTGAAATGGCATTTAAGCATGCTTCCATTCCACCACTGCCAACAACTTCAATGTTGAGCTTCCTAAACTCATCACACAACTTATCTGGAAGTACCAAAGTACTTAAACTATGGCTAGACTTGCGACTTAGCGCATCGGCAACGACGTTTGCCTTTCCTTCATGGTATAAGATCTCAATATCGTAGTCATTAACCAACTCCAACCATCTTCTTTGCCTCATATTCAAATCTTTTTTAGTATACAAATACTTTAGACTCTTGTGATCCGTGTACAACTTCACCTTCACTCCATACAAGTAGTGTCGCCAAATCTTCAAAGCAAACACTATTGCGGCTAACTCTAGATCATGGGTTGGTAATTCACTTCGTACGGTTTCAATTGCCTAGAAGCGTAGGCTATAACCTTTCGGTTATGCATCAACACACACCCTAAACCATTTTTCGAAGCGTCACTATATACCTCCAACTCAGCATTCTCCTCTGGCAACGTCAAGATCGGAGTTGTAGTCAACAACTCCTTAAGCTTCTTAAAAGTTTTTCTCACACTCCTCGGTCCATATGAACTTTGTATCCTTCTTCATAAGACTAGTCATTGGTTTAGCTACCCTCGAAAAATCCTTCACAAAACGTCTATAGTAGCCAGCTAGACCCAAGAAACTCTCTTATATCAGTAATATTCCTAGGTGTAGGCCATTCGCTCACTTATCTTCGACGGATCTACGGAATTTCCCTTCTTTGACACAATGTGGCCAAGAAACGCCACTTCTTCCATCCAAAATTCACACTTCGAGAACTTTGCGTAAAGCTGATGCTCCCTAAGTGTAGATAATACCAATCTCAAGTGCTCTTCATGCTCCTCCTGGTTCTTCGAGTAGATAAGGATATCATCGATGAATACAACTACAAATTTGTCCAAATACTCTCGGAACACTCTATTCATGAGGTCCATAAACATCGCTGGTGCATTGGTTAAACCAAATGGCATCACGGTGAACTCATAGTGACCATACCTCGTCCTAAAGGCAATCTTTGGTATGTCATCCTCCCTAATTTGCAACTGGTGATACCCTGACCTCAAGTCTATCTTCGAAAATATTCCAGCTCCTCTTAATTGATCTAATAGGTCGTCAATCCTCGGTAACGGATACTTATTCTTAATAGTCACCTTGTTGAGATCTCTATAATCGATACAAAGCCTCAAGCTCCCATCCTTCTTCCTTACGAACAAAACAGGCGCTCCCCATGGGGAATAACTAGGTCTAATGTATCCTTTCTCGAGTAATTCCTTTAGTTGCTTGTTGAGCTCCTTCATCTCTGCTGGAGCCATTCTATAGGGTGCTTTTGATATAGGGGCAGTTCCAGGAACTAAGTCTATGGTGAATTCTAACTCCTTTTGAGGTGGCATTCCTGGTACATCTTCCGGAAATACGTCTGGAAACTCATTCACCACCTTCACATGTTCTATCTTAAGCTTCTCTTCTTCCAACCTCTGCACACTACACAAGAATAACGAAGCTCCCTTACTCACTTGCTTTACCAAACTTAAGGATGAAATGATCTTAATTCTACCTTCTTGTGGTTTAGTCTTGAAAGTCACCTTTTTCCCGTTCTTATTCCTCAATCTCACTTTTTGTTCTCCACACAGAATCTCGGCTTTATACTCCTTAAGCCAATCATTCCTAAAATGATCTCCAAGTCTTCCAATGGAAACTCTATGAGGTTGGTTTCAAAGTCTACATCCGCAATTCTCACAAGGACGTTCTCATATACTCTTGAGCAAGTTACTACTTCCCCAGATGGTAACATAATAGGAATTTCAACATCCCTAGGGTTTTCTAAGCCATATTTTGAAACAACTAATTTTGAAACAAATGAACGCTCGGCTCCTGAATCAAATAAAGCTTTAGCAAAAATGGAATTTATAGAAACATTACCCGTAACTACGTCCTTAGACGTCTCAGCTTCTCTAGTACTTATGACATTCAATCTTGCCCTTTGCAGCACACTTAGGGCCGGCTCCACTCAAAATGGTCTTGTTGTAACTATTTTGCTTGTTCCCGCCTTGATAGTTGTTGCCTCCTGAATGGTTTCGATTGCCCTGACCAAACTGGTTTCCGCTCTTGCCCTTGTCAGTCTTCAACTCAGGGTTCTTGGAGAAGCACTCATACTCTCGGTGACCCCATTTGTGGCAGTAGTTACACTCCACTAACTTTCTTTCGCAATCCTTTCCAGGATGATTGTAGGGGCACTTCTTGTAGAAATACACGCGTTCGTCTCCTTTCCTTCCCTTATTAGGACCATTTCCACCCTTCTGTTGTTGATACTGGCCCCCATTCCTTTGGCCACTAGATTGTCCTCCTTGGTGAAAGTTATGCTGAGGCTTGAACTTCTTGTCGTTCCTCTGGAAATTCTGACTAGGATTCTCCTTTCTCTTGTTGTTTGAGCTTTCAACTCCAGCTTGTTTCAAATAGGAACCTAAATGAGCAGCTCTATCGTACACCTCCTCTAAGGTCCTGAAAGTTGAACCTCCTAGCCCAAGCTTCACCTCAAGACTAAGTCCAGTCTCAAACCTAATAGACTTTCTCTCCTCAGTAGGTACTAACTCTGGAGCAAACTTCATCAAACCTACAAACTTCTCATAGTACTGCTCCACAGTCATGTCACCTTGCTTCAACTCATCAAATTCACTGGCCTTTTGCCTCCTCAAGAAATTGGGATAAAATTTCTCCTTCATAGCTCCTCCGAAAGTCTTCCAATCAAAGTCAGGCCATGCCATTAACGTCTCCTTATGTTGCGACCACCAAAAATCGGCTTCCTCCTTGAGGTAGTACGCAGCTATAGCTACCTTCCTATTATCTCGGACATTGGATAGCATCGAATAGCTTCTCAAAGTCCCTAAACCAGTTCTCGAAGCTTGACAGGGATCGCCTTTCCCATCATAAGAAGGCGGTTTACTATCACTAACCCTCTTAAACCAATCAACAGACTTCTTTTTCGAAGGGACTCTCCTAGCTAAATTCGTAGTCACTCGGACCAAATTCCTCAGCTGAGCATCTACTCTAGCGTTTCTATCGGCCATTGATCTGCCCAAGAAAAAAATTCGACTTAAAAATCGCTTATTGGACCCCAATATAGGTCAAAACTACTAAACAAATGCCATGCTGACATTGAATTCTCAATTCCCTCTATAAGGAGCTTTCATACTAACTCTCTTACTAGAGTAGTAGCTCAAAGCAAAACTAGCACTAATTTGTAGTCATACTACACCTTTCAGTCAAAACTGGAATATAGGCAAGTAGAAAATGCCAATCATGTTGCAATCAAACACTTAGTCACATAAAACACATCAAAAATGCTACTAGACCTTAGAACACTTACTAATCTAAGGCACATAAACACTTAGTGACTAATGCGATGCAGTGTACATATGCATATGCAATTCCCTTCCCTTTGCAATTCGACTTTGAAATACTTTTAAGTTCGAAAACTTTTGTAAAATAAAGGTAATATAACCTTTGGAGCTCTGGTAACCACTTTGTAACACCCCCACGACTCCTCCTTATATATACTAGGAGAAATTACGGGAGTTATTATGCCACGCATGATAATACGTAAGGCTAATCAGAGAATACAGCGGAAGTCTTTTAAAATAAACTGGAAATACTTTAATACAACTGAAATAAGAAAGTATGTAAATGAGTTACAAACTCGGAAACTATCCCATAATAGTCCCATCTTCAAAACAAGTCAAACCTTGACCCCAATGGTCAATTAAAGTTAAACATATAATCCAAAATAACTTAAATACAAAAGAAAGTACTCGTGTACTATAATTCTCATCCAGATGCTTATGATTCCCATGCACATCAAGAACTTGTACCTGAAACTTCTCCTCTAAGCTCTGCTCACCAAATGGGTCATCACAGGGTTGTTGAAGAAAAACAACAACCAAAAGAAAACAAAGAAACACATACATCAGCAACGCTGAGTACATAACACTACTGAACTAATGCAATTAATGATGCATGCAATCCTCAAACAACTTCGGCTTGCTTTTCTTGTGAAACTACATGCGACAAGCACATAACTGAACTTACTAAATAGTTCTTTTTAATATTATTTGGCAATGAACGGGCACCGTCCTCCTCTTGGAATCATACGGGCTACTATTCCTTGTGTAACAGATCCCACACCTCTTACTAAAGTTCCATGAACTTTAAATAACTTGACTCGAGAATTTTAAGCTTGTTAGTGAGCCTCTAGACTCAACATCTCAGAGATATAGAATACGAGTGACGCCTAGTCCACTCAAAGATCTTGATAATTGGAATTCCATCAACTTGCTCAATAAAATAAAAGCATTAGCATCGTCATGCTAAGCTATATGCAGGAGTGCAGTTTCACAATAACTCCCTCCTTATGTTCAATACTCATGGGGGATCCATCCCAAGAGTTTTATTGCCAAAGCCCATTATGTGAGACACAATCACAATAATAATACATCTAGCAAATAAATTAATTTCTTATCTTTCTTTAACAAGTGAATGCAACAAACACCATAAATAACTTAATTCTAAATTCTTTGAGACCTTGCTCATCTTATTACTTTAATGACTCCATGAGTCCTTTCTTACTTTCATAAGGATCCATGATCCAATCAATTGAGTCCTTGCTCAATGATTCAACTACTTGTGAGACCTTGCTCAATAACTTTAAAACTTGTGAGACCTTGCTCAACAAAATAAATAACTTCTAATGAGACCTTGCTCAATAACTTTAAAACTTGTGAGACCTTACTTAACAAAATAAATAACTTCTAATGAGACCTTGCTCAATAACTTTAAAACTTGTGAGACCTTGCTCAACAAATATATAATATCTCATGCAAGCCCTAGCTTCAAGAATAACTTTAAATAACTTCAATCATACTCAAAAGCAATTATCATCAATCACATGCTTTCAAATATAGGAATAACTAAAAAGTTCCATTCCTAATCTCCTTTCTAAGTTCTCAATATGTACTCAAACAATTATAAGGCATAAGCCTCTCCTTACTCCTCATGCTCAATAAATAAACCTTTAAATAATAAAATCAAAGGTCAAAGTGTATGTACCTTGATAACACACAAAATCAACAATTAAAAGCTTCACTTGCTTCTACTATGCTTGAAACCTACCAAGAACAAAGTATTATCAATTAGTACTTACCAACAACAATTCAAAGCTACTTAATAGATAAAAATCAGCACTTTAAAAATACTAATAAAGCAGATTTTTCCTTAAAAAAAAGCTTTAAAAACTATTTTGGGTCATAATCTTGAAAACCTTTACTAGTAGGCAAAACCCACTATAAACTAATACTTAAAACTTCATAAAAATTAATAATTTGTTAATTTAATTACTGCTGTAATTTAATTAATAAATAATAACCAAAAGAAAAAAAAAATTTACAAGTGGTTCGAAAACCACACCTAAAAACTACACTTCACCGGCGCCACCACGAGCACCACCAGCACCACCACCGGCGAGCAGTGGCAGCACTGGTCGTGCCTCGCCACCACTGCTGCCGGCACGGTAGTGGGACAGGCGGCACTCGCCGGTGCCCAGCCGGTGGCCGGAAATCACAAGCCAAAAAAAAAGTTTTTTTTTTTTACATGTGGTTCGAAAACCACAACTCTTGGAAACTAGCACCAACCGCAGCCACGTCGAGCCCAGCTACTGCCACCACTGCCGGCACGGCAGTGGCCCACGCAACACTCGCCGGTGCCCAGCCGGCGCACCACCACCTTGGTGGCCGGAAAACGCAGGAGAGAGAGAGAGGAAAATAAGAAGAAAATAAAATCAGAAAAAATTTAACTTCTTTGCTTCCTTTTGTTATTTGCAAGATCCTCCTACAATTTTCAAAACAAAAACTAGATTAAACTTGAAGTTTAAAGACAAAACTTGAAGAACTACTATAGTTTGAGAGAGGAAGAAAACTCCTCTTACTCCTTTGTTGAAGAAGAAGGTGGCTGGAAGAAAGATGGGGAAAACTTAGGGTTTCCTTATTTATAGTGTGGTCTTTTGGGTAAAAGACTAGAATACCCTTACTCATCAAATTACCGAAATACATTTGATAATGAAATTGCCAAAATAATCTTCTCACTAATATTACTAAAATACTTTCTTGAAAAGACTAAAATACTTCTTTGTGAAAATACTCAAATACTCTTTTGGTAAAATGACCAAAATACCCTTCTGCTCTGAAATACTGAAATTAAATAGCTTTAATAGTTCAAAAATGATTAAAACTATTTAATTAAATAACTTAAAAAATATGGGGGATTACAAAAATTACCAATATGATAATTATATTATAGTTTACTAAATGTGGCAATTCATAGATTAGATGGACATTATACTCATTTATATAACCAGGAAATAAACCATTCAACATATATTATGAACCAAAAGTAAAAGTTTAAAAAAAACAAAGGATAAAATGATAAAGGGGCACTTTACTCTGCTAGTGGTTCCACCTAGAGAGATACTATCTTTGGCGACATTCAAGCACAAAAACTGAACCATAGAACACAAAACATTCATCATTGACCCTAAAGTTAAATTGAATAAAATCAGAATTCTTAATAAGCATAAATCCCCTTCCCCTAATAAAAAGACATCCATACCCATCAACAATCAAAATAAAATTTTAAACCATGCAAGCAACAAAATGATTGTTGTCAAAGGAATTTAAAGTAATAAAACCTGACCTGGGAGACAGATGACCAAGGGTGCAGCTGAAGAAATGACGTATCCTATTTTTACATAGTTTTCATCAACCTAATCAAGTTCAGCTTTTCCACAACCATGAGCGGATACTTGGCTACTAAAATTAGGACCTGACTAAACAATGTGTCATAGAGAGCCATGAGATTGTTCTGTCCAACAGCAACACATGCTTTCCCATCCAGTTCAGCTTGCGGCTTTTGCGGATCGTGCAAAAACCGCAATATTGACATATACCTAGAGATTACCAAGTGATAGATTCCTTAACATAGATTTTAACAACCAAAAAGAAAGAAGAAGGCTTAAAACTTTATAATTAACCAGATTCTTAGACTTGTTTCAGTCGCACAAAACCAACATATATCATTCAAAATAATGCAAGAATATTCACACCCCAGGAAAAGGGATTTTTAAAGCAGTGATTCTATCTAATTCATAACCACCGAAATTTTTAAAAGCCAAAAAGTGATTTTAGTAGTATCTATCATAGAGAAACTTCTACAACAACGCTCTAAACTATGGCAAACTGATATGAATAGGACAGTGGTAACAGTCAAAGTATATAGCGCAGTCCCATTATCTACGCTAGATTGTTCCTAATATATGCTCAAACAAGTCATGCCATAATCTAATTATTAGGCTCCCTCAAATGTCAAAATTGGCGTCCAAGAACTAATATTACGAAGTTTTGCAACCCACGTATTGAGTCCAGGATAAAATAACAGTTCTGCTTTAAATTTTTGACATTTGCTGCACTCTCTTGCCTTCAACCCTCGTTAATAGATCAAGTTTCATGTAAGCAATCGTCGATATACGATCCTTAATCGGAAAGTATTTTGCGGAATACTTGTTAGGGAAGGCCTCGCTACATAACATCCCTTTCTTTTCTAATCTCGCAATTATTTCAACTTCTTAGGCATAAAAGTAATAATACTTACAAGGAGTCGCTAATACTAACACATGCAATAACAAACTTTATAGAGAAGGAAAGCCGAAACCCGTTGTTAACCAATTTCCTGAAGCTAAGCCTCTGACGACCAGCACTGACAGCGCCGAAGTGACCAAAATGACTTCATACCCATCAAGGTTCAATTCCTTAAGTTGTGCATTAAACAAAATCAGGTAAAACTTGAAAGAACCTACAGATGCTACAGACAACGTAAAACTTGGAGAGACTCAAGAATTAATTTACCTGCTCACAAAGTGCACCCAATAACCCAATAGGAAGTGTAAGCAATTACCGAGTACAAAAGAAGACGCCGAGATAATTGGCAAATAATCACAAATCTTGATCATCCATCATTTGTGAATTACAAACCAAGAGATAGGAATTCAATGTTGGAATTGAGAGCACGGAAAGACAAAACTCGAACTTTAATTTATGTTCAACATAGGGTCCTTATCAAGTTATCAACCCCGTTTATCCCTTAAACCATCTAATCTCCAAACTCACTCACCCAATCTTTAACTCGAGCAAAAATAACAGCTGCTTTCACCATAATCTATCATGACAAAGAAACATTATGCCTGGAAAAAGCAATTTCAAGAGTAGTAGTAGTATAATATTATCAACCCTAATTCCTTTCACCACTCCCAAAACAGTGTGACAATTGATTTTGGTCTTGAACACCACAAAATAAAGAAAGAAATGGGAAATGAAAGAAGCATGGCAGTGGAGAACAAAAGATTAGAAGCATTGAGGGGGAGCAAGAGGGCGCTGGCACAACTCAAGACGACAATGACAAGGAAGCTGGCATGGAGCTAGTACGCTAAACTACTTTCAACTGAACTCCACAGTCTACACAACTCTTTGTAAGACATCACTTCGGAATGAACCTCCGAAAAACAAAGCATAGTGTCATAAACACATCAAAAACCGAAAAACCCAACAAAAAAAACTCGGGGAGAAGAAAGCTTAAATATTTAACCGGAAATCATTCTAAGCTTTGTTTACACAATTTGCGTGTGGGAATAAGAACGAATAAACTTGGAGATCCATGCTTTTGGGATCCAAAATCAAAGAAATCGCAACAAATTGGAGCAAGTAAACAGATAACAACAAAATTGGAGTAAGTAAACATATACTTTTTATCAACAAAGAGTGAGCTCTAAACATCCTTCCGGCTCTGAAATTGAATCCAACAGTATATTATTTCCCACTTGTAAAAGGTTATGGAAGTATAAATATCATGTGTCTGCAAAAAATCCAGAAGAAAAGAAAGAAAAAGTAGAGGCAAAGTTAGCAAACAATGTCCACATTTTGCGAGAAACTTAAACCAAAAGGCAAAAGAGTAGAAAGAGATCCTGAATCAGAATTAGGGAAAACACGAGTCGAGAAGGGAGTAAAGGAACCAACATTGAAGGTTTCTAATAGTAAGGAGGAAGAAAAAAAATGAAGGGGGAGAATAAAGGACATGAAGGAAGAGAGAAACGCCGGGGACGTCTCAAAGCCACCAAACATGTGCCCTAGACGTCCCCACTTTTTACCAAGACGTACGCATCCAAGCTTGGCATCCCAACCATCCTAAGTTCGTTTTGGGGACGATTTTGGGGAGACCAGACCCGTGCAGGGGACGGGATACGGTCCAAAGAAGGCATACTCGTGATTCATAGATGGTAACCAAATGTCAGAAATCATAACTGACCACAACCAAGTTAAAGTTGGAGAACACATAAAACAGTATTCTACAAGCAAATCAGTGTAGACAAGAGAACTTTTCTAGGAATCACACAATTTCATTAATCCGTCGAACATTGGGTCACAATTTAAGTATTAAAGTACATTCTACCACCAAAGGAAATCCACAATCAACCAATTTCAATCACAGTAAAAACCAAGTCCCACAGCCTATGTTGTCTTGGACGAATTGAATGTTATTCATTATAGTTAAAAACGAATTACGAGCAATGTCCCCAGTATGCTTGTGGAGGTAAAAAAAAAAGTCATACCTGAATAGATGTAATCTCATTGAAGTTCTTAGTGTTTGGAGTACCGAGACAGCGCATTCCATGTCGATGACGCCATTCTTTAAGATGTCTCTCAAAAGCTCTACAACCCCAGTTCCCACATATTTCACATTTAAATTCCTGAAATAAAAACAGGAAAAAGGAACATCATATAGTAATTTGACTGAATCATGACCTATGATATACAAGCCATCATATCATATCACAATATGCTAGGCTTACAACCTTTTTTTCTACAATAAGTAAAATGTCAACAGGAAATGAAACCATAATATCGACTGGAAATCTAAAAGACACTTGTAAAACATAATAATATGGAGCCTTACAAAAGAATCAATGTATCACCTCACCAATAGCAAAAACAAACGAAAGGGGATAATAAGAGCCTAAATAATGACTAAATAAATGTATACCTGCCCAAGGCAGTGGAGCTTATACAACCAATATTAAATTGGTTTCCCATCCAAACCCAATGGCAATTTAAGAGGATGGTAAATAGGCTGATCTTATTCATCACTTTCAGAATCAGCCTGCACATCTTCCTGAAAGGTTCATAAACAGAAAGATATTATCAGAATTCACAACAATCATCGTTGAATGAAGGATCGAGTGAAACAGCAGTAGGAAAGCATAGGATCATTAAAAGAAAAGTACGCATAAAATCTACCTCTTCATGCTCCTTTTCAAGCTCCTCCCAAGTCATTCCCTGTTTCTTCACAACATTTTCTTGTGTTTGGACTATAATCTACAGATAAAACCAAAATAAATCCCAAAATAACTAAAAACCATCAGCAACTGTCTGCTCACATAATAAAAGTTCAAAACAAAGATAATAGATATGTGTAAAACAGTAAAAGCACAATATTGAATACTATATCAAAGCTTTAACCTTTAGCAAACAAAACTACCAGAATGTATCTACAAACTAACCTCTCCAAGAGGTTCACATAGCTTTTTCATCTTGGCCTCCACAAGGCCAATTACTTAAATATCTTCTTGCTCTTGAGATGGCACATCACCATTACCATTCTGGCCTGAACTTCGCCTTGTCTTAGCAAAATGCTTTCTGTCCAACTCCTCAAGAGGAGTGTTCTGCAAGAATGGCCCAGAAGATCAATCAATAATTATGGAGTCATGAGGAAAAGTGGGATATATGTGATGAGCATTTATGTAGTGTAGTATACCAAAAAAGGATAATGTTGCTTTCATCAAAATTTTCACAACCCCATAAGCCTCAAATGATCAATGTTGGGATTTTCTCACTGCAAGATTTGCTTAACTGGTTTACATTTTTTTTTTTGCATTTAAAAATTTCTTAAACTTCATAGAGATTGTTCAAAAAAAAAACTACCTTGGTAAGGAATAGCCTCTCAGTTCTTTGTTGAACAGTACCGCCTGTTTTCAGTCCTAGTGCAGTCAAGGCCTAAGGAGCAAAACAAAGGAACCATAGTTTCAAGTTCTCAAAGACTCAAACAGATAATCAGATTAAAAGCAGCATACGTAAGCATCTATAATGGACAGAGACATCCTTCAGCAAAAAGAATTCAAGTATATCGAAGAAGCCAAATATTGCATAAATCACATAAACATAGTCACTGGGCAATGATGACAACAAAGTTTCACGAATACCCTTCACTGCATGCATTAATCCTGTTTCTTCAACAATCTTACCCTGCACTTTCCTGACCACCCAGAGTGAACATTGCATAATATACTCGACTGCTTGATCAGTATCCCTTATAGATAACCCATTGCTAATATTAGTTTTTAATGTCTTATTCTGCTTGAAATTTTCTTAATGTCTTATTAGTTGTTGTTAATAATGCATCTCAACTTTCTTCACAAGATCAAACACACACAAAAAATCAAGACGCAAACCCAGAAACCGCATTTTGTAGAAGAAGAACCCTAACCCTGAAATCGCAAAAAATTATATTCAAAACTAAAATCTATCATAATCATAGTCCATTCCTTCAATTTCAATTAAATCAAAGGCTTTATAAAGTAAAAAAAACAAAAATCGGAAAGAAAAATCAAGAACCCTAACTTAAACATACAACTTCAACATCAACAACAAAAACACATCATCATCAAATTCAATTCAATTAATTAAATTTGATATTACTGAATTTTGTTGACTGACCTGAGTATAAGGACCACGAGTGCCAATTCCAAAAAAAAAAGTAAAAGATATTAAAAAAATACCTAATTGTACTCGTCGAAAACATCCCTGAAATCCTCAGCCCTATACCTTCGATTTTTGGAAAATTTGAGCTCCAATCTCGTCGAAAGAGTTCGATTCTCCCGTAAAACGTTTCTTTTAGAATTCCTGAAATCGGGAGAAGGCAATTTGATGACGAAGTGCCGATGAAATAGAATTGTGTTATTGATAGAAAAGCTAAAATTCCTAAGATCAAACCCTAGAATT
>CANSZD010000832.1:215000-333038 GCA_947648045.1 Beta corolliflora
AGGGCGCGCGAATTGAAGGCCAAGGTCAGACCTCCTTGCCG
This sequence comes from Beta corolliflora, assembly GCA_947648045.1. Classification (NCBI taxonomy): domain Eukaryota; kingdom Viridiplantae; phylum Streptophyta; class Magnoliopsida; order Caryophyllales; family Amaranthaceae; genus Beta; species Beta corolliflora. The sequence continues at coordinate 215,042 of CANSZD010000832.1, forward strand.
TTCCGACTACCGGCGACAGCCCATTTTCGCTCTCCTTGCCGCCGGTAATTTCTGAAGGTTCGTGGTTTGTTTTTTTTTTTTTAGTTACTCATCAAACCCTAAAAATGGGGTTTTTGGGATATAGGTTATAAACACCAAGTTCGCCGGCGTCCTCGCGCGGTAATACCTCAAATTCGAAAATTCACTTGGAATGCGTAAGTTCGACTACTATTCCAGGTACTTAATTGAATTTGTTATTTGAATTTTCAGTTTTTATATTTGAGTTAGAACTTTGTTTGATTTTGGTTTTATCGTTTTTCATTGGTGAATTTGAAGAAATTTAGATTTTGGGGGTTCAGTTGAAGTTACTCAAACCCTAAAACTACACTAAATGTGTGTTTGATTGTAGTTATCTGAATAATTCAGCATTGCTTTGTGCTATGCCTGTGTTTTTCTGTTGATTAAGGGAATAAGGGTTGACGTTTGAGTGGCTAAAACTACACTAAATGTGTGTGAGAAAACTGATTTATTTGAAATTGGTTATCAATGACATTTTGTTTCTGAAATGAGTTGTTCTTTGTTGTGTCAATTGAGGGTTCATTCCTTAAGTGTGTGTTTATTGCCTTGAGAGGTGGCACCCGCCGACTGTGTTTGGTCACCCCTACTTGCATAAGTTGCATGATCCGGGTTTTCGTGTTGTTAGTTTTTCCCTTATATGGCTCGTACATGCATTCAATCTAAAGTATAACCTAGCTTAGATCCAATGAGATTATATGGTCATCCGCCCCATATGTGCATTGAGATTAATATGATTTAATTAGGGTGGAATGAGAATATAGCACTACTATGAATTAGTTAGTTGAGTGAAAGAGGTGGCAAGCAGTTGTTGGACCGTAGGCGCTAGGTTCATTACTTTTGCTTTGCTCTTGGTATAGAAGGATGGTAGCTACTAATTAATTGGTATGCTCGGGGATCGTAGATTTTTTTTTTTCTTTCTCAAGTAAAGGTCCCAACAGTTTTTTTGGGGTTTTGGTTGGATTTATATCCTCTACTAGCTACTGTGGATCGCGCCCGTGCATTTAGCATTTGAGGATTTAGTGTCTCTTAATATCTCGAGATTTGTTAGCTTTGGTAATTCGAAGACTGCAAAGATACATCGAATAATGCAAGATTCGTAATGATGAAAAGAAATTAGTTTTATTTCATTTCTAATCGTGTTATTCGATCAAGAGTGAATAGTCACCCAATGTTCAACTTCAGATGGACTTGACTGTCGAACACCGACAAACATCTATGTTCGCCTAATGCACACAAAGACGATTCACATAAGAAAATACCATAACAATCTATGGACCGTTTCAAATTGAATTGTTCATGGTCTTCGACGTCGATCTTGGATCAACTATGCCTTAGGCAATTTGTTTTTGTAAATCTTAGTGAGGGGGGAGGGGCTGTGCGTAGGGGTTCATTGAGGGGGAGGGGCCAAGGGTGGGGGTCGTGAGGGGGGAGGGGCCGCAGGGGGTCGGGGAGGGGGCGTGGCGGGGGGGTCCGTGAGGGGGAGGGCTGCAGGGGGGGGTCAGTGAGGGGGGTCGGGCAGGGGTTCGGTGGAGGGGGAGGGGGTCAGGGCGGGGTCGGTGAGGGGTGTGCGGGGGGTCAGTGAGGGGGGCCGTGCAGGGGGGCAGTGAGGGGGAGGGGCCGCAGGGGGGTCGGTGAGGGGGAGGGGCCGCATGGGGTTCTTTTTTTTTTTTTGCAAACTACTACAAGGTTTTGTTTTGTTAATATAAGCCATATGTTTTGCCCATTATTATAAGTCGTTTTGTTTTCTTCCCAATATATGTGATTTGTTTTTGGTGCAAATAAAGTTGTAATTTGTTAATATTGAAGAAATCATGTTTTTTATTCTTGGATTATTCATACTTTAATGTAACAAGAGTTTATTTCAATTGTTTTGTTTAATCTTGCGCATTTCTAACTTGTTGCATTTTAGGTAATCATGTCAAATCCTAAGGGCCGCGGAGGTCGAGGTGGCTTAGGTGGAAGCCAAGGTCGTGGGACTTTGATTCCGATGCAGCTTTTTCAGTCACCAGAAGTAGAAGGAAGCCAGAACCCTATAGTAGAGACACAGGGAGATGATTCACAGGCACGTGACATTGGTAGCCACGTACCGGAGACTCCGAACACTCATACGGAGGAAGGTGAAGGTTCGAACCGTGCACCAAGAAAGGTTTTAAGCCCTACTGGATTATGGTAAGTTAGTAAGCTACTATATGCTTCATGATATTTGTATGCAATGGTATTCACAATTCACGTGTTTGTTTGGTTTTCAATTCAGGTTCGATGATAACAAGGTTAGTGGGTCCATCACTGACATTTTCCAGGGTCATTTTCGACAACCTTGGTTCAATTACAGTGAGGTCGACAATGCAACAAAGACGCATTGGTGGAACATTTTCACAGTATGTATGCATCGGAGTCCCAAAAATTTCATTGATTATATTACTTTATTAATATCTTTGTTTAATGTTTGACTGAAGGGTATTTACGAATGGGCTCCTGAGTTAGAAGGCCTAGTGAAGAAGGATTACAAGAAAAAAGCTTCATCTCGTCTGAGAGACTTGCGATACTGGGTGGTTAAGAAAGCCAAAGAAAGGCCAAAATGGTTGGGGGAGACGATCTACGAAGACATGAAGAAGAGAAGTGAAGAGCCAACATTTCGGGAAAAATCTGAAAAGGCGAAGAAGAACGAAGAGGTGGCTCCCTGTCTAATCCACCGAGCCGTCACACTTTCAGGGGTTCTATTTCGGCGGCACAAAGATGCTAGGAAGATGGTAAATATGTTTCATATCTACTACTTAGTGTACCTTACATGACATTTTCGGTATGATTAAAAAATAAAGCCTTTGTTCAACAATGTGTACAGGCAAAGAGTAGAGGAGGAGTACTCCCTACTGCTCCCGAGTTGTTCTTGAAGACTCATTTTAAGACTATTCCCGGAAAAGGAGAAATCCCAAGAAACAAGAAAGCAAAGCAAATCTCGGTACATACTTCTAAACATATATATAGTTAGTTTAATGTGATTATAAGTTGTTTTGATTGAAAATACACAAAATAGGAAAGATAGAACCAAATATACGCCAATATAGGCCATTTTAGGCCATTTCACTTGAAATTAAATGAACACGAGTAGTTTGATGCTAGTTTAAGTTATAAACACCTCAAACATCATATATATATAGTTAGTTTAATGTGATTATAAGTTGTTTTGATTGAAAATACACAAAATAGGAAAGATAGAACCAAATATACGCCATTTTGGCCATTTTAGGCCATTTCACTTGAAATTGAATGAATACGACTAGTTTGATGCTAGTTTAGGTTATAAACACCTCAAACATCATATATATAGTTAGTTTAATGTGATTATAAGTTGTTTTGATTGAAAATACACAAAATAGGAAAGATAGAACCAAATATAGGCTAATATAGGCCATTTTAGGCCATTTCACTTGAAATTGAATGAATACGACTAGTTTGATGCTAGTTTAAGTTATAAACACCTCAAACATCATATATATAGTTAGTTTAATGTGATTATAAGTTGTTTTGATTGAAAATACACAAAATAGGAAAGATAGAACCAAATATAGGCTAATATAGGCCATTTTAGGCCATTTCACTTGAAATTGAATGAATACGACTAGTTTGATGCTAGTTTAAGTTATAAACACCTCAAACATCATATATATAGTTAGTTTAATGTGATTATAAGTTGTTTTGATTGAAAATACACAAAATAGGAAAGACAGAACCAAATATAGGCTAATATAGGCCATTTTAGGCCATTTCACTTGAAATTGAATGAATACGACTAGTTTGATGCTAGTTTAAGTTATAAACACCTCAAACATCATATATATAGTTAGTTTAATGTGATTATAAGTTGTTTTGATTGAAAATACACAAAATAGGAAAGATAGAACCAAATATAGGCTAATATAGGCCATTTTAGGCCATTTCACTTGAAATTGAATGAATACGACTAGTTTGATGCTAGTTTAAGTTATAAACACCTCAAACATCATATATATAGTTAGTCTAATGTGATTATAAGTTGTTTTGATTGAAAATACACAAAATAGGAAAGATACCATTTTAGGCCATTTCACTTGAAATTGAATGAATACGACTAGTTTGATGCTAGTTTAAGTTATAAACACCTCAAACATCATATATATAGTTAGTTTAATGTGATTATAAGTTGTTTTGATTGAAAATACACAAAATAGGAAAGATAGAACCAAATATAGGCTAATATAGGCCATTTTAGGCCATTTCACTTGAAATTGAATGAATACGACTAGTTTGATGCTAGTTTAAGCTATAAACACCTCAAACATCATATATATAGTTAGTTTAATGTGATTATAAGTTGTTTTGATTGAAAATACACAAAATAGGAAAGATAGAACCAAATATAGGCTAATATAGGCCATTTTAGGCCATTTCACTTGAAATTGAATGAATACGACTAGTTTGATGCTAGTTTAAGCTATAAACACCTCAAACATCATATATATAGTTAGTTTAATGTGATTATAAGTTGTTTTGATTGAAAATACACAAAATAGGAAAGATAGAACCAAATATAGGCTAATATAGGCCATTTTAGGCCATTTCACTTGAAATTGAATGAATACGACTAGTTTGATGCTAGTTTAAGCTATAAACACCTCAAACATCATATATATAGTTAGTTTAATGTGATTATAAGTTGTTTTGATTGAAAATACACAAAATAGGAAAGATAGAACCAAATATAGGCTAATATAGGCCATTTTAGGCCATTTCACTTGAAATTGAATGAATACGACTAGTTTGATGCTAGTTTAAGTTATAAACACCTCAAACATCATATATATAGTTAGTTTAATGTGATTATAAGTTGTTTTGATTGAAAATACACAAAATAGGAAAGATAGAACCAAATATAGGCTAATATAGGCCATTTTAGGCCATTTCACTTGAAATTGAATGAATACGACTAGTTTGATGCTAGTTTAAGTTATAAACACCTCAAACATCATATATATAGTTAGTTTAATGTGATTATAAGTTGTTTTGATTGAAAATACACAAAATAGGAAAGATAGAACCAAATATAGGCTAATATAGGCCATTTTAGGCCATTTCACTTGAAATTGAATGAATACGACTAGTTTGATGCTAGTTTAAGCTATAAACTCCTCAAACATCATATATATAGTTAGTTTAATGTGATTATAAGTTGTTTTGATTGAAAATACACAAAATAGGAAAGATAGAACCAAATATAGGCCATTTTGGCCATTTTAGGCCATTTCACTTGAAATTGAATGAATACGACTAGTTTGATGCTAGTTTAAGCTATAAACACCTCAAACATCATATATATAGTTAGTTTAATGTGATTATAAGTTGTTTTGATTGAAAATACACAAAATAGGAAAGATAGAACCAAATATAGGCTAATATAGGCCATTTTAGGCCATTTCACTTGAAATTGAATGAATACGACTAGTTTGATGCTAGTTTAAGCTATAAACACCTCAAACATCATATATATAGTTAGTTTAATGTGATTATAAGTTGTTTTGATTGAAAATACACAAAATAGGAAAGATAGAACCAAATATAGGCTAATATAGGCCATTTTAGGCCATTTCACTTGAAATTGAATGAATACGACTAGTTTGATGCTAGTTTAAGTTATAAACACCTCAAACATCATATATATAGTTAGTTTAATGTGATTATAAGTTGTTTTGATTGAAAATACACAAAATAGGAAAGATAGAACCAAATATAGGCTAATATAGGCCATTTTAGGCCATTTCACTTGAAATTGAATGAATACGACTAGTTTGATGCTAGTTTAAGCTATAAACTCCTCAAACATCATATATATAGTTAGTTTAATGTGATTATAAGTTGTTTTGATTGAAAATACACAAAATAGGAAAGATAGAACCAAATATAGGCCATTTTGGCCATTTTAGGCCATTTCACTTGAAATTGAATGAATACGACTAGTTTGATGCTAGTTTAAGTTATAAACACCTCAAACATCATATATATAGTTAGTTTAATGTGATTATAAGTTGTTTTGATTGACAATACACAAAATAGGAAAGATAGAACCAAATATACGCCAATATAGGCCATTTTAGGCCATTTCACTTGAAATTAAATGAACACGAGTAGTTTGATGCTAGTTTAAGTTATAAACACCTCAAACATCATATATATAGTTAGTTTAATGTGATTATAAGTTGTTTTGATTGAAAATACACAAAATAGGAAAGATAGAACCAAATATACGCCATTTTGGCACTTTATATTATTTGAATATGAGTATATTTAACCAAATGCGAGGAGACATACAATAAGAAGCTGGATCATTGTACCACTCGGGGGTCACGACCCGAACCCCGATCTCGTTGTATTGGGAGACAGTTGGGGGGAGGAACAGAGGAAAAGTTCGGGGGGTTGGGTCGGGAGATCATTTGTACTCTGACAACTCGCATCGTGGCGAGGAGATGGCGCTCTTCACAACCGTATGAGCCTTCCATTTTTCTCGATTGAGGCGCAAGTGGAGGCAAAGGTCGCCGCACGGATGGGAGAGGTGGAGGCAATGGTCGCAGCGCGGGTGGAAGAGTCACGTCGGGCCCTCATAGAGGAAATGATGAGGAACATGTCTAGTTTCGGCCACATGTTCTCGTGTTGCGACCCGTGCCCCACTCCACAACGCGCACTCTAAGATGACCCCGGGTTTGGTGGTGGCGGTAGTGCTACAGAGCCACCCTTGACAAGTGTAGTTTTTTTTGGCCGTGGACAACTAGGTAACTAACTTATAGTTGGATATAGTTAGTCTAACTATTTTCTTGTAGTGTAAATACTTATCGGCATCTCTCTTCGTTTCTTGATGTGTCGGGTTATTTTTTTGTCAACCCGACTTCTACTTTATTTCCCCACACCGGGATCTATTTTGCGTACATATATTTAATCTAGGTAGTTTGTCTAACTATAGACATCTAGTGTCTATATTTATCGGCATCTAGCGTATTAGTTTCTAGCTTTGTCGATATATATATTTTGTAAACACCGACATCTACTTTATTTCCCGACATCGGGATCTATTTTGTGTACATAAATGTAATCTATTTCATGTAATTATACAAGTATCTATGTAAATTTTAATATATATCAAAATTGCATATTTTTGTAATTGAAAAAATTGAATGCGATTGAGAAAACAACTTTTAGCGTGGTATATTTAGGTGCAAAATTGCAAGTGTGCATATGTGTTTAATTATTATTAAGAACAATAGAATTTTAAATAATATTATTTTGTAACAACAAATGACGGTTAAACATTAAATCAACGACCGGCTAGACAGTCGCCGTAAGGTTCTCTCGTGTAGGCATGGACACGAAATCAACGATCGCTTAAATACCTTAGCGACGGTTTTAAACGCAGACGTTGATTTATCGAAATCAACGACCGTTTAAAGCGGACGGTGAATCAGCGACGGTTTAAAACCGTCGCTGATTCACCATCGGCTTTAAACGGTCGTTAATTGGGGATCAACGTCGGTTTTTATAAACCGTCGCTGATTGCCAAGAAACCGTCGTTAAAACAATCACCGACGGCTTGACGGTCGTTGATTCTAATATCAGCGACCATTCATATACCGACTGTCAATCAACGACGGTTGGCCGTCGTTGATTTATTAGCGACGGCTTTGGGGACATCACCGACGGCTTTTAGCCGTCGTTGATTTCCTCTTTTCTTGTAGTGCTATCTCTTATGCTTGTTATATGAAAATGAACTCCTTCTTTTTTGTTTATGTCTTGCACAAGGAGGGTTAAGTCTTTTCATACCAAAAGCTTCACAGAATTATCCCAATTTTTTTTGTTTGAGATCTCTCTGACCCATATTTGGCTTGAATTTTCAATTATGAACAAAGAGATAATCGTTCTTTTCTTATGAAGGAAAATAAATTTTCCGAATGTTATTTGATTAAAAGAAATTTCTTCTAAGTCAGTCTCAACTTTGTGCTTATTAAGAATTCTTTCAGCAAAAAGTTTAGAAAGTCCTGTAATAATTTTTTCCTTCCAAAAAGATACATTATAGTCTTCGCTTATCAAGACATAAGTTAAGAATATGTCTTTGTACCATTGATAGTAGGGGTGAAAGTTCGGTGTACGGTTTGGATTAGGGCCTAATCCAATCCGATCCGAACAAAATTTGGATTTTAATTTTCCAATCCAAATCCAAACCAATTAGAGTTTGAATCCGATCCAATCCAATCTGAATTTTCATACTCTAGATTGGATCCGATCCGAAAATTCAATTTTTTAAAACTTAGTTTTTCGATGAAATAAATTAAGCACAACAACAGCCTAGTAGATTTAGGAAATGAGGAATTAAGTGTTGTTAGGGTTTTAGGGGAAGGGTTGAAGTGCTACGCCTACTGGGGTATGGAGTATGGACTAGGCTTATTGTTTATAAAAAAATCCAGTTAAGCACTTAAGCCCAATCCAGATACATAATACAAGGCATATTACTATTTGGTTATATTGGATTTTTGGATTCAATTACCCTCAATCCAATCCGATTCGAAAATCCTTTTTTTCAAAAAATTTCAATCCGAATCCAATCCGAACACAGTTCGAATCCAATCCGAATACAGTTCGAATCCGATCCGAATTACTAATTCGGATTGGATTGGATTGGATTGGATTGGATTGGATTGGATTTTGGATTTTATTCGAATAACTTTCACCCCTAATTGATAGTCTCCTAAAACTGGACATATAATATAGGTGAGGACCACATTGGAAGAAACTATTTCTTCTCTTGGATTTCCTACGAAATGCATTCCTATGGTTAGTATTTGAAAATCACAGGCGTCTGATTATTCAACTATGGAAACATCAGATGGTTCAACCAAAGCCTTATGTTCTAAGATTTGAATTTTATTTTCAAGAGTTAGGCAATGGTCCCATCAATTTTTCAGTTGTTCAGTAAACTCCGAGACTAGGAAACTTACAGCAGCTTCTTCGCTCATTCCAGCTAGAGGAACCTTGTATGCCATTTTGTTCATTCCCGTCTCTTGCAATTTTTTATAAAATTTCATATTCAGATTTACCATCTATATTCCACTCACAAATAGCTTGACCACTATAGCTAGCGGAGCGAAATTTAGATCGTCTTCATACTGAATCTCAAGAGGTGAAGGTTTTACAACAATTAAGATTCTATCATTCTTCTTCTTTGTATCTCATAAGTATTACCATGATCTTGTTAAAGTGAGTCGGTAAATTACTTATACGAAAACATATAAAATTCGTGTTGAGAAAATTTATCCAGTTTCTCTCTAGACACCAATTTATTCTAATTTTCTGACACCTTTTTGATACATTATGGGCCTTTTTCGGAATCAAGCTTAAATCAACTATATGACCCCTAGTAGGAAAAAAAAACATTGTTAGGAAAGACACCCAAATTATATGTGTGGTACTTTTTTCTTCGTTTCTAAACCATTAATAACATCAAGCCAACTTGATAATGAAAAGTTCAACAAAGAGCAACAAAATTTGTTAGATAAAAGTACAAAACTATCTTATAAAAACAAGTTTTGTTAAAAACTAACTTCTAAGAAAATGCTTTAGGAAACCATCTTTTAAGACAAAAAAAGTTGGTACAAGCTACCTTTTGGCTGAATTATAGCCGTTGACTATATTTTTTGACTTTGACCTTTTCTCTTAGTATTTTTTCACAACCAATTTCAGCGAAATTTGTTAAACAACCAAATTTCAAAGGAGCATGAAAAATTGAGTGAAAACTGAAGGAAAAAGAAGGGGGAAGACCAAAAGAGACACATTTAGCGCCAAAAAAATGGTCAGCCGTCAGAATATGGCCCAAGTTAGCTTCTTACAATATTTTTGCTTTAAAATGTAGTTTTTAACAATATTTTTAATGTAGTGGCAGTTTTTTTTTACAAATAAGTAATTTTATAATGTAGCATCTGATAAAATTCTTCATTTTGGAGTATACCATAAGCCAGTCTTAACTTGATCGACTTTTTTTTTTTTTTTTTTGACAGAATAACTTGATCGACTTTGAAACAGCTAAAATTTGATAGAAATAAGTCTACTAAACAAAAAATTTGAATGAATAAATAAAAAAACACTAAAAAGACAATAGAGTACTAAATATTTGTGGAACTGTGGGGTAACTCAAGTCCCCAGCTGCCCATAAGACATAGTCAAAATTCCAACATTAAAAATCAAGTTAATGTTGGCCAAATGCCCAACCATAAGCTAAGAAAATCAAAACCTAAACTGCACCCCAACCAGTAATAGCAGAAAGCATTATCAGAAAGACTCAAGAGAGAGAAAGAATCCAATCTTAAATGTGCACAGGATAGAACCCATTTTCATTGCCAGCCCATACTAAGGTCAGCACTCAGCAACACACACACAAAAAAGGCGCTTAAAGACAAAAAAGTGCGCACTCAACTTAGATGATAGATCTCTATAGTCTATAACAAAGCTCGAAACTTTTTTCTTTTTTGACAATTTTATTTGTAATTTTTGGGTCGTTTTCATTTTTGCTCTGTTTTTTTTTTCAAAAAATATGCTAGAAAAAGTACTATTCACATATCCAAAAATTAGCTCACAAGAACCCCGGAATACAGAGAAACTGTAAAGATTCTCTCTTTGAGAAGTTGCTTTCATGGCAGTAGAAGAAGACGAGAGAGAAAACTGAGTTGTTTCAGTTTTTCTTGTTGGTAATTTCGAGGCATTGTTTTTATCTGACCATTTTTTTGGCTTCTTCTATTTCACCTTAAGTGCATTTGTTAAAATCTCATTCTTCTACTAACCTTTTGTCTCCAAGCTCTTTTATTAGTGGGATTTTGCTGAGTAATGCTGTTCTATTAAAATTTGAATGTGGGTTGTTTTATTTTTTTTTATTTTCATTACTTGGGTTTCTTTTCTTTTTTTCAGCAGAGTTTATTAATGCCATGTTGATCTGTTTATATAATATATCAACTTTTTAAGGTTAAAATTTAGAGACATGTAATGTGAAAGTTCTGTTGATTAGTGAATAAGATCTGATGTTTTTATCCATTTGATTATTTTTTCCATTTGTTGCATGATTCTGACTATCTTTGGTAATGCACACATTGCAGAACTTCAAATTGAAGGCTTAAATTCAATTGTTGTGTTATTTTGAATTCAAAACTCTGTGAAAAAGAAAGAAAGAAGTTGTTGCTTGTTGGGTAGAGGAACAATGTTGTGTGCTTGCTCAGGAGAACAATTTAGATTTGAAGAGGCGGCTCCTCGGTCGCCGGAGTCATTGGCCACGAGAGATTACTCGGTAAGCGGCCTGTCGTCGAGGACCGGCGATTTGAAGAGTTTTTCTTCAAGGACTACTGGAGATTTGGGATCAAAATATGAAGATGCTCATGTAGATGAAGTTGAATCCACGTTGAAGGAAGCTCTCTCATTAAACTATGAGGTGGTGCATTTTCAACTTCATTTTATTAAGTACTTATGGTTTGATTAGGTCTCATTGAACCTTAATTTATATGGTACTTGTTTTTTGATCATGTCTAATTATTCTATGTATTATTAATAATGCTATATTTAACTGTTTATGCTCTTCTGTTTTTGGTTTTCAACTTCTTTTTTAGCTTAGAAAATGAACTGAAATTGAGTGATCATTTGCTATCAGGAAGCTAGAGCTTTACTGGGCAGGATAGAATACCAGAAAGCGAATTTTGATGCTGCTCTACAACTTTTTGAAGGGATTGACATTAAAGCATTAACCCCAAGAATGATTACTGCTATTTCAGAGCGCACTCGGCCAAGAAAACTAAAATCCAAGGGTGATAATTCCCTTGCCGGTGTGATGTCTTGGCACTCGGTCAGTCTTCTCCTTGAAGCCATTCTACTCAAGTCTAAAGTTTTGGAGGAACTTGGCAGGATTTCAGGTACTTTCTTATAGTATTATTAGAAGCATTGTATGATTTTGTATGGTATGCACTCTTGAATGTACCCCAATCGATATTCTTGGCATTAGTTAATAGTCTTGAATGAGTTGAATCTATGCATCAGTTCACCAAAAATAAGAATACTTAGGGCGTTGTAAGTTGTAACTTCAAAATCAAAATCACTGAATTATCACCAGACGGCAGAGAATATCTAATTAAAGGAATTACATAAAGGGCATATTTTATTTCTTGCTCTGGTACAGTACTATATGATTAAAAACCTGTTATATATATCATCTAATCTAATTGTGCTATGCTGTTATCATAATCTACCAGAGGCTGCTAGGGAGTGTAAAATGATTGTAGACATAGTTGAATCGGCATTACCTAATGGAATGCCAGCAAAATTCAGTAAAGATAACAGGATGCAAGAGATGCTTCACAAGGCACTGGAATTGCTTCCTAAACTATGGAAAGAAGCAGGGTGCCTTGATGAAGCCATTGTAGCATACCGCCAAGCTCTTGTGAAACCCTGGAACTTGGATCCTGAGACATTAGCTAGTGCCCAGAAGAAGCTAGCTGCTATATTGATTTATGGTGGTGTTGAAGTGGGCCTTCCCCCTCAGCTACAAATATGGGGTCCATCAACCCCTAGGAATAATCTTGAGGAAGCAATCCTTTTGTTGTTTATCCTAAGTAGAAAAGCATCATGTAACGAAATTGAGTGGGACCCGGAAATTGTGGATCATCTCTCTTTTGCATTATCGATGTGTAACGGTTTCGAGTTTCTCGCGAATCATGTGGAGCAAGTCCTTCCAGGAGTCTACAACAGAGCTGAGAGATGGTACATTCTTGCACTTTGTTATAGTGCTGCTGGGCAGAACAAGGCGGCTTTAGATCTGGTAAGGAAGATTACAGGACCTTCTGAGTCAAAGCACATACCCCACATGCCTTCTCTTTTGTTGGGAGCAAAGTTATGTACGGAAGATTTGAACCTTGCTCAAGAAGGAATCAATTATTGCCGCAAAGTTACTGAGTTGGCCGGTGATGGAAACAAGCATTTTATGGCTCAGGCTCATAAATTCCTAGGGAGGTGTTATTCAAATACTGCCAGAGTATCTATATCGAACTTGGAGACGGAGATGTATCGGAAGGGATCACTAAAGTCCCTAAACGACGCGCTTCCGATTGCGAAGGATGATCCAGAGTTGATATTCAACCTGGGTCTGGAAAATGCCGCACAAAGGAACCTTGATGCTAGTTTTAGCTACACCAAGTTGTACTCCAATATGTTAGCTGGAAGTTCAGGGCAAGGGTGGAAGCTATTGGCTCTAGTAGCTTCTGCACAGCAGCAATATGAAGATGCTGAAGACATAGTTGATATTGCTTTGGATGAAACCACAGGCATCGATCGGTTACAATTGTTAAGATTAAAGGCTGTTCTACAGATTGCTCAAGAGAACCCCAAGCAAGCTATAGAGAACTATGTGCTTCTGCTGGCACAAATTCAAGCAGCAAAGAAGCGCAATGCTAAGAGTCTTGGTCTGGAGGTATGTGCACTTTCTGATCATTTGATGTTTGCTTAAGCTTCTCGCAGGTTAGTTCAAGCTAGCATCAGGCCCATTTCTTATTCTTATCAACTATAGGAGGAATTGACAAAAACATACTAAATTATGGATCATCAAACAAAAATAGACCGAAGATGTATATAATTAGACTAAATTGAGAACATTGGAAATGAGAATAGATATAGTGATGTCAAAGGTTGACATTCAGGTATCCAATCACTTAAAGATATAAAATACATAAGTTCCTAATGATGTCGGAGGCGAAGATTCGCTTAGTAATGTTAGTTTTTCATTCTTTGGAGTGCTTTAGATGTTTGAAATTCCAACTTCGATGTCACCAAGTCAATTTTTGATACTGTGGTTCATAGTTGAATCTTACCTGTACATTTTCTTAGTTCAGTCTATCTTATGGTCCAAAAGTCAGTCTATTTTGTCAATACTTTCCTTATTAATGTTATTATTATCATTTTAAATTTTAGGTTTTAAAATTCCAGATAATAACCTGTCTCATGTGCCATCTAAACCATCTCCATAGCCTGGTACTAGCATGGTGGTTATTTTATTGGAGTGTCTTTGGAGCATGTGGGATATATTTTTCAAGTGGTCATGTTTTTTTATGAATATAAGAAGATTTATGAGCATATCCTGCAACTCATGTTACTGACAGATACTTTCGTTCTTGTGTATCTTTATGTTTTATTAATCCTCTGACAGGCAACGGAAATGAAATTTTTAGAGATGGAAGCTTGGCAAGATCTGTCCAACTTATACACAAGGCTTGAATCATGGGGAGATGCTGAAATTTGTGTGGAAAGAGCAAAGTCAATCAACTTTTACAGCCCTCAAAGTTGGCATGTAGCTGGTAAGTCTTAAAAGGGAGGAAGGAAGAGAGTTGCAAATTATTGAAAAACGCTAAATGGAGAACAATTCTTTAGTGAACAAGAAAGACAGATTGGTGTGGGATCCACATCAAGTGGATTTACCAAATTGCCTTCTGTCACTTGTTCGCTGGAGAACTGTTCTCCATTCAGCCATGCTCCAAATAGTTCACTGATAACTTTGCTGTCATATAGGTAAACTGTTCAAGGCTCGACAACGATACAAGGAAGCGCTTGTAGCTTTCTCTGTCTCGCTATCATTCAATCCAAATTACGTTCCTGGTTTAGTTTCAGCAGCCGAAGTGTTCATGGAACTTGCTCCGTCTTCTCTCCCTATAGCCAAAAGCTTCTTAATGAATGCCCTACAATTAGACCCGACAAATCATGATGCGTGGTTGCATCTTGGCTTGCTTTTGAAGAAAGAAGGTTTAATAACACAGGCTGCTGACTGTTTTCAAGCTGCATGTGAACTGAAATCCACAGCACCTATTCAATCGTTCTTATAAAGCTTTTGTTTTGGTCCTGACAATTAATGGAGTTCAGAGAGGTTCTGACAATATTATTCATGGCAGGAAAGCTATCTGTCCAGCTTATTTTTGTGTTAATTTAAGTACATGTATTATATCCAATATGTTGTGGTAAAATGTGTATTTCACCTGATGTTTTTGTACATAGATGTGATTTCTGGCTAAGTGGTTGATCAGTAGTTCAGTATTTGCCTCTCTTGTAAGTTGTAAACTGCAGTGTAAAATTTCATAATTTTTTTGTTGTATGTTTGAAGTAGCTCATTCACCCACAATCTCTCATATTTCCTAGTACTGGATATCTGACCAATTGATGAATATTCTTTTCTCCCTGTTATTTTTTATTCTGTAATATTGAAGTTTCTATTTCAAATTTAACCAGATTTAGGTGTATATAGGTGCCAGGTGGGGATGACCATTCCCTTCTCCCAACTTGATCCGAGAAAATGAAAATCCAATCCAAATTCTAAATATTTCCACCACAATGCCACCATCGGGTAACTATTATGCATCATTAATAGTCTATATACATAGTAAAATTCTTTCCTTAAGATTTGATTTTTGAGATTTTTAAGTGATAACATTAGTACGAACCCGACTCAAATCTAACTCAATATGAGGAAATATAATCCAATCTAATTCAGAGAAATATAATTCAAATTGAAAGTTATAGATCGAATAATAAATTAAAAAAATCTATTCAAATTCGACCCATTATCATTCCTACTACATAATCATATGCTATTTTTTACTATAACAATCAATTATTTAAATTACGACATTTCCGAGTGTAATTTTTAATACGAAATTGTGGTCTCACTCTCACAAAAGAGTCGTGTTAGAAGATAAAATGGTGCCATATGAGCCATTACACAGGGAGAAAACACGAATCTCATTCAATGTCCTTTATAGTCAAAAGCTTTGGAGCAAAACGCTGTTAGCAATACTACAAAAAAGAAACCAAATAAAGTAAAAAATTCTCTCAACTTCTCTCTCTAAAACTCTCCCAACCCTAACCCTAAAAACACACCCCCACTTGCCCACCTTCCTAGGCTCGCCGGTGGGCGGCATCTCGGCCTCGTCGGCGGCGAGCCTAGTCCCCCGTTAGTAGCTAGTTTCCCTTCCCCCTCCCTTTTCCCCCCAACGCTCCCCTGGCCCGCATTTCCCCTTCCCCGCGTTTTCCCTTCCCCTGCTTCCGTCGTTTCCCTACCCCCTCCCCAGCTTTCGTCGTTCCCCCAGCCCCTCCCCTGCATTTTGAATCATTTACTAGCATGTTGTCAGATCCAAATTATGTCAATGAGCACATGAATGAGTTCAGTTCTCCTGGTTCGTCTCCCCATATACCATCCACATTCCATCTCAATACTCTAGATCGAAATGATGTTGATTTTTTGGGAAATGAGGAGCATGTGGATTATGATAGGGAGGAGGACGATGATGCAAGGGAAGCAACTGATAAGGCAATAAAGTCTGGTGTTCCTTCACAAGATTGGCTCAGAATTGACGAAGTTGATTAAAGGACCCTGCTTCCATCGTTCCCCCACCCCTTCCCCGTGCTTCGACTTCCCCTATCCCCGTCCCTCGAGTCGGTCGGTTTCCCTCCCCCCTTCCCCTGTTCCCCCGCCATGTTCCCGTTTCCCGTGTCTCACTATCCCCCTCCCCCCACCGTTCGCGAGTCCCCCTCCCCGCCCCGTTCCCTCGTGTCGTCGTGTCCCCGGAGTGTTCCTTACCCGTGTCTCCCCCCCCCCCTCCCCTAGTCGGTGTTTGAGTCTCCCTCTCCCCCTCCCCTGTTTAGTGTTCGTGTCTCCCCCTTCTCCTCCCTCTCCCCTGTTTAGTGTTTGTGTCTCCCCCTTCCCTTCCCCGGTTTTATGTTCAAGATTTCTAATTTAGGGTGTGGTGTTATGAATCTAGTGATGATTTTTTTAGTTTGTTTAATATTTATTTTTTCCAGATCCAATAACCCTTGCCTTTTTGTGTATGGTTGTGCTTGGGTGTTCGTTAGTGGTGATCGGTGGGCAATACAGGGTTCTTGATTTCCTATGACAAATAAAGATCTAGGAACCTGGTGAATAGAGCCAATGATCCTGGAGTTGGCCATGTGGTTTATGCCGTTTTAGGAATTCGAGTGTCGGTTAAGATGAGAGGATCCTCAATTCAGATATGTTGTGCGTCGTTCTTCTAGGTTTGGGATTGCGAGGTTGGATCTTCGGACCCGTAAGTGGGGCAAAGTTCATTAATCTAACTCACCTCAAGTTCTCGTGATGGCTTCAGGTGTCATCACATCAAAGAAATGCATCTTGTGGGAGGCCCTCCAATTTAATTTGAAGAAAGTTTCGACCTCCATGTATTTCGAGTTTTAGTCTAGTGAGACTAAACTCTGGGTACCCTTGCAGCACGGTTAGAAGTCACCAAAGGACGTGACTTCATTGTTAGTTGAATCAGTAGAATCCCATGAGGATGTTTCTCTTCAAGGACCTTGGGATTTAGCGTCTAGTAGACATTGAGGTCTACTAGCTGTCGCGCGGCAATCTCTCTTTGAAGATTGTCAAGGATTTATATCTCAACAGGTTCCCTCTCATATCAGGTATTTTTCATCAAGACATATAACCCAACTTCACCCACCATCGCTCAAGACAAACTTCTTTTTGACTGGACACGTAATAGTTAGTTTTTTCTTCATAAAGTATGTACGAGCAAATAAAGCTCTTGTTAGTTTCATTTTGTTTCTGTTTGATTGTATTAGCATTAGGCTGTACTCCAATTTTAATTAATGCAAATTTTCTAAATGTAAAAAAAACCGTTGTTAACAAATACAATTTTTCAGGATAACAGTTCTCAAGGTCAATAATGCAAAGCATAATCACATATTTACATCAAGAAAAAACAAGAGAAAAAGGGCTTCGTATGTACGGCAAATTGATCAAGCATTTCCCACTAGAAATCACACAATTGCTGGACATCAGAACAATAGCTGCCAGCTTCCATAATAAGTGCTCTCACTCCACAAATAAGATCAAATTCTGTGCACAAGAGAAGATGACAATAAGTGGTTAAAACTATGAACTAGCACAACTATCTCCATGGAAGTAGTAGATACCACTAAGTGAACGAAAATTAAACACTGAAATGAGTAAAAATAAATTGACCCCAAACCATTGATGATTCTAGAATAGGCAAACTCATATAGTTGCAGTTCGAGCAGAGGCGAAGTCCAAATAACAAAACAAACCCCTTATGCCTGCCTTGAAACCGCCATAAAAATAAGCATGAACAAGCATACAAGTGAAACATCATCTTTCAACTTCTGTCACAAGAAGAACGCCCTATGAAGTATGTAGTATTTTTTACAAAAGCACTAGCAGAAAGCTTAAACAACAGAAAGTTATACAGACGTGGTGATCAGTTAGATTCTTGAATAATTAAGAACTCTATTTTTTAGTTGCCTCCTCTCTCTAAAGCCACGAGAGGTCAAGTTGACCAAGAATTTCCAAGAAAAAAGAGGGTTCTAAATTCGTCCAGGTCATGCCTACATACAAATAGTCTAAAGTAAGGTTTAGAACGTTGCTGGACTCTTATTTTGATTAAACAACCTAACAGCTAGTATCGACTCCTCAACACGACTTATCACCTTTTAGTTTTTCCTGCATTCAGCACCATCATATCATACCACTTCCCATCCCAGAACCATGAAGCGTGCAAGATCAGTATAACACAAAATGGAGTCAGAAGTCAAAGTTCTGATCAGAAAAACTCTGCCAACCACAAAGTTGATCACCTATAGGACAAAAACAACCCTCCATCTCTCTTTATACCCAAAGCATCTTTACAACCTCCACATTACATAAAAAAGTTGGTCTTTCCAGAACCTCATAACTCTAAAACTCACTAACACAGAGAGAGGGAGAGCAAGAAGGATGAGTTAGAAACAAAAAAAGATTCCGAGCACCTGAACAGTGTTATAGACATCCGGTCTTGACCGAAAAATAATTGGCTTCTTAAAATCAGCATCAAGCTATCAACAGTCCATGATTAAGATGATCATCTCTCTTTCTTTCTTTTTTGGTTTTCTAGCTTTTTTATTGGGGGGTGGGGGGGGGTAGGACGACTATTGTATGTCAACGCACAATCAGAAAACAATCATTTCATGCACTAAAACTCCTATATTGTTCAGCTTGTTCCAGGCCAAGCCTAGATGGTCGACTCGAAACATTGTCCAATAGTTATGAGCTGAATTTATCTCGTTTAACTCTATGATTAGATAGCAAACTGAAATACAAGACTATATTTTCCTTGATTACCAGTATGTTCGGCATTGTAAATTTGTAAATATGTAAAACATATAACATATAACATGTGCCTCACAGTGAAAGAGATTCAATGCACATCACTAGTACATATCTTTCACGACATACTGATAGATACTTCATCCATTTCAAAATACTTGCATCACTTCAGCTTTCACGCTTGCTGCTGCTCAAACTATATCTTTAATTATCTATTAATAAAAAATTTAAAAGTTCATATTAATAAATATACATTGAGACTAATCCAATAACATTTTACATGATAACATCTATAATGTACTAGTAAAAAACAATGTGCTCAAAGCTAGTATGTGAATAGTGCGAAAGTTAAAATGTTGCAAGTATTTTGAATCAAATGAAGTATTAAATTGTATACACCTTGGTGGACCTTGGTTCTCTTTCTTTGTCACTAATTATTTTTCTTTCTCTTAAAAGTTAAAACAAAGGGAAAAAAGAGTAAGTATTCGTAACCAAGCTGACCTTCCCTCCTCCACAAAGAAAAAAGGACATGTCACTAACATTATCTATCTTGAATACTAAAATTATGTATACTATATTATCATAAAATTTAGGTCAAGGGTAGTATCTGAAATAGTGTCAAATGTCAAAACGTTTCAACCAAAAAAAAAGGAGGAAGTATACTATATATATCCATACATAATGTTTCTCTTCCATATCTACATTGATTGCTTTGTTTATCGTGCTCGTGCAACTTCATACGGCCGTCCATTGTACAATGTTCTCCAAGTGTGCTAATTCCTTAATGCACAGTTACCTCCTTATTTCTTCTCACCAGGGTAAGTCTTTGTGAAATAACTCCAATAAAAAGAAGAAAAAGGAAGGCACTAAGAGACCATCCTGGCCAAAGCTACCCACTCTAAGATCCTATCCTTTGTCAGACATGCTCCCATTTCAAGTCAAGTGATACATAAATCAAGACATCATATCAATAGACTATTTCTGATCATGCTGTGATCAATAATATCCCCAATCCACCATATGACCCATAGTACTACTCAGAGACCTAGCACTAATTACACAAAATCCTATATAAGTTCAAAATAAATTGAAAGCCTGCTGATAGCAATCATGTTCCAAGTTTTGTTTCCGATATATGATTGTTTTTCTTTGATAGTTCCAAGTAACAATATCCGATGTTCAGAAAAATAAATAAGGGCAAGAGAGATAGGGAAAGGGTATATGATCCTTTTGAATTAACTCATGCCCACAGAGCACAGCTTGCAGCTCATAAATCAGGGTTCAACAACCCAAGATACACACTGGCTGTATTCTACACAAGTAAAAATTCAGCCAACCCATAGTACATGCAACCAAATCACTTTGAAAGATACATCAGTTACATTTGAAGAATACTGTTTTGCATACTTTAAACTACCTCTATCAAAAGAGTAAATCTGATTTCACATTTCAGAATCTCCAAATCATTCTCTCTCTCTCACTGTAGTAACAACAATCTAATTCAACTTATCACACCATCCTTCCTCATAAATTTTTGATGATACAAAGTGCCTCTAAAAGTGATGATATTTTGTGATGCTAGTAGTAACAATTTTAAAACTTAAATACTTTCAAAGCTAGTATCAAAATTACATGATAAAACAAAAAAATTGAACCAACAGGTGAGATGTTTCACTTACATGATTGTTGAACAGTAAAATGGTTAAAACTTATCCCATCTGCCACTGCATCCACATATCAATCAAAAATGAAACTCATATAAGACAATTAAGCTGATGACAACTAGAAAATCAAGCAACAAGAATTTAAGAAGTGAATCAATTTATACTGGGTTCCTTTTCATGTGAATAATTTTCATGCACCAATTATTGTCAGGAAATTTTTAAGTTATGTCCTAACCAATATTACCTTAAGAACTGGTTCACCCTTATTAGCGTTCCCAGACTGCTTCTCTTTTGCAGCCTGTGCACGGGCAGCTCTACCTAATGCAGACTGCTCAAAGTCCTGTTGCCTGCATTTATTCCAGAAATTTCATGAAACACTTTATACAAGAAACAGACTGAAAACTGTCAGATTATTGCAATGAGCCAAAAACAAGTACATGCATAGTTAATGACAGGTATATCTCGCAAAGGAAAGAACATAAAACCTATATCAGACACGCATGTGCATGTAGGGTGCAACTGATCTGGCTAGGTCCACGAGTCCTAGGACTACACTAGGCCAAATGTTTGACCGAGCCAGCTTGCCTTGAGCTCAGCAGAATCAAGCCCAAGCCAGCTCAAGCTTGGCTCCTTATGATCTATTCGGGTCATATATGATCTCTTCACTTTTTGCTTCCCAATTGTATGGGGTACTAGGTGTTATTCATTGTTAATATTATATATATTTTAAAGTATTTCCTCTATAAAAAAAATATCATAATTAATTATAAGTTTTAAGCCAATGGAACCTAATAAGAAAGGACCAAGATCAGGCTCTCAAATCAAGGTTTTGGTGTACAAGTAGAGCACTGGAGCTCAATGTCTTCAAGCTAGATAAGCTTCTCATCTTTGTCTTTTCCTGACTTTGAGGCTTTGAGCTAAGCAAGTCATGTCCAATTTTTGTAAACATTGACTCTACTTAGATAAAGATTAACTATTCTTTTGGACTTATTTTCAGTTAATTTCATTTCAGTTCAGTTAATTTCAGTTCAGTTAATTTAATTTAATTTCAGTTAATTTCAGTTCAGTTCGTTTCAGTTCAATCTTATCTAATGTTTTAATTATTATTTTTGTTTTCAATATTACTATTAATATTGTTATTATTATTAATATTATAATTATAATAACAATAATTTTTTATTTTTTTATATTTTTATTGTCATTATTATTATTATTATTATTATTATTAATATTATTATTATTATTATTATTATTATTATAATAATAATAATAATAATAATAATAAGTATTGATAATATTATGTTAAATTGTTAATACTTATTGATTATTATCAATTATTATTATTTTAGAAAAGGAAAA
Source organism: Beta corolliflora (assembly GCA_947648045.1). Lineage (NCBI taxonomy): Eukaryota > Viridiplantae > Streptophyta > Magnoliopsida > Caryophyllales > Amaranthaceae > Beta > Beta corolliflora. Next base: position 237,338 of record CANSZD010000832.1, read on the forward strand.
ATTGATTTAATCAGTCCCAACTTTGACCGTCCTCACAAAAACAGTCCCAACTATCGTTTTTCATTCTACAGTCCCAACTTTAACCCCCCTTTACATTGGTGGTCCTAGTGGACCAGTGACTTGCTAAACAGGTGAAAAATCGAATTAACCCTTATTTTCCCTTTTTATTTTTATTTTCACCTATTTCTTCTACATCCTCTTTCAGTCTCTCTCTCTCTCCTCCCTCCTCCTTCCTTCCTCTCCTTCCCCGCCACCACCACCATCCAGCCACCATTGCCGCCACTACCGGCCCCCATCCTCGTCCCAACCCCACCACCAACCCAGTCCACCCCAAGCCTACCCCCCCACCCTCCCGGCCCACCCGTTGCCCCAATCCCCCCGGCCCACGCCCCACCCCACCCCCGCACAACCTTCTCCCAACCCCCCACCTCGCAGCCCTAGAAACCCCTCTACTGCCGCCGCTCACCCTCCGACCCCCCAATCCCGGCTCCCCCGCAACCTCCTCATTCGCTCTCGCCTTCTCTTCTAGAATTTCGGGTTGGTTTCGAAGCTGGTGGAGGTTTTTCTGGGGGTGAGGCAGGTGTGTCGATGGTGATTTCGAGGGTGGTGGAGGTGTTTCGGGGTGGGGGAGGTGGTAGCGGCCTAGCGGGACACAAGTCCACGACATTAGCCATCAAAGGTATCGGTATCGGCATCAAAGGGCGGGGAAGTGGGTGGTTGGAGCGGGGAGTGCTTTTGGGGGCAAGGGCTATCGGTGGCGGGGGAGGGGACGGGATTTGGGGACGGGGGAGATGGTGGTGGGGGGGTAAAGGAGTTTTGAGGACGGCGGAGAGGGTGGTGGGGGAGTGGTGACAATTAGGGGAGGTGGGTGAGGGGGTAGTGTGGTGGAAGAGGAGGGGGTTGGGTGGCAGGGGAAGAGGGGAGGAGGGAGCAAGTGAAGGAAGGAGGGAGGAAAGAGGAGGAAGAAGATAGAAAAAAAAAGAATTTTTTTTTAGCAAAGTTTACCTGCTACAGCAGGTTGGAAACCTACTGGGACTGCTATTGTAAAGGATCCCCAAAAGTTAGGACTAAACAATAAAAAATGAAAATTGGGACTATTTTTGTTAGGGCGCCCATAATTGGGACTGATTAAATCAATTTTTCCTTTAGAAAATTAAATATACAATTCAGTTCAGTTTCTCTCATTTCAGTTAATTTCAGTTCAGTTAATTTCAATTCAGTTCAGTAAATTTCAGTTCAGTTCAGTTAATTTCAGTTCAGTAAATTTACTTCCAGTTCAATTAATTTCAGTTCAGTTAATTTACTTCCAGTTCAATTAATTTCAGTTAAGTTAAGTTAAGTTCAGCCAAAATAAGTTCAAAAGAACAGGGCCTAAGAACAATATTCCTGGAGTAGAAGGTCTTATGAGGATCAATGACTTGGATAGAGGGCGTTATTATGATATGAAGATATTAAGTTTGCGGAAGCATATAGCCGACCCCATGAGAAGAAATCTAGAGTCATAAAACTGACCACATCCTATTGGTATTAAGGCTCTGGCGTCGTAATGATATGGTTTTTGAGTAGACACAAATAAAAAGTGACAATAAAATATAAGGAATAGATCCAAACTCTCATAAGAATTGAGGGTTGCTTGTCAATCATAGTCAACGAGATGCACACATATTACAACAAGTATATCTGGTTTTACCAAAATTAAGATATAGCATGAAACTCAGCAATTTTCATAGGATTATTCAACTAAAATAAACGCTACAAAAATCAAACCCTAAAAAATCTCTAAACCTATATAGATATGGAAAGACACACAGCCACAGTCCAACTGAAAATCCACACTGATGTGATGCAACCCGATAAATGAGTATTGTAAATTGATTCCCACAATATAAACCCTTTATAACCCTCTGTCGTTCTAATTGTTACAATAGTCAAAAGCTAGCAATTTCCATACAAATATACAATCATAAACATACATCCCACAAGTATAACCTACTTAAGGGCTTGAAGGGTATCTGAAGAGAGGAAATAAACACTAGTTCAATAGAGTTCTTTAATGTAGCCTCTTACTTCGCCTATTACACCTACTTTTGATAGTGCCTCTTCTCTTATCTATGATCCATCTTTCCTTCTAAAAACCACATCTGAGATCAGAAGGCACAGCAGCATAAAGAGAACGAATAGAAGAAACTACAACTAACACAGGATAGCTTGCACTACACTAAAGAAAGGACTGAAATTGGATATGTTTACAAAATGACTGCAGAACTTAGAAGGGGTGCTCGTGCCTTAGAGCTTACCAATGCAACTCCGAAGGCTGACCTTCTTTCCTATGGAACTGCTGATACTGGCAAGTTAATGAAAGGAATAGGGGCATACCCTACCCCTAGGACTTAAACTGGAGAGACTGAAGATTGCCCGGAGGAAAGATCCCGACAAGAAGAGAATGACTAAGGTTTCGTTTGTTTTGACGCAAAATGTTTTCCAGGAAATCAATTTTCCCCATTTTCCGTTGTTTGGTTGGACAAATGATTTAAAAAGGAAAACTTAAGTGGAAAAGAGTTTTTCATCCCTTTGTAAACATTTTCCTCCACTATCTCATACCCAACATCTCTATTTTCCCCTTCTTAGCTTAATAGTTCTCCATCAAACCAAACAAAGGAAAACTAATATATTTGCTTTTTTTATGGAAAATGGTTTTCCATGGAAAGTAATTTCCATCAATCCAAACAAAAACTTAATTGTAAATGGACGAAGCACTCGAACTCAAAATGTCTGGAAGGGAACTGGATTGTAATAAAAGCACTCTCAATAACTATCTCTATAACTAATCTCTAACTAACTTTCTCATTGGCGGGCTTACACAAGTCACAACCCTAAAATTAGCACTTTCACTCGCTCCAATGGAAAAGGAAAGCACCCTCTTTCTTGGCTCGTATTAAACTCCCTCCCATTCAAATGGAATAGCACATGCTCTCAAAAAGAAGGAATTAAACTAGATATATGCAGTAAAAAGCACCTCACTCAAATCAGTTGCAAAATCCGGATTACCGGTCCCTAAAGTTAAAATAACTACTCTTAGATATATACACAAAACCCCTATAGTGACCATTCTCTTATATATGAACCTAATTTTTGCAATATTAGATGAGTAAGTACCCAAGAAGGTCCTTGATAACATCTAAAGTCTCATTAACAGAAGCATAATACATCTTTTGCTATCACATTCCACATATTTGAGAGAAACAGGAAAATAACAGATGACCTTATCATATAATTCATTCAGATAAATGAATCTCACCAAGTCCAAAACGTGAGTTCTAAGTCACCAAGTCTAAAAAAAATTGATTCTTTCAAATATATTGTTGACTTCAGAAATTATTTAGAATTGCTACAACAATAAATTGTTTGAGCTCTGATCAAGGTACTTCTAGAAAAAAAAAATCATTGAATTAATCATGAGTAATCCTAGATAATGAAGAAAGCAAATTGCAGAAAAGAGAAAATTGAAAAGAGTGAAAATAAAAGGAGGGCAAAAAAAAAAAGGAACCTTTTTTCGGCAGCTTCGGCGGCTTTGGCGCGAGCTTCAACGGAGGCCAAACGGTCCTGCTCTTTTCTCTGCTGCCTCTCTTCACCGTCGAAGCAAGAGCATATGCCTCCCATCCTCCACAACTGCTGTGCTTGTTACTGGGTTGACTCTGCTCTTTTCGCTCGATTTGCTACTGGTTTACGTCTACGCGCTTAAGTGGTTGGGACTTTCGAATGTTCTCAAACTTTTTCAATTGTTCACGATTTGGTATTTGAAGAGAAACAAAGGTTTTGTTAGTTAAAAATTTAATTTTAAACTCCAAAAAATTTTTATCTTTTTTTTAAAGGTAGGGTGAAGGGCGCTTATGACTTATGAGTTTGATGATGAGGTTTGATACCTAGGATTGAGATATACTACTATATATACAAGATGTGAAGTGATGTCACTACTCTATTAGACTATTACCTCAACCTTAAAGGGATAAATGATAAAACGCTAATGGATAGTGGGTTCACTATCCAATATCCAGGGCATTTTGGTAATTTCTCGAGGGAAAAAGTGAAGCTGAAATCTTATAAACCCATGTTTGTGTATCAATAACACTTATTATTGATAAACTAACCCATGTTTATGTGTTTGAGACACTTGTTACTTACAAAATAACCCTTGTTGGTGTGAATTAAATGTAACTTTTGTCAATTTTTTTTAAAAAAAGAAAAGTGCCCTTTCTAATTTTTTATGAAATCCGGAATTTTGTTTTGAAATATTGAAAGTGGGGTACAAGTTTTTTCAGAGGGAAAAAGTACTTTTGCTCAGTTTGCAGCCACTTTTTTACTTTTTTTGTTTGGTTAAGTGACACTTTTACCCTGGATATTGGATTGTGGAACCAATATCCGATATCGGTTTATCATTTCTCCCAGGTTTTTGCAAGTATAATTACTATGCAAAGTAAATGCATAAGATTGGAACTACCGAAACTAACTTATTATTTAATGGGTTCTTCTAAATACTACTCTTATAATTTTGCTTTTTCTACATTATATTCTTAGGGTGGTTTGTCTTGGAGGTTTAAAGAAAGGGAAACAACTATGATTCTTTTATTTGTTGTTTGGTAAACTGTTTTATTTATTCCCTTTACCCCTCGGTTACCTTCAAACTCCTCTATATTGATTTCCCACCCCTCCCCTAGGATTTCACCTTCCCCCAAAACTCCTCAACACCTTGATCACCCACCTTCATCATACCACCACTTGACTCCATTAACTAACCCCCACCAGCACAACCTGATTCCACCATCTCACCCCCACCAATACCTACCCACAACCACCAAGCCATTGCAACCACCACTGAAGCTACCAAGCCACCATAAGCCCGCAACCACTATTGAAGCTACCAACAACAACCCCACACATCCACGAAACCCACCCACAAGCACCACAAAATCACCCATGAAATCCACTATAACCCACTTGAAATAAACGCACAACCCCAAAAATTCGAAAAAAAAAAATTCAAGAGTAAGAATAGGAAAACCTCTTCTTATCATTAGTCATGGCTTTAGATGGTCAAATTCGACCATGAAAATTCTTGATCTGAAACTTTCATGGTCGAATTTGATCTTTTATGGAGGTGGTGAGACATATGGGAAGATATAGAGAGAAAGGGGAGGCGATATCGAGGAGGGGGGCGGCGGTAGTTGTAATGGGGAGAGGAGTGGCGGCAGCGGTGATACCAAGGAAGGCATGGCGATATCAAAGTAAAAGAGAAGGAGATTATGGTGGAGCAATGGTGAAAGGAGAAAGAGAGGTGGAATGACCAAATCACCCAAACAACATCTTATATCAAAGGGTTTGAGGATTCCTTTCCCCGTGGCCAATCACCCATTTCTTGATTTCATTTCCTTTACCCCATAGAAATTAAACGCCTCCTCAATGTTTTTTCTTTCACATAGTACACTTGAAATTTTTTATATGTTCTATGTTGTACCTCTCCGAACATTAAGTTTTCCGTTAGCGTTTCATTTTATGTTATTTACACTTGCATTAGCAGAGAGGAGATAAATTTTTTGGTTTTAAAAGAGTTGCTCACAATAGAGCAACAAAAGTAAATTTTTTGACGGAAAATTTTCCTCCTAATGTAAGTCTAAAAAATTCATAATAAGAAAAGAAACTAATACTCAACATTGACTTGATGAAAGGGTACATCATAGAACGTTGCGCTATAATATGGAGGCCACTGACTTAGAAGCAAATTTCACCACCCTACGTGTGCAGGCTTATAATGACGAATGTCCCCCAAGGTTAACACAACATCTTCAAATTCTACACCCCGAACTCAAAGGTTGGAATTGCTTAAAAACTGCTCAAAGCTTGAAGGAGAAAGGTAGGGTATGTTTTTAGGGTTAACAACATTGTGAATAAAATAAGAAAAAACGGTCAAAGGAAGTATTATATGAAGGAATAAAACAAATCTTGAAAAATCTCTCTCTGCAAAGAGGTGCAGGCCCACCTCATTAAGCGGTGCAGGTGCACCAAAAACAAGTCTTCAAGCTCCTTTTGGATAACATCCAACAAGGTTGGTGTGGGGAGGTAGTACAATTATTTGAGATGGTACTACATAAAAATGTTAGTTGTTGGGTGACCCTATTCTTTTATGTCTGAACCGAAACTGGAAATTAAGCAAGTGAATCAAGACTGTCCCAAAAGAACCGAGCCCAAGGATTCGAACTCCAACCAACTATAGTGAGGCGCAGTTCTTCTAGGTACCGTTGGTCGATCAACTCTCCACTCTCAAACTCTCAGAACACTAAAACTCCCAGACAAAGATGAGCAGCATCAGCAGTTCGAAAGCACAAGACACCATCTCTCCAACAGAAGCATTCGAGCTTACCAACGGCCTCACTCTCTCTCCTCGAATCAACCTCCTCCTCACAATCCACCGCACAAACCCATCCTCCATCTCTCCTTTAGACGAATGGAAATTCAAACGCTCCATCATCAACTTCCTCAAATCCTCTTTCTCTCTCCCCATTATCGTCCCCGAAGAAGACCTCCTCATCACCCGCTTTCGAGACCTCAAGAAGCGTAAACGTGAAGACCCTGTTGCTGTTGCTAATCTCTTTGTTCGTGATTTAGGGTTTGTTGTTTCGAGTGCGAATAAATTTAGGAGCTTTGAGGAAGATGTTTCGTTCGAGAAGAAGTTTCTAGAATGGAGGAATGTTCTGTTGGAGAAGATGGATGGTATGGAAGTTAATTTGGAAGGGGTTCAGTTTAGGGTTTGTGTTAATTTGCCTGTTTCTGATGATTTTTTGAAGATGAAAAAGGAGTGGCAGGAGTTCTACGCTTTTGGTCCAGGTTTGTATGTAACTAGTGTTATTGTTTTTAGTCTTTTTTTTATGCTGATAATTGGAGTTTTATATACTAGAATAGTGGCAAAATGATTTGGGGTCGGCTAACATGAATCGTCTTGAGAAACCGTTTACGTGACAAATGATACAATATAAGTAAAGGAATAGCCAAATAAGAGTGTAAACAAGGAAATATTGGATTTTCATATATGTCTTAAGATTTTGTGAATAAGAAGTAGATAATTAGAGTGGATTTTCATATATGTCCAGGTTTGTAACTAGTGTCATTGTTTTTAGTCTTTTTTGATGCTGATAATTGGATTTCATGTACCACAAGTCACAACAACAATGCCTTTAGTGGCAAAATGATTTTGGGGTCGGCTAACATGAATCGTGGTAAGAAATTGTTTCCGTGACAAATGATACAATAGAAGTAAAGGAATAAGAGTGTAAACAAGGAAAAATTGGATTTCCATATGTCTTAAAATTTATGAAGGAGTAGATAATTAGAGAGGTTTTTTGTTTTTGTTTTTTAGGGTCTGGTCTATAGAATCGAATTTTACTTATCGAAATTTATTGGTGATTATATAATTGAGCCTTTCCCTGTTCTGGAAAAACTTTCATTTGCTGGTTTCTGGAATAGTCAATAGAGGTTTGCTGGTCGTCTCAGCTAGTTAGGGTAAGGCTGCAGCTTCTGATTCTATGGAGGAAAAAAGCAATCTACGAAATGCAAAATGTTTCATTATGATTGTCGTGGAGCCGCAAATAAAGCTTTTGTCTTGGTTAATGCAACTGTGTTCTACATTCTTTTAGTGCAGTGAAAGGCGCCATGTCTTCATATATGCAAACTTGTTGATTAGAAGTATTGATTGTTGATGATTGTAAGCTTTGGATGGCAGGGAGTTATTCAAGGGATGCAAAGAAAGAGCCGGATACGATTATTTTAAGAGGTTTGCCATCACGATGGTTTGCGGAGCCACGTGTCTCGTCTAAACCGTCAATGCTTGTGACACATACCATCTTTTCGATCTTTGGGAAAATAAGGTGTGAAGTTACATCATAATGATGTTTCTACTGTTTTGTTTGTTTGTCTTCTTATAAGTCATGTATTGATTTAGAGATCTCATTTTATGTTAGTTGCTACAATCAGTCAACTAGTTTTGTTGTCACTTGCAGTTCTTTAGCTTCTTGGGTGAAATATGCTGGTAATTATATGTGGATTGACAACTATAATGAACCGTGGAAAACATTTGCTAAGTGGCTAGTATTGTCAATCTTTCTACATGTGATGTTGGTGTAATGTTGTAATCAGCCACACTTGAAGAGTTAGGCAATGCATAGTTTTTCAAAAGACTGCATGATACTGCAAGCATGATACTTCTCAGGGTTCCCTCTAGTTGCCTGCCGTCTTGACTCGATGTGAAAGATAACAATCTACTCTCTGTTCCGCCAACAGTTCTTAGTTATCAACTCACCCGCCATTATCATGTCCTGTGTTCTTGATTGCAAAGAGATATTGGTAGAGGTCTTTGGGAGTCATTTGGTCTATCACTTTCGTTCCGTGTTGTACAATTTCTGTCTGCCTAACACCTCCTCAACTATATAAGGTCCAAGCCTGCTCACCTCATTGTGCATCTAGTGCGATTTATGTTGAGTCTTATTAGCTTGCTTTATATTGCTGGTTTTCATTGATCTTTGTCTTTAATGACCATAATGGCTCTTCTCTATTCTGTTCAGTCTCTGAACAGTGAGATAGATGATTGCATATAATTTTTGTTGATCTCCAAACTCACCAATAATAGGAATCTTAATGTTGCTGAGGACGATGATCCAGGTAAGGATACGGATGCAGATGATGGAGATCTAGTATCAGGTCTGCGATGCAAAATCATCGTGCAATTTGAGGAACACAGGGAATTCTTCAATGCATTGAAGGTCTTATGCGGTCGTTCATTGCAAAAGGTAAAAGTTCAGGATTTTCTTCACCCTTTGCCCCTTATTTTATCATCTAGAGCTACACTTAAATATAGGTGATTTTTGACTGCTCCTTATCTGAAGTACAATGATGATTGAACAATGCCTTATTTGACCATCTGCTGTTGTAATCAAACCCATAAGCACCCTCCTTAGACCTCCTTAGAACCTTCCCTTTTCGGTGCTGGGGCATTTCTCATGCTATCTAGGTACTTTCGAAAGGAGAAGAATTTGCAGTTGAAAATGATGTATATTCATGACTCTTGATTTTTGAGAAAGAACTATTGCATGAGTTTCATTTTTACCTGCAGGGATCCTGACCTTTCCTAGCCTTGTTGATGTGAGCTGGAATTTACCTATTCAGAGAAACCTTCGGAAGTCTTGGTAACTTTTTGATGTGTAATTGGCCAAATAATCCGCCCCATGGGGTCCTCCCTTCGATCCACTGTAAGGTGGTTGATAAGGTCTCGAGAGTAAGTAGTGGTGCTAAACTTAATTTCTTGATAAAGACAATAAGGAGTCGCCGATGAGTTTTTAAAAGGGTCAAATTCATAAACTATGTTTTTTGATCAAAACACAAAATTGATGACAGCATGGACAAATTTAAATATTTCCTCCATGGCTCCATTATGAAATAAGTGAAACACTTCTCTTTAAAAGCTCTCACATAAAAGAGAGAAGTGTTTCACTTATTTCAGAACAGAGGAAGTATCATAATTCAGCTCTATAGATCCCAAGGGGTGACTCCAAATGGCTAATGGATGGGGTAAAGGTACTAATATGATGGAGTGCACCATATTAGCCCATAGACAACCTCTGCTAAGGTTTCCTCTTAAAGTGTATATTTTGATGATTTAAAGTCTAAGCCAAATAACATTATTTCTACATTAATAATATAAGGTGGGCTATTTGATCACACAAAATACTAATATGACATAACTGTTGCTGTGATAGGCTTTCGTCTGAAATGGTCGCCACACTGTTTTTGTTTAATATTGAGCTGTTTGTCCTTTAGAATTTCATACTGTTGAGATTTAAAGAAGAGGAAGAGTTGTGTATTATATTTGTCTGTATTACACCATGAGGTAGAAACCAAAACAATATATAAATGCTACAGCATATCATGCCAAGGATGAACTGTAGAACTCAAAGATAGTTTCCTAAACCAATGCCAATACTGTAGCATAATGTTACCAATATCCTAAAGATATTACTCACCAAATCCTATCCTAATTTCAATATTGAAAATATATCACAATAGATATATTTTCCTATGTCTCCAATATCTCATATTCCTAACACATACGTTTGAGATGCCTGCGAAGCCCTTGTTTTGAGATAAGCGTAATTAGCACATCATGTAGATAATTTTGTGGCAAGAAGTAGTTTGAGCAGTCAATATGCTGATTTCAAGTGTTTGTAAAGAATAAAGATCAATCCAATGCTATTTTGGTACGTTTTTTAAGTGTAATTTTGCCCTTTTGGCTTTCTGCCCAAAAGTTTGATTTATAGATCAGGTGTAAGAATGTAAATGATTAATTGCTAATTCATTGACTACTTTTTATGGATTCTGCAGATGCTATTTCATTGCAAAATCTACTAATTGCTTTCTTGATTACTCCCTCGTTTCTAATGTGCAATGACCTGGAGCTATGGGCAGGAAGGATCACGTATGAAGGCGGACTATGAAGTAACCTGGGATAAGGACAGATTTTTCCAAAGTGCACGGCGTCACACACAAGAGAGGACGAGCCGAAACCCGGCAGTTGGTGCGGGCCAATACAGAAATGAAGGACGTCCATCCTACAGGTCTCGCTACAGTCCTGAGGATGTACGCTCAAAAAGATCCAAGGTGAAATTTTCTATGATTTGGGGCTTTGAAATTCTATACGGTTTTATCTGTCTCTTCTAGGTCAACTTTGTAGGTTTTGATCCAAAATTAGTGGGCTTTTTAAGCTTAATTTTAGTTAGCTAAATTGTTGTCGCCTAAGTCTAATGGGGGCTATTTGGCACCTCACTCTGTGGGTCCACACCTTCTGATGTCCTATACTCTTATTTGAGAAATTAAAAGGTTTCCTTGAATGCAGGAATAAGGATCCATTTGAGAAAGGAGCTATTGTTTAGGTTGAAGATTAAATGGGTGAACACTGGACAAGCGTAGCTGGGACCATTTCGTGTACCCTAAGCCTCAATTACAGGTCACATCACCTCTTAAGATTGCTGTTATGATGAGGTTGTTCTGCTTAAAGTTAACCATCTCAGATCTCACTGTTAACCAAGAGTGTAAAAATGTGTGTATCTCCTTACCGTACTTCTGATGTTTCTTGATTTGCTGATTCTGACAAAAAAATTTGGACTGGCTTGAGAGTTGTGAAAGTCTTTTATTTCCGTATTTCCTTTTGCTGTGTTTTTGGACATATTTATAGTCACTTTGTAATTTGTATTAGATTCTAGCATTATTTTTGATGCGGCAAGTCTGTCAACGTGACTGTGTTATGAAACTATGTTTATGCTTGCAATGTGCATGATGTTGTGGCTAAAACTACGTTTACTCCAGCATCACAGACAGTACGTAGGGTTATGTTCGATTGTTTTCAAATTTTGGGGTGTTGTATTTTTCGTGGATCAAAAGGTGATGTTACTAGTCATTTGAGGGTATGATCCTCCACCGAAACTATTTTTACTCCAACAACCCAGAGAGTACGAAGGGTTCTGTTTGATTTTTTATATGGTGTCTTATTTTCCGCCTATCGAAATGGTGATGATACCAGAGTCATCTGTGGCTATGATCCTCCATTAAAGGTTTATTAATCAATCAAGTGTTTTCAAGCATATATTTTTGAAATGGGGAGTACATTTGAATTTTCAACATAGGAGAATTCTTCATATTTCTGGATATAAGGTAATTAATCACATTAATATTATGATTATTATCCAACACGACGTGTACGACTTTCCTTTGTTTTTGTTGGTTCCGTTTGCTCTTCGTAAGTCAAAAGTTTTCTAACTTTAACCTAGCAAATCATTTAGATATAAAAAACATGTTAGATGTTACTCTAAGTTACTTATAATAATAGAATTAATGATTTATTTTGTCAAATATTGTAACAAGATAACAGGTGTGTTCGTCAATAGTAGTTGTGGTAGTAGCTTTTAACTGTGAGCGTAGCCGTTAACTATGTTGATAGTTGTTAGTGCTTGGTGTGTAGCGGTATAAGATATTGTTGTTCGGTAAAAAGAAGGTTCATCCAAAGTATTGTTTACAAATAACTAGTTAAAATTCAAACAAAACTTTAATATATAATTTATACACCACTAAACGCTATCCTAAAAGCTACAAATTGTAGTTTTTTACAAATACTACTAAAACACTATTTATACCACTAAAAGCTACTTACACCACTATCTTACCAAACACTACTATTTTTTTAATTAGCGTTTTGATCGGGTCAAGACACTAAAAACTATCTAAAAAGCTTGTACCGAACACGCCCAACAACTAAGTTAAGATTGAGAATTTATCACCATTATTTAAACATAATAAGCCCGTCTACACACTACACATGTCGTCTCCTCCTATAGTCTTTCTTTTTGGAAAATGCAATGGAAAAGTTCTAGGCTGTTGGCTTTTTTCCATTTCATCGAAGAACATGATCTTTTCCGTCCTCTTTTCTTCTTCCATACCTTCTCATATTTATCATTCAATTCTCATGTTTAATAATTAATATTTTTATATTCTTACCTCTTCTCCCTTTTTTTCTACTGCCACATTCAATTATCATGTTTGATCAACGTTTATTTCATTGATGTAATTATGTGTCCAATTACAATGGTTTCAATTCATTCCTAACTGAAGAAAAAGGAAGAATCTCCGTAATCACTCAAATCCACATCTCTACCTTTTGATCAAGGAAGTCCAAAATACTCCCTTCTTTTCGTAGAGAAGATGTAGACTTTTGAAATTTTCATATACCCTATTTGAACGTATTTTAATTCTAACCTGAATAGGGTTTTGTAGAAAAACCCTAATTCTAATAGCAATTTGTTACTTTTTTTTTTTTGAGGGATAGCAATTTGTTACTTTAATACTTTAGTATAGTTAATATTTCTTTTTATACGTTACTTTAATATAAAATTTTAAATATAGTATAAATGGATTTTATTTCAAAGTAGTTTTTAAACACTTTCCAATGGTACAAATTATAATTTTCTAAACTATATATTAAAAGTTTTAATCGATTTACAATAAAAAAATTCATTGTGGACTCAACTCTATTTCTTCTTATCCTAAACTATATACATGTATTTTTATTACGGTTTTTTCACCAGGTACCCCTATAGTATTTCAAAATTCATAGGGTACCCATGTTGTGTCAAAAATGCACCAGCTAACCTTACTATTTCAATAAAATGCACGAAATGCCCTTAATGACTAATAATGTCAAGTTTTTGTTAGTCATTAATCCTAATTAACCCCTCTAACCCTAATTAAGCCATCTAACTCTAACTCCTAACCCCCTAACACCCAACCCCCACCCTAAACCCTAAACCCTAACCCTAACCACCCAACCACCACAACCCCCCCCCCCTCCCCCACGAGCACCTCCACCCCCGCGACCCACCCCCTCCCCCACCCCCGTAGCCCCCCCCCACCCCTCGCAACCCCCTATCCCTCCCCAAAAACCCCTCCTCCCCCACCCCCGTAGCCCCCTCCCTCTTCTTCTCCCGCTTGCACTCCTAGGCTCCCCTGCTGCTCTCCTCTCGCGTTTCTCCTCTCTCGCGTCTCCCTCGTTGTGCCTCTATGCTCACCGGAACAAAAACGGCCACTAGCCTCGTCGGAAACAAGCTAGAGCTTCGCCGGAGGGGTGGGGGAGGGGGAAGGAAAGGGGATGTGGGGGGCGTAGGGGAAGTGGAGTTGTGGGGAAAGGCAGGGTGGGGCCGTGGGGGTGGGGAATGGGGGCTGGGGGGTGGGGGGAGGGGGGATGTGCTGCGGGGGTGGGGGTTCTTGTGGGGAGGGCAAAGGGGCGGTTGTGGTGGTTGGGTGGTTAGGGTTAGGATTTAGGGTGGGGATTAGGTGTTACGGGGTTAGGGGTTAGGGTTAGGGTTAGGGTTAGGGTTAGGGTTATGGTTTTGGTGTTAGGGCTAGAGGACTTAATTAGGGTTAGAGGGGTTAATTAGGGTTAATAACTAACGGATGCTTGACACTGTTAGTCATTAAGGGCATTTCATGCATTTTATTGAAATAGTAAGGTTACCTGGTGCATTTATGAAACAATAGGGGTACCCCATGAATTTTGAAATACCATAGGGGTACCTTGAGAAAAAACCGTTTTTAATTTATTACTTTATAACTCTATTTATAATTTAAAAAATGACATGTCAGTTAATAAGCGTGACAAATGGTGTCCAATGAGGACGCCAAATGTCGCGACCTCGTGAGCTGACTTTTGGACTCTACTGTATATATTAGTTATATGATATGATATTCCTCGCTTTTTTTTCCTGGTTTTAGATAGGCAAGTTGAAATCTCTTGCAAGTTGCAAGAAGGAGGTGAAATTGAGAATCCTTCTTGCGAGGGGTAAAACTTAATCCCATGACTATCGGAGGTGATGCCAATACCACTAGTTTTTTTTTTTGACATCGTGAAAACTTACAAACCTAAACATAGCCAATACCACTAGTTGAAGGTATTATATGTTTCAATTATTTCCATGCCTTCTCATACCTAACGGAAGAAAGGAGGAAGTAACTGATGTGGAACTTGGTGTTCCAGATGGATATGGAGGTTTCTTGATTAAAAGAAACGATTATGGATGTGTTTGAAAGGTGGATGTGGATTGAATCTTGAAGGCAACGACTTCAAGTTTGGAACAAAGGCAACGACTTTGTACCACTAGTCAAGCTAGTCTATTAACATAAACAAAAGCATGTAAAGCAATACTCTCAATATTCTTTAATCAAAATCAACAACTGATTATTATTACCAAATCAACGGAATATATAATACATCCTAAGTGCTAACCCAACTAGAATTAGAACAACTAGACTCCTCTAATCCTAGTCCAACTTGGATTAGTTACAACCGACTCCTAAACAACTCGAATCATGTAAAATCCATCGTTTTAAGAACGTAAGCAAAACCATGATTCCTACTAAAACAAAACAACATGAAAAACATGAAATAAACTATTAGAGTAACAAGCCTACTCTAAACCAGTCCAAGTAACACAAGAACAACTTGAACCTTGTCCAAATGACAATCCAAGCTCTAATACGCCTAAGTCCTCCATGTCAAGCCCTTCATTAGATGTATTGGCCAACAATGTCTGGCCAAATGCTTTGCCACTCCTAGTAATACTTGGCGCCTCATGATCCTCATCAGTAACCAATTACAATTACCACAATAAGTTTTCAGGGGTTTCGCTTATGCCATGGTTGGTATATAAATATAATGTATATTGCTAAAATTGGATAACAATTTATTTGTACTAGTAATGATAAGAGGAGTAGGTTTGATTGGTGTTATATTCTCCTTCTATTTCGAAATGTTCTTTTTACTTTGATTTTTTTTTTGTCTCTAAATAAGATTCCAAATAAGAACAAAAAGAAACACAAGGAGTATGATTTAGCAACTCTACCAAACAAATTGTATCCTCGTGTCCTCGTGGGTTGAATGGCTGCAAAGACTAGTGAATGCTTTATCATGAAGAAAATCCAGCATATAATCTCTACAAATAAGAAAGTTATATATATATATAAGAAACAACAAAGCAGAGTTTACAGTAATATATGAAGGTTTCCTCACTAGAAAGAACAACATAATGGTAGAGATTAACATTTTCAAGTGCCCTGGTCTCTTGCTAGCCTTGCCAAAGTTGAAGCCGCATCTGCTGGATTATTATCTCTTGCTCCACTCAAATTCCATAATATTTCCAGAAATATTAGTAGAAGCAATGCCGAGATCACAGTAGCAACCAGATAATGGTCAAGTTTCAGCTTCTCTTGTGTTTTCTCCACAGCTGAAACCTCCACTGAAGTGGGTGCAACTGCTACAACTGCAACTGAAGCTGCAGCTGCAGCTGCAGCTGCAGCACTTGTGTTATTCTTCAGTCCGATATCACTCTTCGCCTTAATGATGATCGGCTTAAGCTTATTATCATCCGAGTGCACGAAACGAACCATCAACGCGTTGTCTGTCCCACTTCGCTTCAAGATCCTTTGTTTCTTCGCCTCAACCTTCGCCATTAGCTCAGAAAACTCCTCTCTCCCTCGAGCTGCGAAGGGATTTTCCTTGGTTTTGTGGGTTGGTTTAGATGACGATTTTTTATCACTTGCAGCTTCATGCCGGAAACCACAGTTCACACAGACACATTGTTTGGCCATGAGTAGGAGAAGTTGAGAACCACCAAGTTGTTAAAAGCAGACTAAACTTTAAAAGGATCGGTATTCTGGTAGCTTTATATGATTTAAGAAGAGATATATGTGGACATTGTCAATTATCAAGATTCTTAAGAGTGAGTGATTGAAACTCTTCACTTTTTTCAACATAAAATTCTATAGATTGTACGCATTACTTAATATCATCATAGTACTAATTTGACTTCCGTGGAGTTGGAGATGAGGGAATGTCAATATGTCATATTAATAACCAATGGTTTCATACTAGTAACATTATTTTGGTTCAAGATGTTGATAACAATACTTCCTCCGTTGGAGATATCATTTTTCTTATGGTTTTCCTTATTGAGAAAGATAAAAACTACTAATACCAAATGGTTTTTAGAATAAATGAAACACTTAACATTTTAGGTCATTTTAAAATAAATGAAACGTTCTTTATTTGATATTCATTTCTCTCTATCTCTCTCCTCATCACATGAGTCCTCTTTTTCTTTCTCTCTATCTCCTCCTCTCCTAAATCCTCGTATCAAGGTCACTACGTTTCATTTAAAATAGAAACGGAGGAAGTATCTATTTTAATATTTTTCACCTTCTCACCATCATTATATATATGTTCATCCTCCTAAGTATATGTACAAAGATCAAAAAGAAAAATAATAATTTTAGTCTATGGCATTCTATAGCTTTTAACACATTAACTAGTTGTTGTGTCCTGGCGATGCTTCGGATAATTTGGATGTAAAGCTTGGGATTGATATTTTGCCACAAGCACAAGTAGGGGTGTTCACGGGTTGGGTTGGTGAGGTTTGGGATGTAACCCAACCTAAACCGCAAATATACAGTTTGACATTTTCCCAACCCAAACCGCACCACAATTTTGCTCAAACCAACCCAAACCGAACCGCGCAAAACGGTTTGGTGCGGTTTGGTTTGCGGTTTAACCATTTTTTTCCTCCGCAACATTAATTTTGTAATCTAAGAGTAAAAAAAATTGGTAATAAATATAAAAAATCCAAATAAATATGAAGTTGACTTCATAATTAAACATTTTGTCCAAATCTTACAGCAAACAATAAACATTATGTCCAAATCTTACACCAAACAAAGGAGAGAGTGTATTTAAAAAAAATCAAAATAGATGAAATAAATTTAAAATAAAAAATCATATAAAATTACAGTTTACGGTGCAGTTTCGATTTACAAAAATTAAAACCCAACCCAAACTGCAAACCGCGGTTTGCTTGAAATCATAACCCAAACCGCAATTTTAAAACCGCAAACCAACCCAAACCGCGAAAAAACGATTTGAGTTGCGGTTTGGTGCGGTCCAGACCGCACTCTGAACAGCCCTAAGCACAAGTCATAGTTTAGTGGTAGGATGATGAGATTACAAAGAAAACGGTTACGGGTTTGAGATCTCTTATGCAAATCTTTTGATAATTTTCAAAGAGAATGTCACGTTGGAGACAAAACGACACCACATCATTGTATGAGGTGGGCTAACATGTGGCAAATAAACAACTATAAAATTTCTAATTACATATTAATAAATATTATAAAAAAATGATTTTTTTACGGGTTTTTTACCAAATACCCCTGACAATTTTTTTTATTCACCAGATACCCCAACTTTTTTCAGCATTTACCATATACCCCTGACTTTATGAAAAATACATCAGAATGCCCTTAATAACTAACGGCGGTTAACTCCGTTAGTCATTAACCCTAACTGACCCTGAAAAACCTTAATTAACCCTAAAAAAACCCTAATTAACCCTAAAAACCCTAATTCTCTAATTAAACCTAACACACTCACTCTCTCTAACCCACCACCACCACCACCACCACCACCGACCCCCAACCCCGGCCCCAACCCCACCATCCCCCTCCCCGCAGCCCCAACCCCAACACCCGCCCCTCCTCCCTCCCCACCCGCGGCCCAACCTCTTTCGATTAGTCGTGCTATTCCGAAGCAAAATGGCCAAAATCTCGGACGCGTACTCCTTACTCGCATCAAATTCGTTGACCTTAATCTTCCCAAACAACTACCTCAACAACTTAGTCTTCTTACACATAATCTCCGCCGTCGCTGCGAGAACTTTCGGTTTTCCGGCTCTTCGTGGAGTTCAACCTCCGAATCCGCGAACTTTTCGGGTTGGTCGGAGTATTTCATACGTGCTTCGATGTTGTCGCAAAGACGACGTTCGAAGGAGAGGACGAGCTTTTTAGGATTTTGAGGTCGAGGGTTTCCACGGTTGAATGCGACTTTTCTATGGCTTCCCGGGAGAGAGAGATCGATGGGTTTGTTGTTGTTGTCGTCGTCCGAGAAGGAGTTTGGTCGCCGGCGTTTGAGGGAAGATGGAGCGTTGTTGCGAGGATTTGTTAACTCCATCCATTTTTTCGGGGAGGGGGGCCGTAGGAGGGGGCTGCAGGGAGGGGCGGTGTTGGGGGGGTGTAGGGCGGGGGGAGGGGGCCGGTGGGGGTGGGGTTGGGAGTCGGGTGGTGGTGATGGGTTAGGAAGAGAGAGAGAGAGAGTTAGGGTTGATTAGAGAATTAGGGTTTTTTTAGGGTTAATGACTAACAGAGTTAACAGCCGTTAGTCATTAAGGGAATTCTGATGTATTTTTTAGAAAGTCAGGGGTATATGGTGAATTCTGAAAAATTTTGGGGTATCTGGTGAAAAAAAAAATTTGTCTGGGGTATTTGGTGGAAAAACCGTTTTTTTATGCAAAAAATATGATAAATATTTACTTGAAAAGAATCTAATAAGATCTTAGATGGCTATACTTTTTCTTATATACTTCTCCATTCTATATTAATTGGATCATTTTCCTTTATTTGAAATTTTTATATTAATTGCAATATTGTCTTATCTGGTAATACATTATTCCTCTCAATGTCTCTCCTATCACATCGAACCATTTTCTTTATCTATGTTTATGCCTCTCCACTTTACACGAGTTCCTTAAAAAACATATCAATCCCATATGTTACAATTAATATAGAACAAAGGAAACATTCGTGAATATCTATAGTCTAAGTTTACAATATCACGAGATAGATGGAAGGGAAAAGCTTGAATTATTATTAACCTAAAGGGAAAATTTATACTACTTCAAATAAAAGTAAGAAAAGTTAGTCTTGTAAGAGACTGCCTACTTATAATTTAAAATTAGGCAATGACTCAAGCCCAATATAAAAAAGAGGACGTGTTGTGATTTAGAAATAAGTGCTATGTACAATCAACAATAATCAAGAACAATCATGAAATTGAAATAACAACCAAGTAAAGCAAAGAGAGAGAAAATAAAACAAGAAAGAACACACTAATTCACGTGGGAAACCCGAGCTTCGGGAGAAAAACCCACAAACTTGCACTATGGAAGCAATGCAGAACAATAATGAACATGCAAATCTCCCACAAACTCTCTCTCTCTCTCCCCTAAAACCATAGAAAAGATGAGATATCAAGTTTGAACTTTGAGATTGTATGCTACACTCTTCTAAAACCAAAAAATAGGGTATTTACGCTACAAGGCATAAAAGTAATCCAACGACCACGATTAAAACTTAAATTGCGAAAACACGTGCAGGTCTACGTTTACCCGCCGGGCCCGAAAACCGCCCGTCCGGGCCAAGCCGCCCACCCGGGCAAAATGCTTACCTGCCCTAGGCAAACTTCTTGGAAGTTCCTGCCTCCTTCTGCCTCAAACATGAATGCACGCTCGAGCGAAGAAATGCCCGGCTGGGGACACCGTCTGCCCGGGCCACCTGTCTTGCCCGCCCATTTGGCCGTTCTTGTAGCTAGGGCTGTTCAAAGACCAGGGTCGGACCGGAATTTGGACCGGATCGGACCAATGATTCCGGTCCGGTCATCGGTCCACAAAAAATCCTGATTCCGGGTTTTCGGTCTGGTCCGGTCCAAATCCGGAAATTCCGGTCCGTACCAGTGGACCGAAATTTCTGTCTTTTTAGCAAAAAAAAATTATATGTTAAAAAAGTTTAAAAGGTAGAAAGTTAGAAAGTTAAAAACCTACTATTTATTACCTTTAGGAATATAATTATTAAAATGATTAAATTTTAGTGTATCTAATTTACAAATATGTTCAAATCAAATAAATAAAAAATATTTTTAAAAAAAACAAAAATATAGATTCCGATCCAACAGGTCCGATCAAAATTTTTCGGGTCCGGTCCCAGTCCAAATTTTTTCCAGATTCCGGTCCAGCCGGTTCCAGTTCGATCCTGGACTGGTGAATACCCCTAGCTGCAACATTTCCTTCGCTTCTTCCTCCCTTGCTTGATTCACCATTCTCCACGCAATCCAACAATCTCTTACCAGGAGATCGGTTAAGCAACAAAACATCTTACCCATAAGTACCCATGACCATCACCATCATCTCTCCATATATTGGCCATAGCCGCCATTCCCGCTTCCTTTTCACACCAAAGGAAGCAACGCCGAGGTTTCAACCAACCTGATCCAATATCTCTCCAAATCCATCATGGCCATGCTCCCACTTAGATGCAAACCCGAGCATTACAACCATGCTCCCACCTAGACAAAGCATCCCCATGATAACACATCTCCTCTACACCAAGGAAAAGTCATTGAAGTTTGCTCAAACTCCGATACAAAGACATCAAAGCCTACACCAACTTTGATTCTCACTAAGCAACCTCCAAATCATTGCACTATCACTACATCAACCTACACACCCTCCTAACCCGGAGGTCGGTTCATCTAAGAGACAACCACAACTAAATAAAGATATCTTCCTCATCAACCAAGGAAGATAACCACTTCCTCTCCAACCAAGGAAGGCCATTGAAGTCCAATCCAACCCCATAAAACAATCATCACCTAAGCCAAAGAAGCTTCTCATTGTTCTAGGAACAAACTCACATTGCTCCCACCCGAATAAAACACCATTTGTTCCACTTAGGATTTCTGGCACAACATGCTTGTGTGCCGCCCATCACCTTGTGCGCTTACGGTTAATATGCCACCGGGACACCGCTTCACCACCGTTCACATCCCTTGGCCCATTATCGATTGATTCTCGACCAAACGACACTTTATATGAAATTCCCATCCCAATTCCGGACCCTTTTCTTGTGCTCCCCATGGTGTAAAGTGTTCCACTCCTTGTCCCCCCAGATATGACCATAGCTCCCTTGACAATCTTCCAAGAACCATACATCAAACACAACCTTGTGACCCGATGTGGCAAGTTGAATCATCGATATCAAGTTTTTTCTTCAACCTCGGGATGAATTTGGCATCCTTGACTCCAACAAGCCACCGTGAGTGAGTTTCACACTCACATCACCTTGTCCCATGACTTCAAATACCTTGCCATCCGCAAGATAGACTTTTCCTTGCATGGTGAGGAATGATGAGAAAAACCCGAATCCAAGACCCATGATCCCGAGCACCCAACCAAATCTTCTGGATCACCCATGCTTACCACCAATTCACCAAAGCATCGGAAATGTACTCCGAAGTTAAGTTTGTTGATGCATCTTCCTCTTCATCACTATCTTGAACCTTCTTCTTCCCTTTCTATTCCCTCTCTTAGGACAATCTCTTTTCAAGTGTCCTTCATCACCACAAACCCCAACACACCACATGAGCTCCCCCATTTGATTCACCTTATCCTCTTGACTTCCATCTTCCATAACTTGCATTCCCCTTTTGTTGATTCCTTCTCCCCCCCCACTTTCACTACTATAAGCACCACCCAATATCTCCTTCGAATGCTCTCACTCAAAATCAAGTCCCTCACATGAATCATCATACTTCAACTTCTTTTTACCGAATGAGTTGCTAATGGCGGACACCATAGTTACCCATGTCATGGGCAAAGAAGACAACAAAATCAATTTCTTCACTTCATCATCAAATTTGATACCCACCGAAGACAATTGACCCAAAATCGAATCGATCTCATTGATGTGTTCGGTGGCCGAACTACCATCAACCATCTCCATATCAAACAAACAACGCATCAAGTATACTTTATTGATAGCCGACGGTTTCTCATACATACTTGTCAAAGTTTCTATCAAACCCGCCGTTGTTTTCTCATCCATGACATTGAAAGCCACACTGGGCTAATGTCAATCTCCACAACTCCAAGTGTTTTCCTATCAAGAACTTTCCAATCATCCTCAAGCATACCACTTGGTCTCCTTCCCTCAAGAGGCAAGTAAAGTTTCTTTAATACAAAAGATCCTCCATTTGCATGTTTCAAAATCCGAAATCTTTACCATCAAACCTCTCAATCCTCAATTTCCCTTCTTCCATTGTTAATTTTACCCAAAAATCCAAACTTTGATTTTTCTACACCTAAAAATCCAAAAATTGATTTTTCAACCACAAATCCTAGTTTTCCACACAACACTAAACCACTTTCCCCCAAATTAAACCTTAACTCTTGATACCAATTGTTGTGATTTAGAAACAAGTACTACCTAGATTGTGCAATCAACAATAATCAAGAAGAAGCATGAAATTGAAATAACAACCAAGTATATCAAAGAGACAGAAAACAAGAATGAGCACACCAATTTACATGGGAAACCCGAGCTCCGGGAGAAAAACCCATAAATTTGCACTATGGAATCAATAGAGAACAATGGTGAACATACAAATCTTCCACAAACTTTCTCTTTCTCTTTCTCTTTCTCTCTCTCTCTCCCAAAACCCTAGAAAAGATGAGATATCAAGTTTGAACTTTGAGATTGTGTGCTACACTCTTCTAAAACTAGAAAATATGATATTTATACTACAAGGCATAAAAACATTCCAACGGCCACGATTAAAACTTAAATCGCGAAAATATGTGCAGATCTGGGGTTACCCCCCGGACCCGAAAACCTCCTCCCGGGCCACCTGCTGCTGCCCGCCCGAGCCACCTGCTCCACTCGGACCACCAACTGCCCACTCGGGCTGCTGGTTGCTGCAGCACTTCCTTCGCTTCTTCCTCCCTTGCTTGCTTCACCATTCTCCACTCAACCCAACCGAACGACACCTTTAGATTGAAATGTAGTGACTAGTTTAATCTATTTAGTGACCAGTTTAATATATTTAGTGATCAGTTTAATCACATTCTTTGATCCATTTAGTGTTCAGTTTCATTTTTTTAGTGACTAGTTTAATCCATTTGGTAAGACTACCGGGATATTTTTTAAAATTGTCTGCTGTAATTCGAAATTCAAAGGAAGGAGAAAATAATGGACGATTAGGTTGGTGCGTGATGTCTAGACTCTAGGGATAGTGTTGAATTAGATTGAGATGAAATGTGCTTATTAGGAGAATGTAGGCTTGAATTTCATAAAATTAGACCACATATTCTAGTAATTTATGAACTAAGAATTAGCAAACCAGATCATAAACTAAATATAATACAAAAAATATTATTTCTAAATAAACACTTCTAAATAAAATTAGGAAATATTCATAAATTTATCCCAATAGAATATTCGACTTAAAACAAAACAAAGTATGTGAATAGTATTAATAGAAAGAATTTAAATTACTCTTCCCGAGCCAAGATGACGTTTTCATGTATATCCGGCGGTGGGTTATCTAGAAGAATGCAAATATGTAACCACTAAAACCAAATATGGGCAAGAAAATTGATAATGGCATACCGCATCACCATTATTAAAAACAATTATCAGCTTGACCAAGCTGGGGAGCGTCACGTCACCCCTCACACTGCTGTTTCGAAATTATTGACTTTTGATTGGGTCATCTCAAATAAAATATAATTAAAAAGTCTTTTGATCTGGTCCAATGACTTCAACCATAAAAAACAGCACCATAATCCTTTAAAGATATAGATGTTGAAATTTAAAACAGCGTAATCCTGCAGTCATTCCCTCTTTCTCCAAAAGGCCAAGAACCTCGAGACTTTGACGACCCATAAACCATCAGAGTATTGGACACATTATTATAAATTGCTATTTTGATCATTAATTGCATAATAAAGAGCACGGTTCTTGGAAAAAATGTATGTTTAGATCTTATTCTAGTAGGACTAGTTTAAATTGATAGGGACTCATAGGATCAGATTGTTGAATCGTAAAATCTTATTAGCGAAATTTGTCAGAAACAACTTTTTAAAAACCACTTTTTGCGAGAAACAACCTTTTAAAAACCACTTTTTGCGAGAAACAACCTTTTAAAAAATTTTCGGCAACTTAAGACCTTAAATGTAAATTTTTTTGTTGGAAACAATTTTGGTCTATTTTCCGGCATTGACCAGCCGGATTCCGGCGTTGACTCACATAAGTCGGTCACGTGAGTTGCACGTGACTCGTGTTCTGCTCCATTTGAACCCTTTCCCTCCTCCCCCACCCCCTACCCCCCTGGATCACCCTTGCCTCGGCCCTAGCCCCACCCCCGAGACCACCCGAACCACCCCCACCCCAACCACCCCACCCGAACCACCCCACACAATATGTTTCTCTCTTCACCAAACCCCAAACCCACCAACGTCAACCACACCATCTCCACCACCAACATCGAAACCCATCAACCACCGTCTCTCTCTTCACCAAATCCCAAACCAACCTTCAACCATAGCACCACCACCAACATCGTCGAAACCCAAACCCCCCCCTCTCTCTCCCCCTCTTCACAATCATGTCACTTGGTGGTGGTGGTGCATTTTGGGTGGTTTTGGTTCGAATATGATGGTGGTGGCAAATCGAATTATGGGTTCGAATATGATGGTGGTGGCGGTTTGAATAGTGGGTTTGAGTTTTGAAGGTGGTATGGTTTTGAGTTTTGAAAGTGGTATGGGTTTGAGTTTTCTGGGTGGAGTGGTGGTGGTTGTCGGTGGGGGCATGGTGAGGCATGACTAGCGGCTAGTTTCACCGGTGGTGCGAGGGTTGAAGATGATGTAGGGTGGTGGTTATGGGTAACAATTAGGGAGAAATAATGGAGGGAAAAAAAAGTTGAAATGAAGCAAAATACGAGTCAACGCCGGAAAAAAGACCAAGGTTGTTTCCAACAAAAAAATTTACATTTAAGGTCTTAAGTTGCCAGAAAATTTTTAAAAGGTTGTTTCTCGCAAAAAGTGGTTTTTAAAAGGTTGGTTCTGACAAATTTTGCATCTTATTATTATGCAAAAATAATGGAGTATATGAATAATATGATGATGCTAGAAAATAACTCGTAAAGAAAGTGATAACAATAAAAAAGAACGCCCATAAATCCATAATATAGCTATCTAGTGAATGAATTGAGACAACTATGAACATCTAACACTTAGAATGAAAGGAATATTTAGTTTTAACTAATTTTTTAAATGTTGACTTATTGAGATGATTGATTATCTTTCAAAAAAAATTATTAAATTTAAGTACCTGTTACGTTGTGCAAATATTGGAATTGATATCCAGTAACAAATTACATCCAAAAATCCTTCTACATGGCCCATTATCTTATTATTTTCCATTTTTCCCTCAACTCTTCCCCTGCTTGGGTGCTTCCTCTTGATTTATTAAGTAAAACTTGGCCCATTATGCAATGCAAGATCAAAGATGTTAAAAATCTGTTTGTATATTATGTGAAGTGGCCAATTAAGCTCCACAATTACAAAATGTTGGGGAATATATAAACAAGAATATATTATTCAATTAGTCAACCATCGTTCAAATTTCTTTGGACGGATATGTTAGTGCCTTAGTGGTAGCAATTTCAAAACTTCTTTAACATAAAAGGTGGTAAAATTTGATAAAACTTTTGAAAGATAATTTTTCTAAAAAGTCAACATAAAAAACGTAGTTAAAACTTAAAGCTAATTGAACCAAAAAGATATTACAAACAATGCTTACTATGCATCATCACATGCATGCTAATCAAATTTTGTAGTCTTGCTCTTCAAGCAAGTCAATGCATATATACACATCCAGATCCAGAAACAATATAATTATATAGCTGAAGAAGTTTCTATTCCATCCATTTCAAAGTACATTTCATTTGACTATTCCAACTCTATCCCCATTTCCCACCCCTATATCACTAGATTTAAATCCCCTCCTCTTCTTGTTTAAGTACCAAAAAACCTTCCTCCTTTTTCCCCTTGTCAAACAACCAACCATATCATCATTTTTATCAACAAAAGTAAAACAACCAACCATATACATCACTCTGTTTTTACATCATTACATCAAACTCCTGAACTGTTTTCCTACAAAAAAAATGGTGAGTGGCTTCATTTGTGGTACAAATAGTTTTCCTCAAGAAGAAGGTGACATTGAAAGACGAACTCGAAGCGCAGATTCTTCACCTCAAAAAACAAGATCATCAAAGAGCAGCAACAAGAACCCGTATTCGAGCCGAGGCCTAGACAAATTCTCAGCTCTTCTTGCAGAGATTGAAGAAAAAAGACAGCAAATCTACTCTCAGGTTCACCCTGATGAGATTTCCCTCGTTCGTTTCGCCTACACCGGTGATCATGATTTCAAGCCCATTGTAGTCAAGGTTAAAGCTAAAGCTCATGATCATAATGTTCATGCATCACCCAAGCAACTACCAAAGTATGATAATAATATTCAAAAATCTGCACTTCTAAGTAAGCTAAATTCCTCATCATCTATGAACATCAAAGAGGATATTAAGGCTTGTGAAAATGAGGCTAATAATTCAAAGAATAAAAAAATGGGATTTAGTAGAAAAGTGGGGTTTTATCAATGGAAAAAACCAAACTTTTACTTGCCCATGATTGTTATTTTAACCTTGGTGTTTTTGGTACTATTTGGGAGATCTTTTGCAATTATGTGCACTTCAATTGGGTGGTATGTTGTTCCTTCCATTGCAAAAAATTCAAAATCTTCTTCCAATTCAAGGGTTTCTTTTAAGAAGAAAGATTATGCAATTAGGAGATTGAGTGAGAAAAAACTTGTGACAAATGAAGGGACAAAGTCCTTTAAGACATCTGATGGAAGATCTTAACCTATGCAGCACGAAAACGGTTGGGGTTTCGGAAACAGAAACGTTATTAAAACGGAAAATGTCAAGTCCCAGTCATTTCCGAACAAAGTCCTGACCTCTAATGGAAGATATTAACATCAAATGGGGAAATGGAAGATTATTTTGACTCATTCCATACTCATTATCACGGCTGCTTTAGGGTGTACATTTTGTTGTAGATATCATAATGTTAGAATATTTTTTTTTATTAAGTTGTATAGGGTAGATTGTAGAAAACTTAAAATTGTTTAGGTATATGATTTTCTGTATATTATTATGCAAAAATGAGGATGGAAGATGAACCAGGGTAGAAGAGGACTCTGTTTTACGTCCAAATTTTTTTTTTTTACAATTATTGGTCTTTCTTATCTACGTGTTGTATATTCCAAATCTGAGGGCGCAGTTGCGCACGTCTGCTGAACTGTAAATGAATTGATAAATCTAATCTAAGCTTTGAACTTTATGTAATTATACACCTTCTTCCTTTCTTTTTTTTTTCAATTTTGACTTTTGACATTATTCATGAACGAACTTCGACGGAAAGATTTGGAAGTAAAAAACCAATTTCAGTATGTAAAATATTTTTTTGGATGATTAAATTACAATGCATATTTTTCACATATAGACTTTTTAATAATATATACTAAAAATTATTCAATGGTATAATTAGTCAAAAGTGTGAAACTAAAAACAATGAAGATAGTAAAAAAAAAAATAATGAAGATAAATCAAAACTCAAACCCAAAACAAGGGGAGATTTCTTTGGGTTTAAATTGATGAGAGCCGGCAAAAAAATCATTCAAAAGAACTATAAGTCTACAAGTACTCTTTCGAGCTAATCAAATAGGCTAATTTAACTAATTATGACCTAATCATGGCATGGACAATTAATTAAGCATATCCTAACACATAATGATACCCCCCTAAACTAGGAAGTCTCTATTGTTAGGCTATTAATTGACTTGGATCTATCATTGGCTTCATTTCTAAATCCTCCACCAAAGAAATTCATCTAATTCTTAAATGATGATCATCCTTCTGAACCCATATGAGTTCTAACTTTGAAACAATAATGCACAAAAACGTCTCTAAGAACCGCTTTTAAGCACTTAGCAAATCCTTATATGCACAACACGTGTTGAAGCTCTAGGATTACTAGATAAATAAATAATAATTCCTCCATTTTTTTTTAAGTGACATATTTTCCTTATTTGAAATGTCACAATAAGTCAATCATAACTCAAAATGGGTTAAAAAAAACTTGCACTTGTTTACAATTTTGTCACCCACTTTCAGTTTACTTACTTTAATATCCCCTGAACCATGTAGTCCCAACTTTCTTTCTCTAAACTCAGTATTCCCGCATTTCTTTTTAGTTACTGAAATAACGAAGGAAGTAGATGATAGTAAAAGGCAATCATAACTTCAAACTAATGGAGCCCATTATCTTGGAGGTAGGGGTGAAAGTTATTCGGATAAAATCCAAAATCCAATCCAATCCAATCCGAATTAGTAATTCGGATCGGATTCGAACTGTGTTCGGATTGGATTCGGATTGAAAATTTTTGAAAAAATGGATTTTCGGATCGGATTGGATTGAGGGTAATTGGATCCAAAAATCCAATATAACCAAATAGTAGTATGTCTTGTATTATGTATCTTGATTGGGCTTAAGTGCTTAACTGAATTTTTTTTATAAATAATAAGCCTAGTCCATACCCCAGTAGGCGTATTACTTCAACCCTTCCCCTAAAACCCTAACAGCACTTAATTGAATTTTTTCATTGAATAATGCAAAATGGGGTTTTAATTCCCGAAATATGTTGAAAGGGAAATTAATTCCCTGCGTACCGTCCACGTAGGACGGCACGCGAGAAAATGTTTTTTTTTTTTTTATCCCAAGTAAACCGCTACTTGAAGTAGCGGTTTATTTTAATTAAACCGCTACTTCAAGTAGCGGTTTATATATATTAACCGCTACTTGAAGTAGCGGTTTATGCATGTAAACCGCTACTTCAAGTAGCGGTTTATGTGGTCAACACCTTCCCACACTCACACTGTATAATATGTAAACCGCTACTTGAGATAGCGGTTTATGAGAAGAAAAAAAAGACCTCTCATTGTTGCTTCCCCATAACCGGCCCAAATGCCGAAACAAAAAAAAAAAAAAGCTTTCCAACCTACAATTTCAACACCAAATTCCATCCAAGTCCATACAAAGTCTATGCACACATTAATCACCAAACACCAAGTTCATCCACATTCACATTTATCCAATAAGTAAGATTAAGAAAAAATGTCAATCACAAACGAAGTTTAATATTTAACATAGTGTTAACGAACTATACAAACAATAAATGAAAGTGCTAAGACCCCCTCTTCTTCTTTTGTGAAGGTCTAGATGAACTAGGTGTGGTCTCACTAGACTCGCAATGGCATGAAGAGAAGATGGAGTGGTGGCAGAACGGCGTCGGTAGGTCCTCTGACAGACTGGAGGCGAAAGCAAAGGTGCTGTGGTAGATGTATGGGCAGCAGACATAGAAGGTGTAGAAGTCGAAGTATGTACAGCAGAGGTAGGCACGCCCGTAAGATGTGGCCATGTCCGGCTCGGCTAATCGCATCAATACACATCCACTCATGGTCCGCAATGTCCGTGCAAACAACCGGCGCCCCATATCGGAGGCAATGACTCGGCAGCCTCTAGTACGGCCTTTGCACCTATGAGCAACATCGAGATAAAGTATGTGCCTCGCATAGAAAGAAAAATACATATTATATAGTCGGATAAATAAATAAAAGTATAACTACAAATCATGGCACTTACCAAGACTACATCTCGCAGACGCAGCCGATAGTGTGTAGAAGGAGGTCGCCTCAACGGATCCGTCATGCGTAACCTCGTGATGCGACGATACCACACCATATACTCCTCAATGGCATGAGTACGACCCAGTAAACGGAGTGCCCCGAACAACACGTCTCGCGCTCATCCCACTGCGCTATGTAAGGGCGATGTCTGAGCGGATAATTCTTGTTCTTCGACCTCCGATCTATGCCATGAAGGGCTGTGCTTGTATCACAAGGTGCTGGAATCCTCTGCTCGAAGCCAAACTGGCGCATAACTCGATCAGGACAATGGAACTCCACAATGTCGAAACAAATAAGTGGAGCCATTGTGCGCCATACATGTCGATCAGCTCGACATATAGCAGGCAACAACTCTAGTCTCGCATCAGTATATGGTCGCCAAGTCATCTACAAATAGAGAATGTTGCAAATATTAGACACGTGAGAGATGTCTACCAATGTATATAAGTTAGGCATGTGAGACTCTATGTACTGCTCGTCCGTCGATGGTCAAGTGCATCCCTCAGAGTAAGATAGCCCACTTGCTAAGTGGGACCTACTAAGGTGTACCCGAAGCCAACTGAAAAGAAATACACTAAATAATTTCAACAAATGTGAGACACTGCATATTACCTGACAGCTAAGGGGTCAACCCCCGGAACATGCTGGGAGCCTAAAATAGGAACCGCACCGTCAAACTGTGGCGGTGGGTCCCGCAACCTCGAAAATCGAGGTCCGCCGATGTGTACGTGCTCCCATGCCCAAAGCCGTAACAACAACACAGACCACCTAACTCCCCGGCACGCCTCGAGATGCCCGACATAGTTTGTCGATATAAGTATGCAAGGGTGGCACTACCCCGCCTATATGTCCCTCGCTACGTCGAGATCCGCCAAAAGTGGAAGATAAAGCACTGCATCGTATCTCCACTCTTGTCAACAAAAAGAATGGACCCCATCAAAACAAGAATATAAGCCCGTGCGACCGGCAGATCTTGTCACCTCGAAGCATCGTTCAAGAACAAGAAAAAATGAAGCCGAAGCCATGTCAACCTCAAAGACGAACCCCGGAGAACTTTGGGCTCGTTCTCCGGGGTGGTGGGCCATACCCCTAACAACTCGTGCACAAGCTGCGGCCCCAATTACCCTCGCCGCTACCAATAATGGGTGGTCCGTGCACTCTCGGCCCAAGGAGAACAGGCGACATCTCCTAAAGTAATCGTCGCCTCCCCAACAAAGGAAATGGAAGGTATGGGTCTCCTGCCTCCATCGCTCCACTAATGCCGTAAGAAGTGGTCGATCAAGCTCCAAACCTCCCCTACCAAACGATGTATGCCAAGAAAACCAAAGACGCTCAACATACCGAAGAACTCTATCGTGAACCTCCCGAGTCATGAGTGAGACTATGATGATGCAACCGACACGATAATACCGTGTCCGCTACTCCCCCTCCGGGCATCCTCACTCCGATGCTTATCCCGGGAGGGTGAGAACGCTACGATCGGTGGGGCCGGGATAGATGGACCGCGCCATCGGACCCGAGGAAAAAAAAAAACAAACGAGGTAAGTAACACATTCTTGGACTATGATAAGAATATAAATTTATGAGAGTTAATAAAAATTAGATTTACCCGGATGTTCCTTCATCATTCTTATTAGGACATCTTTGCTTATTGTGTCCCGAAGCCTTACAAATGCTACATCTATATTTGCCGGCCTATCACCGCATCCATTTCATTTCGTATTCGAGTGGACCTTGGACGTCCGGCTCCACGCTTTAGCCCCTCATCGCCTATAATTCTCGGACCATAATATGGAGAACAATTATGCATATCGAGGCACGAGCTTGAAAAAGGACATATAAGTAGATCGATACTCGGTAGTCATAAAAGAAGCGTCCCACAAAACCACTATATGACAAACTCCGGTATCGACGGCACCGCAAGGACATGAGAACACGGCAACTTGTATATTAGGAGTTTCTCACATGTACATGTCTTACGCATTAAGTTCACTCGTATGTTTCTTTCCACCTTTCCCCGCAATACGGTTTCCACGTCCGGAAGTGACCTCAAATAGCCCTCGTTCATAGTCAAACACAATCACCTCATGAGCACTTGCCTTCTCCATGTTTTTTTCAATGATGGTAGTCGCCTTTGGACTATAATCATGGCCTTCCTCAAGTCTTTTTCTACCCAATTCTCTCCTTGTAGCAAAATATGAATTGACACGATAAAAAGTCATTCTTACCAAAGCAGTGATCGGAAGACATCTTGCCCCTTTTAGGACGCCATTAAACACTTCAGACATGTTCGTGGTTTGCACACCATATCTACATCCACCATCATGATGAAGAGACCATAGATGAAGGGGAATGTCCAACAGATATCTAGCTGCCTCGACATTAATGGAGCCAATACGATCCATATAGTACAAAAACTTCCTCTTCTGCCTAGCATATGCAGCTTTTCCGAAAAGATTCTTGATGGCAGCATTCTTATACTTAGTATTCAAGTTCGAAGCAAGATGTCGCACACAAAATCGGTGATGGGCATATGGCTCTTCCCATCCACTTTGAGGCTCGTTCATAGCCGCAAGGATACCCCCCAAGACGATCAGAGATGACACACAAATCCTTTCTATCTGTGACAGAACGTCTAATGCAAGCTAAAAACCAAGACCAGTCCTCCGTGCTTTCTTCCTTCACAACAGCAAAGGCAAGTGGGAATAGCTGGAAATTAGCATCTGTTCCCATAGCAATCAATAATATGCCTTTGTATTTCCCGTACAAGTGAGTACCATCTATAGTGATAAGAGGTCGACAATGACGGAATCCGGTAATAGAGGGTTTAAAGGCCCAGAAGACACTCTTAAAGATGTTCGTACTAGGATCTTGTGTTGGGATCGTCTTCCAATAAACGACATGGTGCCTCGATTGGACTCTTTCAAGGCTTGCAAGTACCTAGGTAACTCTTGATAAGACTTCTCCCAATCACCAAAAATACTTGGTTATTGCCTTTTGTTTGGCTAACCAAGCTCTCTTGTATGTTATTGAAAATTGATATTGGTTCTTCACAAAAGTCAAGATGGACTCGAACTTTGAATGAAGGATCGCTCCTAATGAAATCCTCGATAAGATCAGCAACGAAATCCGATGAAATGAGAGGATGGTCTCCACATGTTATGTCTCCCAAACAATTGCTTGCATGTGGACCACCATATCGTACAATTTTGAATGAGTACGACTTAGTCATGATTGCACGCAACCTCCAAGGACAGTGACACACTTCCTTTCGGGCACATTCAATGACATACTTTGTGGGCTCGACTCAAACACCCGAAACATCTGGTTTCTAGAGATCGACTGTGCTTTCACAAAATTCTTTAATTGCCGCAATGAGGCAAACTCTTGTCCTATCTCAAATTCGAACCCACGGTCAATGAACCAAGTGCATTTCCAAGTCATCCATGCATCTATTAACCTTTGATCAACTTCGTCAATTCTCGAGCCAATCGGATGAAGGAACACCGGACTTTATTGCATTGTCATTTGTTTCCCTTGCATCATCGTCCTCCTCCCTATCCAGAATCCACATGCTCCTCCTCATTTCCCAAAAAAATCAACATCATTTCGATGTAGAGTATCAAGATGGAATGTGGACGGTATGTGGGGAGACGAAGGAGAGAACCGAACTCATTCATGTGCTCATTGACATAATGTGGGTCTGACAACATGCTAGTAAATGATTCAAATTGCATGCTAGGAGCTGATGTCGGTACCTCCATGCTATCCCTAAAGTCCATTGTAGGTACATAACCCACATTACTTTGGAGATTTATCTCCTTGGGAACTTGTTCAATGTACACCTCCATTGCCATGGCTGACGTTTGTGTCACTGATAGCCACATAGCACTTAGTGACTCGTCATCCTCTAGTGCAATTGGCACATATTTCCCCGGCATCGGATATCTCATAAACAATTTCAGTTCCACATACATACGATCACATCCAACAACGTCATATACCCTATTCAGAATCTCTTGAAACATCATACCGAATTGATGAACAAAAACTTTTTCCTTCCACCTCTATACACAATATCAACGTCATTTTGAGATAGTTCACCATTCCAATAAAGGTATAAAGGATATTTAGGTTGTTCCATATTCTACATACAAAAAACATAATGTTAAAGTTATTCTTATTCTACACATTCAATCAAACAATATGAACACCATTCTTCACCTATACTAGTAGCATTTGCAACCTAAACACAACAATTCATGCAAAATCAACCATCACATTTGCTCAACACCATTTTTAACCAACCAATATAACCAATAAATCACCTTCCAATTCATGCAAAATCAACCATCACAAAACGATAAATTATGCAAAATACTAAATTATACTAATCAAACCAAACAATTTCCATCTAACAACAGTTACAAAGCTAAAATACATACTAAATATGGCATGCTAAGCAAATTAAATTAAAAAAAACAAAAAAAAAAAAAAGACTACTCACCTGGGCTAGACGGTGGCGTGCGGTTGGTGGCGCGGCTGGGCGACGGTGGCGTGCTGTTGCTGGCGACGCTGGACGACGGCGGCTTTCAGGCTGGGCGACGATGGTCGGCGTCTTCGACGGTGGTGTGTAGCTCCGGTGGTGTAGAGGGTGGTGGGCGACACTTAGTAAGAGAGAGAGAGAGAGAGCGAGAAAAAATTTGAGAATCGTCGAATATGAGAATTTGGGGAAGTTAGGTCTGATTTGGGGATTATAGTAAACCGCTACTTCAAGTAGCGGTTTCTATTAATGAACCGCTACTTGAAGTAGCGGTTTACTTCAGTCAACGCCATTACCACAAAACCGCTACTTGAAGTAGCGGTTAACCTTTATTAACCGCTACTTCAGGTAGCGGTTTATTTTTTGATAACCGCTACTTGAAGTAGCGGTTTATAAAGGTTAACCGCTACTTCAAGTAGCGGTTTTACTTAAGTAAAGAAAAAAAAAAATTTCTCGCGTGCCGTCCTACGTGGACGGTACGCAGGGAATTAATTTCCCTTTCAATATATTTCGGGAATTAAAACCCCATTTTGCATTATTCAAGGAAAAAATTCGCACTTAATTCCTCATTTCCTAAATCTACTAGGTTGTTGTTGTGCTTAATTTATTTCATCGAAAAACTAAGTTTTAAAAAATTGGATTTTCGGATCGGATCCAATCTAGAGTATGAAAATTCGGATTGGATTGGATTGGATTGGATCGGATTCAAACTCTAATTGGTTTGGATTCGTATTGGAAAATTAAAATCCAAATTCTGTTCGGATCGGATTGGATTATGCCCTAATCCAAACCGTACACCGAACTTTCACCCCTACTTGGAGGTGTGTTCCCGTTGAATAACGTCTTAGCTTTAAACTCAAGAGCAATAATGCCAAATTTTTTTAAGGGGACTATTTTGAATAGAATGAATGATTATAATGCACGTCAGTAGGGGGACTCGGCTTCTCTCAACTTCCAATTAGGAATTAAAATCAAATAGCCTCGGGTGTACCATGCTCACGGTACACCCGACTTAGGTGTATAACAAAATTTTTGCGAGTTCATTCATCACACACCCGGTTATATCATGTACATGGTACAATCAACACTAATTTTTGCTCATTTGGAACTCTCATTTTTAGTCATTTTACTCATCAAAATGAGCAATGAGCAAAAAAGTAGTTTTTGATGTACTATGCTCACGCCTCACGGTACACCCAAGTATATGATAGAATTTGTATTATTTTTGGGATGAACAATAAGGCTTTCATTAATGATCATAAGACAGGGAGGCTAATACAACCAAATCGAACATCCAAGTAGGTGATTCATCAAACCATGAATCATCGCAAAAGCTAGAGACGTAACATTTGCTAAAAGATGAACCACGCCCTAATACATTCACGAACGAAGAAAATGCAAGAGCATCATCAATAATGAGCACAAGGTCTAGCCCAATCAACGAGTATCTCAAGCAGATATACAATATACTCCCTCTGTTTTTTTATTTGCTACACATTGCGTGGTTTTCAAGACGTTTCTTTAACCCTTAATATCTCTTATTTCGTTTAAATAATAATTATAAAATTTTGATAATATGAATCTACACATAGAGATGAATCTAACAAGACCACGCATGACTATATTTTTACTTATAAAAAAATCAAAATAATCAGTTAAAGTTAGTGGCTTCATTTCCCAAAATAACAACGTAGCAAATAAAAAAAAGCAGAGGGAGTAATTTGATGTGCTGCATGATAATTAGGTTCTTGTAGACACTTACATATTAAAGTTGATCTGCTATTTCCGGAAAACCGCCAACTCAGGGGCGCCTTGTAATTCCTTGCTAATACCTTCACTAAACATCGCAAATACTAAGCTAACTTCAGTGTTCTAAAATTCTCCAGCAGAACACGAGGTAAGTGCAAAATTTGCAAATTCTAACATATACAGATGGTACATTACATGCCCTAGCCTTGCCAAATATTTTTCTCTACTATGTCATTCTTAGCAAAGAGGCTCCAATTTCCCATTCATGAAAATGCAAGCTGCCTATGCATTGGAGTTGATATCAGGTTCAAAGATATCATCATCCTTCATGTAATTCTCTTGTACTGCTGCCACTGTAAAATACTTTGTTAAGCAAAACAAACTACAATCCACCCCAGCACGTAAAATTATTTGAGAACTTGCAGATATGTTGGAGACATCGAATGTATTTGGATAAATCATTTAAGATAGAAGCAAAAGAACGAAGGAGAGAATGAAATCCCTTTACTAATGATTCAAAACAATAATGATGCTGACAATGACGATGATGATTATGGTGATGATGACAATGACGATGATGATTATGGTAATGATGACAATGATGATGATCTGGTGATGATGACGATGACAATAATGAATTGATGATGATTTTGGTGATGATGACAAGAAACCGAGAAAGCTTTCAATGAGCACAACCACCCACATTTAGTCACCAATGTTTACCTCAACAGTAGGTATTCCATTGTCTAGGCTCTTAAAGAATTGAAGCATATCAAAAGTTGATCAACAGCTCCTTTCCGAGTCTAATCGGTGTCATAAAGGTGTAGCAAAGTTCATACCAAGAAGCTAACCTGAAGCCAGGAAGTATTCTTTACTTATTCACCTCATTCTAGCAGCTAAGTAGGCGAGTGATAGCTCAAAGTTTAAATCTAAGATTGCAAGTTTCGGATGACAAGCCAGCTAGAACAGAAATGGCATATATTGTTGGTTTGGGTCTTCTATTTTGGTAAGAGCAAGTCGTATCTGGAAGAGGTAACTCAAACCTCGATTAGAAAAGGTGCTAATCCCGGCATATTTTCCAAGTTCACTGCTGTCAAATTATCTTCGAAGCATGGAAACTACAATTAAATTAATATATAACAACACCAAAAAAAGGATATCTGTAATATTCCCAATCAACTTGGCGAACTGCAACTTTGCTGAACTCCACTGCACTTCCATCTATGCCAGCAAAGATGTACCCATTTGTCTTGTCGATCAATTTCACGAGGTTTCCAACACTTTCTTTATCCTGAAAAATAATTAGCAGCAGTAAAAATATACATCCAATACAATGCAAAGCATATTTAAACCAAGAAGAATACGGAAACAATATCATGCCTGTATGTCCAAAGTCGTGAAATTGACAAGATGAAAATCTTCTATGACCTCACATAGCTCCTTTGTGAGCTTCCTGGATCGAATTTGCACATATGAAGTTCAGAAACTTGAGAATGAAAGAAGTTAAGAATTAGTCTCGTAAAACACGAACTGACTTCATGCTGTTTTCTTTTTTCCTTCATTACATTCCTTTTTGTCTTTCCCTTTCTTACCGTTGTTATGCCAAAGGTTTTTGTCTGTGTGAGTTTTGCTATCTTCCACTTATTTATTTAAAGCGATTATGATAATTATTACTAGATTTTTTTTTAAAAAAAATTACCTTTGCATATACTTTTACAGATTCACTTTATAAATTCCCCTTCTACTTTGACCATCAGTCCATCACACAGTAACAGCTTGTTTCGATTGAAGGAATGGAGGGAAAGGAAGGGGAGGGAAATGGAGGGATGGATTTTCCTCCATTTGGATACCACATGAGCGAAGGGAATTGAAGGGAGGGAAATGGAGGGATGAATTCCTTCATATTTTGTGAGAAACAAATCTCTCCAAAAACGGAAAGATTTAGAAGGAAACTCATTACTCTTCCTTCCCCTTTTCTTCCCTCCCCTTCTTTTCCCTCCCCTCCCCTTCTCTTCCCTCCCCTTCCTTTCCCTCCCCCTCCCCTACCCTTCTCTTCCCTCCCCTTCGATTCCCTTCCTCTTTCTCTAACCAAACACAGCGTAGGAGATGATACAAACTACAAGTAAAAATGAGGTTACTGATTTTCCAATCCTATTTTGACAACTCGTGTACATTTTATTGTGCAAATCTATAATCTAATTATTATTAAAAGACGTGGGTAATGCATGCAATTTGCCATGTGTCTCTCCCTCTCAAGCGCTGAGCCGCTGACATGGTACCAAGTACCAACATCATCTGTGACATAACATTTATGACATTTTCTGGAAATATTTTGGATGACCCACAAAAGAAAAATCATAAATCTTTGTAAGAATTCTTGAACCTTTGACCACTTACTTTACATGTCATTATCCAACCACCAAGCTACAGATTTGTAACAAAACACCATGTCAAGTACTATACCCATCTACCTTATCAAGTGAGTCAATCCAAGACGTCGTCTTCTCCCTAATTCACTAGGTCTTACTACATCTTTATAAAGATGATACGTTCATTTATGACCTTAAACATCAACATTTTAAGATTTGTCCATTTATTCAAATAAATATTATATTTATTTTCTCGAAATCAAATATGATATTGCAAAACAGCTTCGAAATCTAAAAACTAAGAAGCCAAACATAACCGTTACAATTTCTATTTATGATATTACCCGTGAGGCCATCAACAGTTTTTCGTTGAACGATTAAAAACTAGTTTTGTAACTAAAACGTTGCCCAAGTATTACAACCAAAATAAAACTGAACTCATGGAAAGTACCCACCAAGCTTTTGTTACTTACTACAAACATAAGGAAGCAAGTAATAGAAGACAAAGATACGATCATCTACTTAACAAATTGTTATGATAAAAAAATGGCAGTTTGTCATGTCATAGAGATCTCATCTCGCCGTCATGAATATTACAAGCTCCTCCAACAGGCATCACAAGTTCACAACAGCCTGGTCCATACTCCATTTGTTATGCCAGAAAGAGTAGCTCAATCAAAGAGGTACATCTTCAACAATTTAGGAGTAAAGACCAATTCATCAATGTTCTGCATTGCTTGTGGCAAACTGGCAATATGTCATGTGGCATACCTATGTCCCGATCCATAGAGGCAAAATAGCATCAACCTGACTGGATGCGCTGAGAGGAGCGCAGATGTTAGAAGTATGTTCAAAGGTTCTTAGGAACTACGGAGCCTAATAGGGCCAAAATTGTAGATTAGTTTGACTTCTAATATAATACTGAAATGACTTAATTTTGTAATCCTTCATCTTTGGTCACAGTTAAGGAGAAAAATAGCTGTACAATTTTTTTATTTACTGGATGGCTAATAACTAAAATTATTAAACATCTTGGATTTGTGTATTAAAAGATGCACAAGGCAAGAGCAATAAATATATGGATTTAATTGACTAGGAAAAGGTATATGATTAAGATCTTAGAGAAGTTCTAAGGAGGTATTAGAATCTGAGGTAGGAATAGTTACTTATATTCTTTGTACTAGAAATATGTATGAAGAAGCAAAGACTACTATGAAAACACTAAATGGGAATATGGAGCACTTCCCTATTGATATACGGTTATATCGTAGACAAGCTTCTAGCTCTTTCCTATTGCATAACTGTACTGTAGTCACAAAAGAGCCCAATACTATTCGGGTGGACATTACATAACACTATTTGATTCTATCATACAAGATAAGGTGTCAATGACAAACAAGAACATTGGAATACCTTAAGATAAAAAGAACTCAAGTCAAGGAAACTTTACATTTAAGTCTTCACTAGGATTAGGACAAGTGTTATAACATAAAAAGACTGGTTCAAATATCTTAGGTCATTCATCGAAGATTGTGAGAGATAACATACATTGCATAAGTGCAACAGAAATGGAATGGAACACGGAGTCTTTGTGTAGCACGAAAGTGTTGGTCAATATCAAGGCTAAGTTCGCCATGAAATTGGCTCATTTCTGTAATTGTATAACATTCTGCTACTTAAGCAGGCACAAGTGCACGTTTCTAAATCAATATTGGCTAAAATGAGAATGTTTTGTTGGATATAAGACCGTGGGTCATAAATGCTAGAATACACTTTTCGTGTGTGAACTCCAACTTGGATCCAGTGATCCCAATCCAAATGAGCTGTAGATTATTAAAAAAAACCCCAATTTGATCATGCTTTTTCATAATTAAGGGTTTAGAAGTTCATCAATATAGGAAACATAGGTTTGCCTAAGGCCAATCAAAGAGTCCAAACTTTAGCCAATTGATATCATATCTTCAGCATTTAGAAGATCTCTTTCTTTTGGCCAAGTGGGGGGGACTTTCAAACCCTAGATTTAAGAAAATGAGATCAGATTGGAGTAAAAGTTTCAGCTTGATAGTTGATCCGGATTAAAATCTATTAGCAATTCAGATCAACTGATCCAAAGCAAAGTTTGCCTGGAGGAAAGCAAATTTTGGCAATAAGGTTGCTAGACCTCCCTACGGCCTATACTGATTTACTGCAGAATCTACTATAGGTTACTGTTGTTTTTGCTGTTGATTGAAGAATGCATAAGGGTCTTCCATATGTGCTTGCGTTTAAAATATTAGCCCTTGTTTTTAGGGCAAATAGATGGTCAGCTTAGCTAATTTGACTTGCTCCGCTCTAGACGATGGGAGCTCTTATGTTTGAGAACTTTGAAAAACAAACAAGAAGTCAAGGAAATTTGCAAATTTTGTGCTGCTTAAAAGTTAAAACAACAACAAAAAGAAGGGACCAAAAGCAGCAATATGACAATGACATTTCACACTGAACAGCTTAAGTGCACCTGTACTTGGCAGCACGAGGATCTTGATCAAGCCATTGTTGCAAATATGATAAATCTTGAACATCAGTGTAATAGTCCAGGTTAAAAGCTGCGATAAGGAAAAATCTAGTAAGAAACAAGGGAGGCCTTCATTTCAAGAATTACTTATAAAAGTAGAGTCCTAGGAAATACCTAATTTTCCATAGCTTTCAATTAGATCGATCTTTGAGAACACATTTACATGGGGAAGCTCCAAATGAAGCATGGTTGACAATGATAGTAGCAGTGCGCTAATATACTTCCCAGCATCACTGCAGAGATGAGCATCAACCAGATGAACAGCAGTCAGCTGCATTAGAGTCATAGAAAATAAGATTCTGTTAGTTAACCAAATAGTAAAGAGAGAGAGAGAGAGAGAGAGAGAGAACTAATACGATCTTAAAGAGGTCACTATAAAGGAGCATACCCTAAGATTCAACTTCTTTATTAATTTCATTATAACTTCTTTCACGCTTGAATGCAGAAAAAACAGCTCAACTTGGCCAGGAAAATCGAAAAGTAGATAATGATCTGCAAAATAACAATTTGCATTCTAAGCGTAAACAAAATGCTAATATCATTATGACAGATAGATATGTGCCAAAACTTAATGATGCACATACAAGAATAGATCACCCAGATAAGATATCCAACCTTTAAGAAGTGGCTTCAATTTGGACTCCAGCCAATCAATGTTCTTCTCTAAGTAATCCATACAATAGACAAGACCTACACATTCATTAAAACTGCCAATGAAGACAACTTTTTCTATAGAAAAAAGGGCAAGAAAGCACTTCATATATGTACAAAGAACTCTAAACAGAAGACAACACATTCAAAAATTCGAAATTGATGAGCCACGTCCATACTGGCTGCTAAGATTCAACAACCAAAATCAAAACAGGGAAGTGGGAGCATTTGTCAGATGGAAGAATACTAGATATACACAAGAAAAGTCCACAAGTTTAGCTTATAACATCTTACAGTGGATCCCCCCTTAAAAGATAAACCCCAGCTGTAAATCTTCGCCAGCTTAGCAACAAGACCTCCAATTGTCAATACTTGATCTTTCCACTCAACCTTAGTTTTCAAAGATAGGGGCAGGGGCAGCAGACAAAGTGGTATATGAATTATTGGAGTTTCGCATGGATTATGACCTTAACTCCCAACCTTAGTTTTGAAAAGCCTGAGATGCTCTGAGGTCCAAGGGGTTTTCAAAACCGAGGAGCTAGGTGTAATGTGGAGCTGTAAACTTGATGAACATAAGCACATTAGCTATACTTCTTGAACTTATCTAAATCCTAGATACATACTTCAGTGCTGCAAAATTGCAGTAAAGAGCCCGAAAACATAAGTAACATTGATACAGATAAACAAAAATCTTTTAAGTCCAATGATAATGCAGTGCTACGCTTTAAAAAAAGTAAGAAAGCAAAAAAAAACAAAGGTAGAAGAAAATCCCCATGCCCCCCTAGAGAGAGAAAGATGAAGCATAGAGGGCCAAATCAATTCCACTTAGTGAAACCAGCTACCAACCAGAAGAAGAAAATGATCAAGATCAAATAATTTCCTGCAGCTCAACGGCAAGGGAGAAAGGCACAAAACAAAACGTTAAGGGGATTAAGAGACCACGAGAGAGGAAACAATGGCTATTGTCTAACCAGGAAAAAGATTACTCGCAATACCCATTGGTGGTGAAGGAGCAACAAGAATCACCCAAACAACTATTTCCAAAAAACCTTTCTCAAACCAAATGATATTCGGGGACCTCTGATATGAGTAAAGCTGCCCACCAAAAGCCAAGCACCAAATTCACTTATTCCAGGAAGTTAGAGGCGTTCAGAGAGTATCCTCTTATTGTAAATTTGTAATCCTTGGGAGTGAGTTGGCCACTCAAAAACCATACAACTTGCTATCAATCATACAATCAATACAATACTCTCTTTCTCTATAATTCTTTCTTCTATCTTATGGTTTGAGTTTACAATGGGCATAAAATGTGATTCGTGAATTAGGGTAAATATCAAGTTGGAGGTTTGGTTTAAGGTTGTTTACCTTGAAGACCTTTTTGGGATCAACTAAGAGCTTTGCTCAAATATGGATCTGTTAGTTTAGATAAGATTCAATTTGAAAAAATTCCGTGTTCAAACACTCCTCAGCTCATTTCTTTCCCCCAGACTGGACAGTTTCTTATATATGCTATTGATGTCTAAGAGGCACATTTAGTATAGCAATTCATGCTTCACCAGGCATACACAAGCCAAGCGCCTTCATGAGCCTTCTAAATTCACTGTACCTAGAGAGCACCAGAGCGGAAGGTCAAGAGGCCAGCCCCTCTCTCCACCTTGTAGCTGGCTAGAACGGATATTCTAAGTGTGCAAGCTCCCAACATCAGTCAATAAGATGAACATATACAAGAACTATGCAAAGTTGCATCATAAACAACCAAATGGAACTGGCTCTTCAGCTAAGAGTGGGTCCAATGGTGTAGGTGTGCATACTGCATAGTCTTACTCTTACCTCTACTATGCAAAAAGATTGTTTTGTTCATCCTCCAAGAACCAAACAAAGCAATTATAATGTTCACAAAACATAAACATTCTAGATTTTTCATTACTAAAAAGAAATAAAACAGCTATGACAGGTATCCAGAAGAAATCTCAGAAAAAAATACCCCATGAAGTACAATATAGCTATTACACAAAGCCTCCTGAACTGTACTCTGTTGAAATTTTCTATCATTTCTTGCTAACCACAAAACCCAAAGACATAATATTTCCTCCCAAAAGAAGTTGTGGCAAAAGGAAGGCTACAAACCACCGCATTCCTAGAA
Source organism: Beta corolliflora (assembly GCA_947648045.1). Lineage (NCBI taxonomy): Eukaryota > Viridiplantae > Streptophyta > Magnoliopsida > Caryophyllales > Amaranthaceae > Beta > Beta corolliflora. The sequence goes on from CANSZD010000832.1 coordinate 281,450, forward strand.
TTTTGAACAAGTTCTTCCGGAGAACAGAGCCACTCGGTGTAAAAGGAGAAATCTCTATATCAGATCTTTGGAGGCACAGGATACATCAAAGAAATATACTTATCAAGAGGCCGAGTACGAATCATCAGGGATCCGAATTCTTCACACACAGTCCACACAAAGGGTTTGACCTTCCTCGGGATCTTAGATTCCCAGATATAGTCATATAATAGGTGGCCAACCATGTGCACATGTGTGCAAGTGATTTTATTTTGTTTTTACTCCTATTATTCTATACGGAAACAGAAGAAAAAGAGGCTAGCCGAATCCCCCCAATCGTGCATCCTTTTTGGTGAATCATACAGATTTATAAGTCTACAATATCTAACATCATGCAACGAAACTGAGCTCCAAGTATGATTTCTCAATATCTTTCAGAGTTGATAATATTCTGTGTTACTAAAATTTCTTCAGATTTTAGGGACAAAGTATCTGCAACTTGCTTTCAAATATGGAGGTCATCTGTACCAATTTTGTTTTGCTTCATTGCGAAAATTTGTGAATGGTTCCTAGAATAAATTTGTGAAATTTGTGAAATTATTTTAGTTCACTGATATGCTTATCTTTGATTGTTGTAGTTCTTAACCACATTGGCCAGATTTCGGGTCGTCCATATCTCTTTGTAGCATAATCTCAAAGGGTAGGATAGGAACCGAATGGGGCCAATTCACTATTCTAGTTCTTTGTTTACCAAAGGAATCAATTAGTGGATCAAAAGGCCGGTCACCTCATTTGTTTCCAATCCACTCTCTCTAAGACGCTAGCCACCAAACATGGCAAATGACTCAACGGATCAACCGTCAACTTGAAAAGAAAAGCACAAATTGGATCACTCTACCTCCAGCCCTTCATAATTCTAATCCATGAAAATATTCTATAAGATCCATGCAACAAGAAGCCTAGAACATTATCAATTCTTCAATACAAATTTTCGACATGAACATTATAAATCAAACCAGAAAATTCATCGAATTAAACAGGTAAGCTGACCTCCATTAGGCCCAAGTGAATGCTCATTCATCACATCGCTAAGCTTGACCAGATCCTCGATATTTACAGCACATTCATAACTTTACCTTAAGTTAAGGAAACCATTGACAATTAACAAAAAAAGATTACTTCCACAGAAATAGCAAAAACGGCATATTCTGTGGTTGGCTACTAAAGAGGATACGGCAATGCATCGTTTGCAGGATCCAAATTTATTATAGCAACCTTCCTGCATTTGGAGACAGTAAAATGTCACTTGTAGAGGCAGCTAATAACAAGGATTGAAATAGCCTACACCACTTCTGTCCGAAGCTCGTAACGAAGAATATATACCATGCACAGAACTCCAAGGAAAAGAAGGGAAAATCAGGAAAAGAGAAAACAAAAGAAATCGCATATGAGGCTAAAATATGACTATGAGGAGGGCCCCCTATTAGAGCTGTTAGGAGCCAAACTTAAAACAAATTGAGCAATATCAGATTATTATGGATCATTATATGAGTGAAAGTTTGCCATGAGATCACACAAGCAGGTGTAGGGATAATGTTGGAAGATTTGGCATCAGGCCTCTTAATCCGTCAAAACTCTAAATTTATGCAGTGATGGTGCAGACGAAGTAAGCGGAAGCAGAAATCGTCAATTGCCAAGAAGGAAAGCTCCGTGAAGTTGTCACAGTTCACAAAACTACTAAAGTAACCCCTCATACATTCAAATGAGAGTTGCAGTGGAGCCTCTGCGACATTATCTCCCCAAGATGGAGTGTTAAAATCTCATTGACGCAAGTACGGGTTCCTCCCTCCTCCCCCACATCATATCAAGGTATGGAATGTGGATACCATCATAGCACATCTATCCTTATCCGGAAAAAAAATATTCTGACAAAAGACATCATAGTTTAGGATGCTTGCAGGTGTCAACCTCCATCTTATATCACTCACCTCTTCTTGTTACCCATCATAAGTTTCAAAAAACTAAGCAAATGACTGTAACCATAACCTTCTAGGTTCATGTGCCATTACAGGGCACCCAACACACCAGCAACAGAACCTTTTCGTTTAAATAGATTGAAAAATTGTTTTGACATAATATCGATAAACTATAGTGTAAATACCATAACAAGTAATAACACAACTACACAAGTTGCTTTCAAACACTAAGCTAAAAAATTCCAGCTGAAAGCAGCAGTCACAACAACTGTCCCAAAATGATTTTGGAGTCGGCTAACATAAATCGTCATAAGAAACCATTAGTGAGAAGTATATAGATTTAAGAATTGCTTTAACATAATAATGATGAACTATAGTGTAAATACCATAACAAGTAATAACACAACTACACAAGTTGATTTCAAACACTAACCCAAAAAAGTCTAACTGAAAGCAGCAGCCACAACAACTTCAAAGCATTTTTTCCCAAAATGATTTCGGGGTCGGCTAACATGAACCGTCATAACATGATTTTTGGTTTGTTTTAGTCCCAAAACCATTAGTGAAAAGTATATAGATTTAAACCATCGTTACAACAACTTACTAGCCTAAAAATTCTTGTCTTTATACAAAAAAAAAAAGTGGGTATTGGTTTGTTTTAGAATAATCTTATACCCATCAACAAAAGTAATGATTTTTTGCAAAATACAGAAAATCAGATAACAGCCAAAAGAAAGTTGAAAGATTGTTGAAACTTGAAAGCTTATGAAAGAGAAAGATGGAAATTTACCGTCCAATAAGGGGGAGAAATTGAGACATGCCATTGCAATAAGTAGTTTTACCGGATCCTGGAGGCCCGATAACTACTTGCCCGAATACCATGGTTGAGTCTTTTCACTGATAAATAAATTTGAGGAAGATGAACTCAAGTAGGGCGACTAAATTAGAGAAGGGAACATTAAATTCAAGGGCCAAAAACAAAAATTAGGTCTTTGAGGGGGCATTCCGAGAATCGAACTCGGGACCTCTCGCACCCAAAGCGAGAATCATACCACTAGACCAAATGCCCTGCTGTACTAAAAGTTACATTATGAAGTATGTTGCTTATTGCTAAAAGTCTTTGTGGATGGTATACTCGTAAATAAATTTAGGGAAAATTTCATAAAACTGCCTTTTATAATCAAAAAATTTCAAAAAACTACATTTTATAAATTTTCTTTCAAAAAACTACCTTATATAACAAATTTGTTTCAATATACTACCATTTTGACATAAATGGGGTTTAATCATTAATAATTGAGTCACCGTAAATTGCTTTTCTTTTTTCCCCTCTCGTTTCTCTCTTCTTTTCTCGGTACCCCATCGGCAGCAATACCTACGGCGACTGTCATTTATTGATAAGTATTAAATATAAACGTAAAATGGTAGTATATTGAAAGGAATTTGTTATATAAGGTAGTTTTTTGAAAGAAAATTTTTAAAAGGTAGTTTTTTGAAAAAAACTGGTTATAAAAGGTAGTTTTTTGAAATTTTCCCATAAATTGAAAACTGATGTAAAATGGGATTTATTTTTAAATTTTAAGGTTAAACAATAATAATCTTAGCTAGTATTGATCGTAAAATAATTCCAGCAATCGATTAACTTAAAATAATTTCAACTATTATTCTACCCTTTTTCTTAAAAGGAATTATTCTACCTTTTTTTAAATAGTGAGAAAGATAGAGTAAAACAACATGCTCAATCTATCATCCTTCTCATCTGTCACGCTCTCTTGCTCTCTTGTTCTCTTGACTCTCGCCATCTTTGTCTGTTCCAGAGTTTAGGCACCAGTGACGGAAGCGTTGTTATCGCCCCACTTCTTTATATTTAGGAGAACATATTTGCTCTTTATTTTCAAATTTTTATGTATACCCTGATTCATCTTTCTTAGTTTTCAAGTTTCATCATTTATTTGTGATTTGCTTGTTGAAAGTTATCTATCATACTAGTTTGTGTTACGAAGAATAATTATGGTGTTGTTATATATAATGATTTTAATAAGGGAATTTTTCATATTTATATTATGTTTATAAAGTCTAATAAGTATAATCCTATGATATAATTATTGGTAATACTTATATTATGCTTTTCACTGGGATATATGGGATTCGAAAGATAGAAATCGTAATATGTATTCATGTGATTATCATGTTTTAACCCACAAAATATTTAGTAATATTTTGGGTCAAAGAAAGTCACCAATTGTTTTTAGGAAAAAATCGATTAAACCAAAAATAAGAGATCACTAGTGGAAAAAATGCTAAATGTCACAAGAAAACCGCTGCGGTCCTTAAGAATACCGCAGCGGTAAATTGTCGTAGAATTTGGGGGGAAAAGGGGGAACATAAACCGCTGCGGTCTATAGAAAACCGCAACGGTTAAAAGCTTCTTTGCGGTTTTCGGTTAACCGTTGCGGTTTTCTGAACCGCAGCGTTTTATTTTGTTTTTTTTTTCCTAAATCCCGCGTGAAATTGGTCAAGTTGATTACAATTTTGTGCGAACACTCACCTGCACTCCCTCCTTCTTTAGGTTCGAAGTTTGAACTCCCTCCTTCCTTCTCAATTTCCTCCACGCACCACCGCCGCACCTGCACCGCCGCACCTCCACCGCCGCACCTCCACGCTTCATCAACAACAAACCCTAGAAGCTCCCTCCTTTCTTTTCATCAACAAGCAAGTCCAAGCGTCCTCCTCTACGGCCGCATTGTGCGTCCTCCACCGCCGCACGTCCACCGCCGCACCTCCACCGTGCCCTTAACACCTACATTCCTCCTCCTCTTCTTAGGTACCTAAAATTTCTCAACTTTACTTAATCTCATATTTAAAGCTTTAAGTTTTATAATTAATTGTAGTTTTATGAATAATTGTCAGTGAAATTAGGTTGTATTATAGTTAAAGGTTGTAAATTTGATTGATTTGAGTTTATTTGATTTTATTTAAAGTAGTTAGTTTGATTTTTAGGTTACAAAACTAGGGCTTTGTTGTAGTTGTAGTTTATTTCGGGCCTATTAGAGTCACTTAAATTCGGGTCACATGATTTGAAAACCGAATTGGGTAGATGAATGTCGTTTAGGGTGTAATTATGGATTGTTTTGGGGGGGGGAGGGGCTGTGCAAGGGGTGTTGTGCAAGCGGGGTGGGACAGTGAAGGGGGGGCAGTGAAGGGGGGATGTGAAGGGGTGGGGCAGTTCGGGGCGTGCGGTCGGGGAGTGTGCAGGGGCGGGGAGGGAGTGTAGAGGGGGCTGGCATGCGGTTCGGGGGGGAGTGTGCGGGGGCGGGGGGAGGGAGTGTAGAGGGGGTGTGCGAGGGGGAGCATCAGGGGGGAGTGAAGGGGGCGGTGCGGGGGCAGGCAAGGGGGGCAGTGCGGGGGAGTGTGCAGTGAGGGTGGGGGCATTGTCAAGGGAGGGCAATGAAGGGGTTGTGCGGGGGGCAGTGAAGGGGGAGTGAAGGGGGGCTGTGAAGGGGGTAGGACGGTGAAGGGGGGTTGTGCGGTTCGGGAGGGGAGTGTGCGGGGGGGGAGAGGAGTGTGCAGGGGGGCGTGCGAGGGGGGCAATCAATGGGGGAGTGAAGGGGGCGTGCGGGGGCGTGAGGGGGCAAGGGGGCAGTGCGGGGGAGTGTGCGGTGAGGGTGGGGCAGTGAAGGGGGCGGTGAGGGGGGCGTGCGGGGAGTGTGCAGTGAGGGCGATCAATGGGGAGTGAGGGGGGCGTGCAAGGGGGCAGTGAAGGGGGAGTGTGCGGTGAGGGTGGGGCAGTCATGGGGGCGGTGAAGGGGGCAGTGAAGGGGGTGGGGAGTGCGGGGAGTGGGGCGTGTGCAGGGGGTTTCTAATCATATGTTTGTTTAATCTTACGCGTTTCTAATATCGTTTTTAAAATTTCGGGAGTTTAAACATGGTCGAGATGATGTGATTGTGGAAGAAGAAACCGATGATGATTATGATAAGTCATTGGATGATGATGATGAGTATGATGCGGAGAAGGAGAACGATAAAGGTGACCGGAAGACTTAGTGCATGATGAGGAGGCGCTTGCGTGAAAGGGAACTTCACTTGGCTGAAATAAATGAGGAGCTAGCCGATAAGGCTCCCCCCATTGACAACAATGCTAGGGAAGATTATCCTTGTATTTCATCCGTCATTGTGCCACACAAAAATGCGGGGAAAGAGGTTCTTAGTACCAAAACTCCAAGTAAAGTTGCAACAAAGAAGCGGAAAGGAAGGGGTGCGACCAAGGGATTGAATTATAACACCCCTATGACCCTCGAGTATGATGATATGGGTCAACCTTGTGGTCAATGGCGTAAAAAGTATGGGCAGCATTTAGGGTTATGTGTGCGCAAACTGAGCATTTTGGTGGGGTGGAAAGATGTGCCCGATGCAATGAAGAAATCATTATGGGAAGACACTTGTGTAAGTTTATTTTGTAACTGAATTACTTTTATTTTTTTCATTTAGGGGCATGTTAGGTCATATATAGTCCCAATAGGTACATATATAACTATAAGAGTCAATTAAACTCCACTTATATGCTTTGAAACACATTTTGGGTAAATGAAGGCGATTTCGGGCCGATTTTGGCCTTTACACTCCAATTCACTTAGTTTTTTGCATTTAGCCGCATGTTAGGTCATATATAGTCCCAATAGGTACATATATAACTATAAGAGTCAATTAAACTCCACTTATATGCTTTGAAACACATTTTGGGTAAATGAAGGCGATTTCGGGCCGATTTTGGCCTTTACACTCCAATTCACTTAGTTTTTTTCATTTAGCCGCATGTTAGGTCATATATAGTCCTAATAGGTACATATATAACTATAACAGTCAATTAAACTCCACTTATATGCTTTGAAACACATTTTGGGTAAATGAAGGCGATTTCGGGCCGATTTTGGCCTTTACACTCCAATTCACTTAGTTTTTTTCATTTAGCCGCATGTTAGGTCATATATAGTCCTAATACGTACATATATAACTATAAGAGTCAATCAAACTCCACTTATATGCTTTGAAACACATTTTCGGTAACTTTTTGTTTGTTTCTTGTTTTTATAGAATACGTTCCATATTACTCATAATGAGGAAAAAAAGGCGGCGTTCCTATCCGCGGTGGCCGAAAGATTTAGAGCTTTCAAAAGCAAACTAGTGAGTGGGTGGATCACGAAACGGAGAAAGAGGACTATAAAGAGGAGGAAAATTCAAAAATCAAAGTAAAATGAGGGTGAGACGGACAAGGAGGCCGAAAAAGAAACGAGAAAGGAAGGGGGAGAGCGGGAAGATACATTTCACTCGGATTCTTTGCCTCATCAGATTTGGGGACATATAAAACCAGAAGATTGGGAGGCATTTGTTGCCCAAAATACTACGCCGGAGATGGTGGTAAGTATTGCACTTTAAACTATATATATTCGACTTTGCATGTTCACTTTCAATACAATTACATGTGTTTTCTAATTGCCCATGTGAATTTATAGGCTAAGCGTGAGAAACATTCACTCGGTGCAAGACGAGAGGAAGCACTACCATCATATGGGTTCCCATACTTATGCGAGTGCGAGAAAGTTGTGGATTGACGAGAAATTTTACCCTTCTACCGATACAACCACAACACCGTCTTCTAGCTCTAAGGCCGCGCCGTTTGTCAAAGTTGATCGTGTCGGCGATTGGTGGTGCTCCTTGCATAGGCGTGATATCAACAATCAAATGACCATTTCGAGATCCGGGAACCTTGAAGATAGCCAATGCCGTTGTAAGTACATGCACTACCAATCCCCCACCCCCTGCACACATCCCCCCCCCTCGCACACTGCCCCCACCCCCCGCCCCCCCCCCGCACACATCCCCTACTCCCCGCACACCGCCCCCCACCCCCGCACACGGTCCCCCCACCCCCGCACACATCCCCCACTCCCCGCACACTTGCCCCCACCCCCGCACACTGCCCCCCCCCCGCACTCCCTTGCCCCCGCCCCCGCCCCCAATCCCCATCCCCGCACACATCCCCCTCCCCCGCACACTGCCCCCACCCCCGCCACTGCCCCCCCCCCCTGCACCCCCCCCCACTCCCCGCGCACCTTACCGCCCCCCCCCCGCACCACGGTCCCCCCCCCCTGCACACATCCCCCGCTCCCCGCACACCGCCCTACCCCTCGCACTACTGCCCCCACTCCCCCGCACACCGCCCCACCCCCGCACACCTGCCCCCACCCCCCGCACACAGTCCCCCCCACCCCTCGCACACATCCCCCCCCACCCCCTGCACCCCCCCCCCCCGCCCCCCCCCACCCCCGCACATTGCCCCCCCCCCGCACACTGCCCCAACCCCCCCGCACACAGTCCCCCACCCCCCTGCACACATCCCCCCACTCCCCGCACACTGCCCCCACTCCCCGCACACATCCCCACCCCCGCACACATCCCCCACTCCCTGCTCCCCGCCGCACACTGCCCCCACCCCCGCACACATCCCCCACTCCCTCGCTCCCCCGCCGCACTTGCCCCTCCCCCCCCGCACACATCCCCACTCCCCTGCTCCCCATTGCACTTGCCCCCCCACCCCGCTTATGATGTTGATTTTTTTTTTAAACTTACCGTTGTTAATTTCTCTATAGATGGGGCTCAAGCAAAAAGAGGTTAGCGGTGAGTTCACCCCCCAAGGCAACAAAGATGCCCTTTATGAAACTTTGGGAAAGGATCATAGTGGACGTTTGAGGGGTTTAGGTGGTATTCGTCTAGGTGTGACAAAAGCGTATCCTAAAGATTACTCCGTGGGTACAAAATCACGCTCTCAACCACATGATATGGAAGCTATGACACAAGCTATTCGGGAGAAGCTTACCGATGAAATTACGGAGAAAGTCACGGAGAAAGTGACGGAGAAAGTCACGGAGAAACTCACGGAGAGTTTCAACGCGGTCCCTCTCACGGTTTGGTTTACGGCGATACATCAACCTAAAGCTGGATCGTCTTTTGGAGGACAAAGCTAGCCATCCTAACACACAAAAATCCCCACCATCTATACTTGAGTTAGAGGTAACTATTATCCTTATAATTTTTAAAACTAAGTAACATGTTATATTATGTAATTGCATGTTCGTAACCTCAATTTCATTTACTTTTGAAGGAAGAAACGCCTTGCCGGCTTTTACTAGATGTAAAAGATGAGGGGTTTGATTGTGGTGGCTGTAGGAAATGCACAACCACGAAGTGAACGAGCAATAGTCCATCATGAGCCCGTGGACAATGAGCACTTGGCGGTTAGTGTAGTGACCATTACTCCCGGTTACGAAGACTTTGCTCTTCCTTTGCCTAAACCGTCAATTGATATAAATGTCTTGACCGACGCTCGTGGTGGTTATGTGTTGTGGCCATCGGCATGGGTGAGGTTTTCGACGAGGTAAATTGAAGCAACTTAAATCCATATTCATAATGATTTGTTTCATACCTACCTACTAACTAAGTTGAATGTTTTTACCGTTGAATTATTAGGTTTTGGAGAGAATAAACAAGCCCCAAGGAAAGCAAGGCGGACTCACCTCCTCTAGAGAAGGCGAAGAAGCGTTCAGAGAAGAAGGGTTCAAGCGGGCTAAAGAAGGCCATTTCGGGCAAAGGAATGCAAGATTCAAGTCACAAAGAAAAACCAACTACATATACTTGGATCGAGAAACCAAAGATCGAGTGTCTCACTAAGGCATGCATATGGCTACATGCAAATGCGCTTGATATGTCGGATGATGCACCTCTCGAGGTGAATTTGGGTACCACGCAATTCAACTACTTTGAGGATACATCGACATGGGTGTCTAAGGGTGATTTGAAAGAGTTCCTTTGCGGAGAGATGCTTTGAATGTTTCCTTGATTCAAGTCTTCATGAGGTAAAACATTTGTACTTTTGAAGTAAATAAAAATGATTTGCAATATACAATAATATATTTATGTTACGAAGTTGGTTGTGCTTTAAAGATTACTACAAGATGATTGTGGACGCAAGAGCATACAAGAGCAATTTGGGTGGTTATGTCCAAATTTCACCCGAGCCGACAATTGTTTGCAAAACACAAATGAGGTCAAGGAGTATATTTGGCTATGTATCAAAACATCTCTACGTGCACAACATAAGTTCATACTTGCCCCTTGTTTTGAAGAGTATAGTTCTTAACCTTGCATCTATTTTTACCACTTTAATTATCATTATTTATACAATAGAAGTACTCACATGATTGCTTCCTAACTTTTTGGCATTTTAGTCTTCATTGGTCGCTCGTTGTGATTTGTCCTTCAAACAACACGAGTATATCATTTTGATTCTATAGCTCAAGATCCACCACGACACTTATTCCTCAAATCATGCATAAATAGGTATATTTGTTATTTAAAATGCTAATAAGCATTAGACTTTTTACTAATTCCATTCTTTGGCCACTTCTCACATGAAAATAACTTAACTACAGTTCTTTGAAGAAATTTAAGAGCACGGGAAAAATACCTGAATGGAAAGCAATGAAGGTAATACATATTAGTTAAGCTACGTACTTCTTTCTTTTAGCAAAAAACAACCATGTATGTTAATTACATGATTTTTTTATGTAATTCTATGATTAGTGTGCTCAGCAACCGGGGGAACCGAGTGTGGCTACTATGTGTTGAGGTTCATGTTCGATATAGCCTCAAGTTGCAAGGAAGTCGGGGATATTGAGAAGGTATATATATATATACATATAAAACTAATATACGTAGCTTAATTTAAAGTCGATTTTGGCCTCTTAAGCTCAATGCACTTAGTTTTGTTTTCTTTCCGCCTTTAGCCGCATGTTAAGTCATATATAGTTCCAATAGGTACATATATAACTATAAGAGTCAATTAAAGTTCACTCATCTGCTTTGAAACCCATTTTGGATAAATGAAGGTCATTTCGAGTCGATTTTGGAATTCGAAGCTCATTTCAGTTAGTTTCCCGCATTTAGCCACATGATAGGTCATATATAGTTCCAATAGGTACATATATAACTATAAGAGTCAATTAAAGTTCACTCATATGCTTTGAAACCCATTTTGGGTAAATGAAGGCCATTTCGGGCCGATTTTGGAATTCGAAGCTCATTTCACTTAGTTTCCCGCATTTAGCCACATGTTAGGTCATATATAGTTCCAATAGGTACATATATAACTATAAGAGTCAATTAAAGTTCATTCATATGCTTTGAAACCCATTTTGGGTAAATGAAGGCCGTTTCGGGCCGATTTTAGCCTTCGGGGCTCATTTCACTTAGTTTCCTGCATTTAGCCACATGTTAGGTCATATATAGTTCCAATAGGTACATATATAACTATAAGAGTCAATTATAGTTCACTCATATGCTTTGAAACCCATTTTGGGTAAATGGAGGCCGTTTCGGGCCGATTTTGGCCTTCGAAGCTCATTTCACTTAGTTTCCGGCATTTAGCCACATGTTAGGTCATATATAGTTCCAATAGGTACATATATAACTATAAGAGTCAATTAAAGTTCACTCATATGCTTTGAAACCCATTTTGGGTAAATGAAGGCCGTTTCGGGCCGATTTTAGCCTTCGGGGCTCATTTCACTTAGTTTCCTGCATTTAGCCACATGTTAGGTCATATATAGTTCCAATAGGTACATATATAACTATAAGAGTCAATTATAGTTCACTCATATGCTTTGAAACCCATTTTGGGTAAATGGAGGCCGTTTCGGGCCGATTTTGGCCTTCGAAGCTCATTTCACTTAGTTTCCGGCATTTAGCCACATGTTAGGTCATATATTGTTCCAATAGGTACATATATAACTATAAGAGTCAATTATAGTTCACTCATATGCTTTGAAACCCATTTTGGGTAAATGAAGGCCGTTTCGGGCCGATTTTAGCCTTCGTAGCTCACTTCACTTAGTTTCCAGCATTTAGCCACATGTTAGGTCATATATAGTTCCAATAGGTACATATATAACTATAAGAGTCGATTAAAGTTCACTCATATGCTTTGAAACCCATTTTGGGTAAATGAAGGCCATTTCGGGCCGATTGTGGAATTCGAAGGTCATTTCACTTAGTTTCCGGCATTTAGCCACATGTTAGGTCATATATAGTTCCAATAGGTACATATATAACTATAAGAGTCAATTATAGTTCACTCATATGCATATGCTTTGAAACCCATTTTGGGTAAATGAATGCCGTTTCAGGCCGATTTTAGCCTTCGAAGCTCACTTCACTTAATTTCCCGCATTTAGCCACATGTTAGGTCATATATAGTTCCAATAGGTACATATATAACTATAAGAGTCAATTATCTAAGGTCTTACTCAAACTAAAACTGATATTATGTGTGTTTCCTTATGTTTAAGGTATTCAACCAAAGGGAGAGTTCTTTCACCACAACCGAGATAAACGAGGTTCGAGATTTGCTAGCACACTACATTACCGAAGTTTGCATGTGAAGATGATGCCGCGACTTTGAGTTTATTTGTTCTTATTGTTCTACTTGCTAGTTATTTAGGTACAACAATATAATTAATGTTTATTTTGGATTTTAGTACTTAATACAACTTCATTTGTAGTACATTCTCCAAATTTTATATTTATATATATATATATATATATATATATATATATATATATATATATATATATATATATATATATATATATATATATATATATATATATATATATATATATATATATATATATATATATATATATATATATTAATTTGACTTGTATACGACGCGCTTCTGGAATTTGTGTCAACTATAGCAAGTTAGATATAATAAAATATTATATATATACAAATATAATATATATATATATATATATACAAATATAATATATATATATATATTATATAACATTAACTGATGCGGTTTACTAAGAAAACCGCATCAGTTAATGTTCCAATGCATACAAAGAGGTTGGCGGCAAAGAACAAACCGTTGCGGTTCCAAGGCAAAACCGCAGCGGTTTTTTCCCATTAACCGCAGGCGGTTTTACCTAGGAACCGCAGCGGTTTGTTCTTTGCCGCTGTGGTTCACAACCGCAGCAGTTTCTTTTTGAAAACTGCTGCTAGTCCAACCATTGCGGGCCAAAACCGCAGCGGCAAGTCCGGTTTTGACCGCAGCGGTTGGACTTTATTCCACTAGTGGATTTTGCATTCGAGGTGAATTTTCTTACTTATTTAATAAAATATTCAAATACATGCACATAGATTGACTAATTGCATAAAGACAAACATGTTAAAAGTTAATTTTTTAACACATAAGATCTAATTATGGTAACCACTTAATTAAATCGCAAGATTAATAGGTACCTAGATCGATTGTCCAATTTATCTTATTATGTATGATTTAATTAATTTGCAGGTTTGGTTAATAATATTGGGTGATCATGTAATTACAATTAAAAAGGCATAATATATATTCAAATAATTATAAATATTCATGAAAATGAATAAAAGGAGAAGATGAAATATTATACAAAATGTTTCGGTATTGAATAAGAGGGTACCTGATATTACGAGGCAGCCATGTACCACAGTCCTTGAACCTCGCCGGTAAAATGTGCCTGCAAGATGAACTCCAAACATGGGGTGGGTCCCCATGGCGGAGCCTCCGACACTCAAGTCAGTACCCAAAGATGGATCAATATCATAGAGAAAGTAGGGTAATTTGTAGAGAGTGGAGAGAGATTCCTTTACCTTAACCCTTAGTTGGGTATTTATAATGGTGACTTGATGAGCCGCTTAGGGCCTATGGGCCATATAACGAGTTATTCCTAATAGAGGAATGATCATACTCATATTGGGCCGGTATATTATTGTTAAAGTAATGGGGAATATAGAACGCTCTATTTGGCGTCATTATTATTTCCATACACAAAATATATACAGATTTGCGACTTTATGAATATAAAGACCTACATCATGAAAGTATATTGTTACTATAATAAGAAATAAATTGGAATTGACCCTCAGGAATTGTACTTTTTCATCGCCTAGGTCTGACTATAAAGACGTTGGAGGAATCAATCTTTAGCCTTCAAAATATGAAGAACTTCAATGAAGATTCGAAGATAGAATAGTTTAAATTTCTGAGATTGAATGTGTTTGAATATGGTTTAGATGTGATTTGCGAGAGTTTTTTTTTTAGTTTTTAGATATATTGAAGTATATGTAACCGTTAGAAAATACGAGTAAAAACAGGGCATTTATAGTGAAAAATAAAATTAGAATTCGGAAAAACAGAAGTTGTGGATTAAAAAATGTTGCGCTCCGCGCAGGATCGGTTTGTCTAGCGCACAAGTGTCGTGCACCACGCAACAGCCAACATGGGTGTCGCGCGCTGTGCAACGTCCTCGTGTCAGTGCAAGATCGCATCGAACGCATTGTCCTTGCGTGCAACAAATTTATGCTTTTTTTTGCCGAAATCTAGTTTTTATCTTAAATTAATAACCGTTTTGACTTATATTTTGTCAATAGTTACCATTGAAGAACGAATTTAAATCATAAAATCTGATTTTATAAAAATAATTTAATTAAAGATTTGTTTGAAAATTCAATTAATTATCATGAATAATTAATGGGCTTAACTTTATTTTAAAATGGACTTTAAAAACATATTTGGACTCAAAAAAGATTTTTGGGCAAGGCTTTTGATTGGTTTTCCTTTAGTTCGGACCAAGTAGAACGACAATATGTTTCATCATCAGGTGCCAAAAGGGGAGACAAATTTATGTGTCTACAATAATCAAACTATGTTTTCATGATATATAAATATGATATTATTAAACTTAATCTAAGTTGCAAGTTCTTAAAAGTCCTTTTTTTAGAATTTGGATTAGTCTTGGTAGTGACTAGTGCCAATTCAAAGGTTCACACTTGTAATCTGTTTCAGGATTATTATAAGGGCATGTTAGGCTCCTATTATTGTTTAAGGTGTGATTATATAATAAATCATCATTTTAATTAAGAAATAATTAATACTAAACAAAAGGGGTTCGAATTCTGTAGTAGAGTGACAAATTGCTTTAAGCTAAGCAAGTGAGATTGTTTATAGAGATATATTAGGCAAATAAAGGAGTGAGTTAGAGAGTCCAATGTAATAAATGCGACCTTTAAGAAGTTGTTGAGAAAGGATAAATATAGAAGCATCCAAATTTAGTTGGTGCATAAGCACAAACTAAATCAAGAGGAAATAATGGTCTGTGCGATGTCGATTCATGAAGATAGCAAATGCCATTTATATGAGCGACCACAAGCGAGCACTGTAATTCAAGACTCAAGAAAAGCTTTGTTAGGATCTTCTAAGAGAAGTCGGCCAACAGAAGTTCATTGGGGGTACTATTAAGAAGTGAAAGAAGAAGACAACAACAGACTAATGAAGTTGACAATACTCCACATCGTTTCACCCAGATGCACCAATCGGTGAAGATATAGGGGATTTTAGCCAACCTTAAGCAGCGGTTCCTATATGATTAAATGCTAGGGACATTAACACATCTTTAAATGCCCTGAACAAACAAATTTAACGTGGGTAAATGAAGTTGAAACGAAAGTTAGCTTGTTATCATAAAGTATGAATGAGATTTTAAGGCTAGAGCCTTGGTTATCGTCTAATTGTCTGAGACTCCAAAAGTTTCAGACACTTTTTCATTGGTACTCACATCTCTTCAAATTGACACTCATGTTAACTTTAAATTGGAACCAAAAATACAAATACCTTTTTGAACCCAAGGCTATTCCAATTAGTACTGAGTTGGTGTCTAATTTTAGTACCAATTGGAAGATGTACTACTATTTTTGTACCAATTAAAAGAGATATGAGTACCATATGGTATACAATTATGTATCTTAATCTTCTACAAGGCTAAGAGTTAAGGTTGTGTTGGATGCCAACATGTATTAGATATTTGATTCAAGCGATGTAATGAAAAATGAATGATAACCATTATCACAAAGAAATAGATTTTGTTACTTGAGGGGGGGGAGAGGAATATAACAAACTAAAGGAGTCTATTATCAATTTACCACCAAGTAAATAAGTTTTGGTAATGGATTAAAGAGATTGAAACAAATAAGAAGAGATAAAAATAAAGAATAAATGATTTATTCCATTTTCTGAAACCTAAAATTTTGAACCAAACATGCTCTTAGTTTCTCCGGACGCTAAGAAGGTTAAAACCTTGGGGCACGTATGGCAGGAAAAGCAGGGGAACAAAAAGAGTATACTTGAGGCACGTAACAAAACAGAAGTGAAAAATTCAGTGAAACGTGTTTAACCCCAAACTGAAATCTCAACTGCTTCCATGTTCATCCTTGAAAGCTGCCACCACAGAACAACGTGTGCAACCTCAAACTGAAAAAACCTACACTTTCGTGCACTCTATCATCACTCACTTGTAAAATGACAATTCTACCCCTATACAGTAAAACCACAGCCGCAGATCTAAGGAAGAAAGAAATACAGGATCTTCCTCAAAGCATCAGCATCCCATTTCCTTATTCCTCCCTCTCTTTCTCTCTCCTCCTCAAATTTTAATTACCCACCTATAAACAAACCCCACCCATTTCTTTTCCTTCTAAAATCCCAATTTATCATTTCTCATCTTCTAAAATTTCCAAACTTTCAACAAAATCCCAGATCAAAAATCAAATTTTTTATCAAAAAAAAAAAAAACACATAAAAATGGCTATGATTTGCAGTGAGAATTCGACATTCACGTTCTCAGATTTCCCAGAAGATGTACAAATGTGTATCCTTTCATTCCTAACACCTTCAGACATCTCCGCCTTCTCCTGCACCTCGAAACGTTTCGTTTCTCTTTGCCGAAACGGCGTTCTTTGGTACGCCATGTGCGACCGAAGGTGGGGCCAGAAAACCCACATCAAAAAATGGGGTGACGGTAAAATCTCCTTCAAACTCCTCTACAATACTCTGTCGGAGTACGAGGATCTCATCGGATTCTGGCGCCGTAGCGGCGGAATCTCCGGCGACGGCGGTGGAATCTCCGGCGACGCACCACTTGTGTTCTTCGAGTGGGGGGTATCGTGTGTGACAGCGTCTAGGATATCGCCTTCGAAAGACGGGTCTTACGACGTGATCAAGTCGCCGTTTCTGTGGATGAGTTTATCCGGTGATGGGCAGGTCTTGAATTACCTCAAGGTCGACAAGGACAAGAAGCCGCATTCGGGTGTCGAATTGATTCAAGTGAATGTGAGTTTTATGGGGAAAGGTCATGTGGTGTTGGAGGAAAGTAATTGGAATATGGGGACTACTTCAGGGGGTTCTCCTAATGCTGCAAATGCTAATGGGAGGAAGGAGTTTGACAATGTGGGTGTTGGAGGTAGCTCAGAGGTTGAAATTGGGTCGCCACCTGATCGGATGATGTCCGAAATGTATCAGTATTTCGCTAACCGGAGGAGTCCGGGGGCCAGTGGCGATCGCGCGTGGAGACGGCAGAGGAGGCGTGAGAAAGAGAGGCAAGGTAGAAGGAAGTGGGAGCCTGAACATCTTGTTAAGATTGTGAATTGCTCCCCTTCTCCTTCTCGCCCTTTGCAGGGTCTATGGAAGGTCTGTTTTTTTTAGCTTTTGTGATTTTTTTTGCATTTTTGTTAATATATGGCTGTCTAATTCTGTATATATTTGTGTGATTCTTTGGTTTATTATGTTTGAACTTTTGGTTTATGACTAATTACTTTACTACTTTTACGGCCCGTTTGGTAAGAGACCATAAATGGTGGAAATGGTAATTGCATTATAGTGTAAATTTGTACTAGAATTCCAATGTCATTACCTATGGTAATGCTACTTCATCACAAGATATCCATTTTCTTCCTAAAATCTCATTACTATCCATTACCACTTGGGAATGTGGTATTGGATGGTAATGGAAATTTATAAAGGGAAACCCATGTTTTGTGATAAAGTTTCATTCCCATGGTCATTGACATGAGAACTTCTTTACAAATTACACTAAATTTCATTACCATTACCACTATTTATAACCACTAACCAAACGGGCTTAGTGTTTTTAGATTTATAGTTCAGCTTTCTGGTTAGTATGAGATGTTTATACTTCGGCTTTCTGATTACTGTGAGAGGTAGTTTTTAGTGATATATATTTTGTCGAATTTTGCGTTCGCAGTTCAGGAGCATCGTGTAATCGTTTAATATGACTGTAGTTTCTGATTTGAATCTGCTTCTCACTCACTCTATGGTAATGCTGAACTTTTTAGCCATGCAAATATGCAATGCAGTTTGATTTCTACTGCATGTTTCCTGTTATAATACCTGGTGTTGAAGAAATATGCTTGGTGAATCTTAGATTACCTCATATCTTGCTGCATTTTTTGGTTCAGGTGTTACTTGCCAAGATAAATATGCTTCTTATTTTAGATCTTTACTGTTTTCTCCCTTCCTCACCTTTGAAGTATGCTTCCCTTGGGCCCTTGGCTGGTTGGCTCAGTTAGTTTATGTATGTGGTAATTTATCTTTCTACTGGAGGATACATCAAGCAATGTCAAGTTATGAGATGCTGCCGCTCATTGTTGTTAAGTAATCCTTCTGTTTCTATTTGTTGTTCGTAGTTTCCCCATTGGTATGTTTCTAAAAGTTCTTAGAGAGAATATTATCTTATTTGGATAAAAAAAAAGTAGGAGAGAAGTTGCAAAGGGTAAGATAGAAGTTCCAAAAAGTAATAGAGAGAGTGCTTTTTAGTGATGCCTTGGTTTGTTCCCATGTCCCCTTTAAGAACAATATCTATAAATTGGGGGAGTAATAATCAATCACATAATTGAAAAAAAAAAAAAAAGTTCCATCTTTTGTTCATTATAAATATAGGAAAATTTGTTTGAACCTAGCTTATATATAGTACTTTTTGGAAATAAGTATTCCCTACGTTTTTTTTCTCTGTATACCCTTTCCATTTTTTGGGTTTTTTTATTTGTTCTACTCACTTTTTCTATATTTCTAATTTGACAGAGGGACTTTCGTTTATATATATCTTTGGAACAACTAACTTGACCCTTGTATGACTCTTGCCCCTATAAATCACAACGATTAAGTATTTTGACCTAATTTGACGTTCATTTAATTGCTACTTCCTCCCTTTATCTTAGTTGTTCTACTTTGGTTTTCATGTTTGTTAACTCACAACTTTGTCCACTAATATTATCTTTAGTTATCTACTAATTAAAATTAAAAATATACCACCTTTGTCCTTTTTTGTTCTTCTCATTCATTTGGGGTTTTTTTTTTGCTCTTCCCACTTTGCTTTTCTTTTCACAACAACAACCTCATGTGACTCCAATGGCGCACCATTAACCCTTATGCCTCGGTTTCTTCCCAAAAGCAATTGGGAGAAGATGAATAACTGAAAAATACGGAGGTATTGATAAGTTGATATATAATTACTAAAATTGAGACAAATCCAATAAACATTTGACATAATAATATATGTTTTATGTATTAGTAAAATATTTTGGTCAAAACTCGGTATGTAAATAGTGCGACAGTCAAAGTGGAACATCTAAAATATGGAGGAAGTGTTTTGCTAGTTAAGGGTGAAAAGGTGATGGTTATCACTTTTATTGGTTATTATATGGACAATATGGTTATTAATGAAGGGTCAAATGAAGCGAGTTTTTCTCAGCTTTAATGATGTACAAGAAGAAGTAGAAGTACCAGTTTGTTAAATAATATATATGTAATGCATTAAATCATAAAATGTGATATATAGAAAGTTGGTCTTGAGCAAGTGCCCTTAATTACATATTAAGGCTTCTTTTGGTTGGACAGGGAATATTGTGAATAGGATATTGCTTTCTTCGGAGACTTTCAGCTGTGTGGTTGATGGTTATCGCATGTTCTGTTTTCAGGCTTATATGATATAAGAGACTAGAGGCAAACTAGAGAGAGGGGTTGAAGGATTGGGAAATTCATTATGATTTACAAGTGCTGCATACAATAGATGTTTTTGGAAAAATTGCCTTTTGTTCTTTAATGAATTTTCGGAATATCATAGGGAGCAGCCTCTCTATTATCCATTCTCAATGGTTTTTACCCCACAACTAACAGCTTCCCTCTTATTCTCACTAGTCATATTTGCAATGGATTTGCAATGCCTCTGCAATTTGATCGGAAAAGGCAATGTTTTAATATTATTCATGGTGATTAAATGATAATGTACGCATTTTTTTTTTTTGAAGGGAAATGTATGCCTTTTCTACTCTTTACATCGTGTTGCCAAAATTTTGCTTGCATGCATGTGTAAATCTGTTTCATAAGAAGGTTGCTTCGACCATGGTGGGCAGGACAAATGTTTTGAAACCTGTGTGCATTTGTCGTCACTTTTTGGGGGAGAAGGAAATGAGAGACTAGAGAGGGAGATGAAGAAGAGTGATTCGGAGCATGTGAGAGGAGAAAGATGAGATAAAGCAGGGACAAAGGTTAGAGAGCTGGAGGATCAAAATTCACCAAATGGCAAATAAGGGAGTAAAAGTAAGGTAGTATTTGGAAGGAAAGTACATTACATTTTCTTTCATTTAGGAAATTATTTTCCACCCTTATTGAAAAATTAGTTTCCCATATAAAATATATTTTCTTCTCTTTAAAGAACTCAAGAAGGGAATATTTGAGATTTTTTTTTTCTCGGAAGTATATTTTCTATCCATTTAAAGGCAGTCTAAAAGCTTGGAATGCTATTTTGCCTTCCCAAATATAAAAAACAAACTGGATTTTGGATTTTCGAAGTATTGAAAGTTTTTTTCTTTTTTGTTTTGCCAAGTTTATTAGCAGAGTGCCAGAGTTTTCTCAGGGTACGAGTCACTAAAGATACAATTATAGAAGGTGCGAAAAAGGATATCAACGGAGAAGAACCAACACTTATATGATATACCAGTATGTCTGTGCCTCTGTGTCAATATGGGATGATAAATTAAGAAAATAGCATTTGGAAGCATTATCTGTAAGCTTTTTGTGTAGTTCTTGGCTTCTAGTATTGATTATACATATAACAACCAAGTGTGGCCTGGTCTAGTGGTGGGAGCTCGACTTGAAGCTCCCAAAGTTCAAGCCTCCGATGCTAGTTCATGTGGGGAGTTTCTTCCCATCCCCTCCTCACATGTTTCCCGTATGTACCTAATTGATTGTGATGTACTGTTTCTCTGAAGTATGTTGTGAATTTTGATGCATAATTGCATATCTATTTCCTCAAACTGCTCTTCTTACCGACTTCTCTTTTTCATTTTGGGCTATGATATGTAAGAAAAATTTTGAACATAAAATTATAACCAGCTTGTTTTTTTAAAATAATACTAAGATGGCTTTGGTCTTTTTTGCTTTGTTTTCCTTCATCAATCTTTGCACCTATCTAAAGCTTTATGATGCCTCAAAGTGCTGCTTAACTGACATTATCCTTGATGCTGCAGGGTATATGTGATGACATGAGCCTTGATTTTTATCTTGTGGCATACGATGATATTGGAGGTGTTGCTTGTCGAAGAGTTGGGGACTCATTGAAACCTTTCTCTGGTTATGCACCTGTATTTTGGACTTCAAATGCTACATTTGTCGATTCCCCACTATCTCATGAAGAAGACTACATATACTATACCCGCATGCATCTTCGACCTGTAGCTGAAGTAGAAGAGGAAATTAACGATTATTCACCTTCACGTATCATGTACATTAACTCAAGTTTCGACCTAGTGATACCCGAATTGGCAGGGTCTTCTGCCAATCCTCGGCATGTGGAGGGAAGGATTTGGGAATATGTTGATGGGACATTTGGGTTTGGATATCTTCGTAACAATTTTATCGTGGACCTGAAGCATATTGCCCAAGATGGCCGTCTTTTGGATACTGCAGAACTTTGTAGTGGCTGATCCATTATTCTCTGGATCTATTTATGTACAGAATTCAGACTAGTCCAGTTAATTAGGGTATGCAGCTTGTGATCCTGTCTGTGTAACATATCTTTATTTCGGCTCTTGTAAGTTGTAACATATTCCTGTAGGACATACAAGGAAAAGCTATTTCCTAGTTCTACTTGATCCTCGCCATTCTTTTCCTCATCATAAATTATGGTTGCATGTCACAGAAACCGCAATTTGTTATAATTTATTTTCCAATAATATGTATCTGTGACAGCTTTTACAGAACAGATTGCTGTAATCTTAAGCGGTTGACTGTCAATGTTTTAACACGCACTCCAGCTTCAATCTATCTCTATTATATAAGAGAAGGGAGGAAGAAGATGGTGTCACTCTGAAAATCTTAAATTACCCTTGATGATCTCATGGAATAAAAAAAATTACAAAAGAAAGCCGATTTAAGAACCATTTCTAATTGTGAACTCGTCATTTTAAATAAGTTAAAAATAGTATATGCGTTAAATATTTCAATCAAAAAATTAAATAGACAAAATATATTGACCTTTTTTTAATAAGAGAAGACGGTATACACTCATTTATGGGCGCATTCTCCTCGACTTTATTTTCGGTTCGGTTCGGTTGATTTAGTTCGATTCGGTTCTAAATGATAATCATTACTATTAATTACTTATAATTTAATTGATTCGGTTGATTCGATTCATTTGTTTTTATGCGAAGAGAACATCTTTATCTTTAATCTTTCTTTAATTAATCAAACCAACTCATTATGTACATTCTTTTTGTTCAAAATTCATTCACAAAAAGTTAATATTGACATTAACTTCACAACCTTTGTTAGTTTTTTACATTAGCGAATTAATATCTTCCTCCGTTTTTTTTACTTGCAACACTTTTTTTTTGTGGTTCCCAATGCAAAAATTCATTAAGGGTATTAGGTGGGTAGAAGGATATGTAATTAGGTTAAAGTGGGAGCGATTACATGTGGTGATTTATGTGAAAAGTATGGGAGAGAAAAAAGGGCCCGCATTTAACATTTTACTTACCCCATGCACATGGAGTTCATTTTCCACCAAATTTTGGAACATTTCCACTTATTTCACTTTATCACCAAAATTTAAATTTCCCCCAATTTCACATTCATAATTCTGTTTTTACATCCCTTTCCTCTCCTACATATAAACGTCTCCTTAGGAGAGAGAAAGGTCATTAAACTACACCACCAAAAAAAAACCATGAAGATGAAGTTCATTAGTTAATTACAAAAGGTGAGATTAATCTACGCTTTGCACACACAACACATGTAATTAGCAATCTACTGTTTTTTTGTCAAAAAATTAATCCTTAAGGTAGCATTCAACTCAACCAGCAGCAACAAAATGAACAGCACACAGCAGCTCTTGGAATTGCCTTCGATTGGTGAACATGAAGAATTTGATGTCGGATTCTACTCCATTCAACAGATGCTTGAAATTGAGGGGTTGGAGGATGACTTGATCTTTGTACGAAATGGGACTCAAGCTGTCAAAGTTCTTGAGCAGTGACGGTGAGGATGAAGATGGCGATCATGCAGCGACGAGTGGACAACAACAACAACAACAACAACATTGATTCCACGGTAAACTCGGGAGGACCAACATGAAGAAGATGAGCGACCAACAACACAAGGTAATTTAACCGAAAAAAGAAAATTGAGTTTAGATAGAAAAAGGCAATTAGTAGATGAACTTCTAACATTAGAACATAATGGAAAGTTACCTTGGGGAACAAACAAAAAAATGGCAATCAGATTTGGTATTAACAGATCAACAGTTCACATAATATGGAAAGATGTTAATCAACAGAGGTCAATGGGTACAGTTATTGATGTAAGATCAAAAAAAATTGGAAAATGTGGAAGGAAAGCAATTGAGTATACAGAGGAGTGGCTTCAGTCGGTTCCTCTGCATCTAAGGACAACTGTAAGGGCTTTTGCAGGAGCACTTAAAGTGCCTCCATCCACTTTGTACATGTTGCTAAAAAAAGGGAAACTCAGAAGTCACACAAGTAGCAACCACCCAACACTTACAACAAATCACAAGATTGAGCGGCGAAATGGGTGCTTACAACAAATCTTGCCCGACCAACAAGTGAACATCCACCTACTTTTGTGCCAATGGAGAATGTCATACACATGGATGAAAAGTGGTTCTACTTAAATCCAGACATGAGGAGGTTCTACCTCCTACCAAAAGAGGATGATCCATATAGGTGTTGCCAGTCAAAGAGGTACAAGATAAAAGCAATGTTCATGGCAGTCACTTCTAGGCCAATTTATGACAGTGAAGGGAAAATGATCCATGATGGAAAATTTGGGATCTTCCCTTTTGTGAAGATAGTTGCAGTCAAGTACAACACTTCAAAGAGACCAGCAGGCACAATAGAAACAAAGGCCATTGAAAGCATAACCAAAGAAGTCATCAATGTATGCTACTTAATGAAGTCATCCCATGTATTATGAGGACTTGGCCAAAAGGGGTTTCAAAGGAAATATACATCCAACAAGATAATGCAAGACCTCATCTACAACTAGATGATCCTGCATTTGTTGCAGCTGCTACCCAAAATGGTTTCAACATTAAACTAATATGCCAACCAGCTCAAAGTCCTGATTTTAATGTTTTAGATTTGGGTTTTTTTAAAGCCATTCAAGCACTACAATACCAATCATTCCCTAAAAACCTAGATGATCTCATTTTAAAGGTGCAAGATGCATATGATTTTTTTGATCCTGAGGTCTTAAAGTACACATGGTTGCAACTTCAATATGTCATGGTGGAAGTGCTGAAAGTGAAAGGAGGGAATAACTTCAAGAATCCTCATCATGGGAAAAGAAAACTTGAAAGGCAAGACCTTTTACCTAAGAATGTTACAGTCAATCAAGAACTCATTGATGAAGTTGTGCAATATTTAAATGAGAATTTCATAACTGTGGATGAAGCTTTTGAGTACCTTCATGAAGACAGTATTTAATATGGCGTAGATAGGTGGTCAACTAAGAAAGTATGCTTTTGGTGTATATACAGTTGGTATAGTTTTTGGGTAAAGAAGTTAATATGGGCAGCAGTACATTTTGGGTATAATTGAAGGCATGTATAGTTTTTTGTTCATGCAATATACTTTTGGTTAAGACTATGTTTTGTAATAGTAGTAGATTGAATGTTTTTTGTAATTGAAGAGGTGAATGTACAAGTTCATGTTAATGCAATGGTCGATGTCCCTTTTTATGTTGATGAAATAGTGAATGGCCAAGTTTACATTGATCCAAATTAAGCTATGTGGCATATTAGTTAAAAAAGAGCAACGAGAGGCAAACATGCATAATCAAAGTTCATCATCGACTTCATTACATCCATCGGGGATATAAGTGTAACTCATAGAGAAATACGAGAATCTTTCACACCTCGACATACTTGTAAAGTATGGAGCAAATGATTTTGGTTTCAATGAGTTAGGAGTCCCTTCATCATTTGGATGTACGTATCGGATATCATTAAGGGGACTCTATGAATGCTAACATGCTTAGTCATTCTTTAACCATACTCATTAGCTTTTTTCATTATATCCATCGGGGATTTAAGTGTAACTAATACCAAAAATACGAAACATTGACACCTCGACATACTTGTAAAGTATGGAGCAATTGTTTGCATTTTTTATTGAGTTGTGAGTCCCTTCATCATTTGGATGTTTTCCATTGAAAATTTTAAGGGGACTCCTAAGTCACGGTGGAGGGAGGATCATATTCACGGCTCATCAAAATCCAAATTGTGGTTAACATCATTAGCTTACCCTACGTATACTCGAGGGACATGGGACTCAATTGAGAATATAGTCATCACAAACCCACCAAATCGGGGACATTTAGGCACATCAAAGATCATCATAATCCAAACCCACAACATATAATCCAAACCCACGGCATCCCATGATAAATAACAAAGAAATATGGGACTCGATCTCGATATCCCATAAAAAAAACAACAAGACAGGGTCATAACTCCACTAAAGATCGGAATAATCCAAACCACATGCTACATTCTCAACATCCCATAAAAAAAACAACAAAACGGGCATAACTCACACCAAAGATCGAGGAATAAACCAACCCACATGCTACATTCTCAACACCCCCATAAAAAAAACAACAAAATAGGGGCATAACTCACACCAAAGATCAGAATAAACCAAACCACATGCTACATTCTCAACATCCCATCATAAAATCCAAAATAACGGGTGCATAATTCACACCAAAGATCGAGAATAATCCAAACTAAAGCCTATAATATCAACATCCCGACATAAAGCATTAAAAAACGGGGCATAACTGACATCAAAGATCATCTTAATCCAAACCCACAACATGTAATGAACATGCCATATTCCAAAACCACAGGGCCATTATTGACACCAGCATATAGTGAACATCTCATAATCCAAACCAAACAAAACATGGCCATAATTGAAATGTACACAATCATCATAACATACACTAACATAAGGTAAAGTTAAAGATACAAAACCTCAGCGAGTGGGAGGGTTCCCTTTGCGAATAAGGAGGAAAGCATGGCGTTCATGATCCCACTCCTCAGACACACAGGGACTCAAGGGAATGTTTGGTCCTGAATCCATCCCCTCATCAGATTCCTCCAGAACTTTGAACAACCTGAACTTATTGGAGTCATCCTCAACAAAGATGTCATGCTCCTTTTCCTTCCCAATAGTCACACATCTAGAGCGTGTTCTCGACGGAGCCACCCTCTCCACAACTTTCTCCTTCCCCTTTTTTATGCCAACTTTTTTCTTCCCTTTCTTCTTCCTATCAGCTTGTGGTTCATGACACCTCAGGGCACAAACAATAACTCGTCTTGTTCCAAGGTCAGGAACCTTAGAATCAGAAGCAACAACCCTTTTCTTCCCAGCCTTCATCATCGGAGCTGGAACCACAGCCTTAACCTCTTGAACCACCTCAACATCCCCCTCCTTTTCAAACCCAGTTACACTATCCCTTGATTCAGTCACCAGATCTACAACAGAAATTTCAGGAAAATAAACTTCCATTTCCTGAACATCAGAATCCACATCCACCTCTTCACTTCCAGGTTATGGTTGTTGCTCATGCAATTGCAAAGCTTGACGAATCATTCGCCGTTCCGTTTCCTCAAAATTGTCACAATCATTAACCACTTTTTGCAAAGCGTTCAACGCGTAGGGTTTGAAGCCGTCGTGGCTTCCCCGCTTCGCAAAAATCGCTTAAGCCATGGCGATTGGTCTTGGAAGGACTCTATCATATGGTGAATAAAGTCGGACTCGGCGGGATCATCGGTTTCAAAAAAAGCGTCGGTCAAAGGAGAAAGATCCGGGACATGCATGGTTGAATCAAAAGATGTGGGACTCAATTTTACAGGGGATTTTTAATGGGTAGAATTTAGGGTTTTTTGACAGAGAAGAGTAGATAGGGCTGTAGAGAGAAGAAGAAGAAAATTAGGGGGAGAAAATAGAGAGAGAGGAAGAGGAAAATTCTAGATCTAGGGTTTATGTGAGAGACGAGCAGAGGAAGATGAAGAGTGAGAAGATGAAGAGTTAGAAGATGAAATGAAGTCAGTTGAGGGGTTGGGGGTTTAATTCAAGACAGATGAATTGAATCAGGTAGTTGGGGAGGTGTTTCATTTTTGGTGGGAATCATTAATGTAATGTTGTTTAGGTTAAGTTATAATGGGATTAATAGGTTGGTTTAAGTTTTTATTAACATCATTAGTAAGGGTGGTTTAGTCATTTCACACCTCAAAAGTTACTAAAAGAAGAAAGAAAAAAAGTGTTGCGAGTAATAGAAAATTTAGTTTTTTAGAAAGTGTTGCGAAAAAAAAACGGAGGAAGTATAAATTAATCCTAGCTATTAATTTTTAGTATTTTAGTGTAATCGTAAGCATAGTACGGATGTAGTATATAATAGAATAACAAGTTTTGAAATTAGCGCGCATCGCGTGCGTATAATTTAGTTATTTCTATGGTAGCAAAGATTGTGCGTACCTGGAATGCCCTTTTCTTAGTTTTGCAAACTTTCCATCATAATGACATTTTTTAAGTAATAGTACAACGTATACACTAGTCACTATATAAGAATTTGTTGGTAGGTCTAGTGGCGGAACATCATGGGGGCGGCTGGGATCCACAGGCATTTCTATATTTGACTTGAACAAATACAGATTATATTTTTAGTCCTAGAATATTTTTTTTTAGTTCCGCCCTGGCAGGTCTTATACCAGCCGAAGTTGCAAAAATGTCCTCATGGACCCAAGTGACGAAAAATAGTTGGCTAAAATTTAGCCTTGCTACTTATTCTTGTTAATCTTTAGTTGTGGAGGGCCATTACTTTATTTTTTGATGCAAGCAGCTTACTGCACTGGTAGTTGAAGCTTAGTTTTCAAATCAAGTGTTGTAGTTAGAATCTAGCTGTTATGTCGGTATCGTGCAGCTGCTGCATCCATCTGCATTGCTGGCATTCTTCTGGTCGTTCCTTTTTATTGTCTGATGCTTGGAAAAAAGACCTGATCTTCAGAATTCAAACATAAATTAATACATTAATTCCAAATTAAGTACACTTTACAAGTTTTTATGATCTCCAGAGATGTGGCAAATTTTCAAAAGTAGACATAATTGGGTTGATTCTTTTAGCTTTTTTCGTTTTCTTTTTCACGTTTGATTCATTGCCACATGTGTAGAATTCATGCTCCTCAATGCACATAATAAGTAGTTATCTACAATACTACATAGCCTGGGATTAGCCGGTGTTAGGGATAAGCCTTGGTATCCTGTACCTATTTGAGATACGATCAAGAGTAAAGTTATATAGACTTAGGGCTTTGTTACCGTCAGTAATTTTTTATTAAGGGTTGTTCACTTCAAGGCTTTAATCTACAAAAATAAGTTTCAATGAGAAAAATGTAGTTTTTACTTGGTGTATTCATTAAAATTATAAGAGAAAATAATAGAGGATCAACAAAAATTAATTTAATTAGCAAACATAATTTCACTTCAGTAAAATTCAAGAGAAGGAAACAAGCTTTAACTGAACTCAACTTTTATCTTTGCTAAACTAGTCCTTTTTTTCTTTTGCCGGACTTGACTAACTTTTGCTCCAAAGTTAGTTGAAAAAATTGAGAAGTCCGAAAGATAAAGTGGTTTCTCTCAAAACTAAGACACGCAATTGTATCCCAAAAAGAAAAAAAGTTATATGTAATTTTTGTATGCAAGAAAGATTGAGTTGATATGGAAACTTGACTTGAATTGCACATTACCATTTTACCATTGTATTGCATGCCACAACATCACAACATCACAACACAACTCAACAAATCCATAAAACTCTACAACCATAAAGAACTGTATATTTGAAGGTTTCGATCTCTTTTATTGCTGCAAAAAGCCAATGTAGACTGCATGAAAATAGATGCCTCATATCCAAAGGAGACACGAAGGAGACACGAAGGAAACACAGAGAGCACTGCTGTTATGACTCTGCAACTTCTGTGACTTTTGATGAGTTCTCCAGGTCACCCTCAAGCTGGCTGAGGTTACCCTTCTCCTTGATGAGCTGAGCATGGTGGTGCTTGCAGTACAACCTCCCCTCGTGGCCGATGTAATTAGAAGGGCTGATTGTGCATCCTCCTTGATAGCACTTGAAGCAGCTCTTATGATACGCACTGCCATTCACCGTTACCTTCAAAAAGAGCATTATATTCATTGAGTGCACCTGGCTTTGAATCATTCATAGATTTTGCCACTCACCAGAGCTCTTTTTCTTTTTGTTATATACTTCATGTATAGTGTACATATATACAATACATATATCATTTCAAATACTATATTCTTCGGTCAATTCACCAATACAGAGTGATAAGGGTAAAACATGTGGAGCTCTTCTATTCATTTCAGAGCTCTTCAGTTTAGCTCCATTTCTGTTTCATATTTCCATGATATCTTCACAGCAAAGAACATATAATCTTGTTATATCAAATCATCCTAAGACAGACATTCGTAACTAGTTCTCTTTTAGACTTCTCTGTCACTGATATTTGCACTCTCCGTTCCATATGTAAGACAAACAGTTTTGAGATTTTAATTTGGACCGCTAATATCTCAGTATATGATGACATAATAATAATAATTTCTTGTAACCTTCATCAAAATATATTGAAAGTAATTGACAGTCAAAGTTCAATCTCAATAATCAGAGGAAAGATCACAGATTCTCTGTCAAGATGGAAGATGGTTTAATTTGATTTCTAGTCGAACTATATACAATTGCGGAGACCTGGAATCAACCAATATACTAGAACAATAAGCATTACCTTTTCAGTTGGATAAGCAGTCTTGGAGCATCCTGCACATTTATCTCTGGTTCCACCAAACATGGAAGAGATTTTGCTTGGAGGTTTCTGATCCCCAACCAAAAAAAAAAATCATTATGTTATAATAAGTCCTAAAAACTCAACATATGAGAATTATATAGTGCATTTTATAGTCAAAAGCCTTTGAGATATACCTCACTATCAACATGTCTTTCTGGTTTTGTTTTCGGTGTACCTGAAACCAAAGTTCAAGGGCTGATAATTCAACGGAAATCGAAGCCAAGTGCTTGTTTGATTAATATGAACAAAAACATGGGAAAGTGAAAAACTGTCGAGTATTTTGCTTGACATAAAGACCTAAAACTTTTACATGCCCTGAGAATTATAAACTTCATCAGTACCAAAACTTTCAAGGAAGTCATACACTTTACATTCAACTAAACGACCACTAATGGTATTGTAAAACGAAGGAGTTAGATCGGTATACCGTCAAAGCTTTTGTCTAAGCTGCCAGTTTGCTTATAGAGCTGGTCGAAGTGCGGCCTGCAGTACAAAACCCCTTCAAAGGAGTTGTAGTTGCTAAGCTGCAAATTCAAATTTCATTTCTTAGTTCAAATCTTTTAAATCTTTCTGATTTCAGATCTGCCAGAACTATAAACTGTTACAGCATCTTTAATTGACGCTGCAACCTCTGCACAACAACAGACATCAAACTTACAATTCAACAACTTTGATTATATGTAATCAAATTTACTGCATATTAAATGTGGTTTTAATACTTCCTCCGTTCTGAAATAAATGAAACACTTCTCTTAGAGCTTTTTGAGAGAAGTGTTTCACTTATTTCAAAACGGATGAAGTATATAGGATTCAATATACCGTAAATGTGATTTTCACTAAATAATTGGTTTTAATATACTGTGGATGCGATACAATAAACGATCAAACTTGTTGAATACTAATTGATCTCTGTGATAAACATGGGAGTATATAAATTATAAAGTGGCGTTGATTTATAGTTGTTGAATATACAATCGAAGATGTAATGATATTTTTAGCTTGGGTTATATAAAGAGATGAGATATTTCTTGCAAATCTATACTTTGAGAAAACATGATTAAAAAAAAGAGAGAGAATTAGTTGGGAAAAGGACCTTAAGAGTGCCCTTGCAATGGTGGCAACGGAAACAAGCTTTGTGGAAGACCTTATTGTCGGCGGTGAGCTTATCAACAAGATAGACAGTTTTATCACAAGCCTTGCATTTGGGGTTTGTGCTTGTAATTGTTGTAGCCATTATTATTATTATTAATTGTATTGAGAGGCTTTACAATTACAAAACCCAAAAAGAAAATGCAAGATTGTTAAATTATGTTGTGTGTTTGAAAGCAATGTTCTTTTGGGGGTAAATGGTGGTGGTGGTAAGAGGGTTTTGTACAAAAATATCCGAGGAAGATAGGGATGAGGATTGAGGAGAGAGATAGAGAGAAAGAAGAGTGGTGGGTCTGCAGGGGATTGCGGAGACCAAAAGCAGAAGATGGGAATTGGAATTTTGAAAGCAATGGTCTTTTAGCAATCATTTTGTCCGATTTTCAAGCACCTTAACCACCGCTGTCACTTCCATTTTTTTCTTTCTTCCCTTAATATACATCACTTGTTTTTTGTTTAATGAGAAAATTACAATTAGGAGGTTTTTCTCTCATGTAGAATACTTAATTGATCACTTTGAAAAATCGAAAGGAGTTGCGGGCTATTATTAGTATTGATATACGTAGAAGAGGTTACAAGACTACGTTTCTTTATCCTAGTCAATTCTTTCTATTTCCTGCGGTAGACAAGATTAATTTCCCGTTGCTCGAAATGTTGAAGAAACAACTTGGTGTTGGTGATGATGTTTTATATTTTCCATGGAGTTTTCGGTGGTCTTTAACGAGAATTAACCACTTGCAAATTATCGATTTCAATTGTAGTTCTTGAGTTGCTTTGATCGATTGCAACTTGGAGACCTTTGTGTAGTGCTAAAGCTTTCGCTAGATATGTTGGGGTTTGTCTCGAGATTGAAAGTGTATGCTTGTTTTAGTATTGTTATTGGAGTCACGGATGATGATACCTGTTGCCCAGGAGTTATTTCTACACGATCCATCGAAGTTGAGTTTGTGGATATCCGATGGGGAAGGCATCCACTTTACCTTGATGGAGGGTTGTTGTGAGTTGTTGATGAAGTTAATGTGGGTGATAATTATGAAGGCGCAAACGGGTTGCCGATCGCTAGGGAGTCTACCATCATTACGAGTTCCCATTCTCGGTGTGAGAAGGTAATTAGATGGAAAAGTGATAAAGGAGAAAAACTTTGTTGTTGAATATGCAATCATTGCTCTCTTTTCAAATGCTCCGGAAGGCAAAAACGAACTTATGAATTATGCTCAAACGTGACTTTATAGTTGGTCAATTTTTGAAGAAGATTACTTGAGCATATGAAGTAGTTAAGCCAATGTTTAACTAAAGTATGTTCCCATACCTTTTTTGTGGAAGAACAATTTATGAAGAGATGATTCATGGTTTCATTGATTTGGTTACAAAATTGGCATAAAGGAGGGGGGGATGATGTGACGTTTGGCGGCGTGTCACGTCTTGGGATCTTTGTTATGGCATATTTACCATAAAAATAGTTTAAGTCTTGGGGAAATGTCTAATTTTTGATTCGATGGAAGAAACATATTTCATTTTGATTAGGGAGGTTGTAGGCTATCCAAGTTGCGGTTTTCTTGAGAAAATTCTAGAGGGTGTATACCCCCATATTGGTTCATCTTCTATGTTGTTCTTTGGAATAAGGATTCCACATATTTTATTGACGGTAGACAATGGAAAATTGTTGCTAATTTGGATGTGTCCCAATCTTTTTCTTCTGTGATGAAATCTGCTACCAGTAGATTCTCATTAATATCATTGGCCTGTAAGCTTAGGCGAGAGAACAACTTGTCACTAAGTACCCGATTATCTTAACCAAAAGTTGGCGGATTTTGTAACACCCCAGATAATTCTCTCTTTTCGAAATACCTTTATAATACAAAACTTAGAGAATTACCCAAGTATTATCGCCCGTGTGATAACGTATCGGCTTATTCGGAATTTTGCGGCGGAAAACATCAAACTAAACTTTGTAAATAATAAATTAAGTACTTCAAAAACAAACCACTTTATGAAAGTCTATCAACCAACTTAATAACAACATTATCGACTAATGCGAGAACAAGATAACAAAACTGAATTTACACAAGCTCTCCATTCCCAGATTCCCAATGATGCTACATCTGCGAACCTGTAAATGTCAATGCTTTAGAGAATCTGCTCACCAAAATTGGGTCATCACAGTATCAATAAGGCAAAGCCATGATCAACACACACAACAAGCACGTAATCGGCAAGGTGAGTACTACATATCAATACATACAACAATCCTAATCATGATACTAAGGAATAATAACGAGTTAAATAATAATACAACAATATAACGTTAAC
The DNA here is from genome assembly GCA_947648045.1 of Beta corolliflora. Lineage (NCBI taxonomy): Eukaryota > Viridiplantae > Streptophyta > Magnoliopsida > Caryophyllales > Amaranthaceae > Beta > Beta corolliflora. The sequence goes on from CANSZD010000832.1 coordinate 315,253, forward strand.
GAGATAACTTCTACTAAACTAAACTTTAATCAACTTTTATTATATTAAATGGAATAGTTATTGGACCGGAGTTGTCTAACTAAAAACCGAGTCTTCACCTAGGAAGACGAAATACGGGCGCGACTCAGTATTCCATAATGACCTACGATATCGAGGAACCTTTAAATAAAAAGAGGAATGGTGATCAATCCAATTCCCCGAGAAAAGCCATGGCCCGCTCACCATGTACCCCAACTCCCGATTGTCCAACTTGGACGTGCCCAAGTCTAAAGTTTATTACTATCCAAGTTACACTTTACGTGATTTACAATTTATTACTTGTTATGACACACATACAAGCAACACATAATATAATTCAACATTCACAATTAAACTTCTTTTATCTTAGGATTAAATAAGTGATCACACAACTTACAATCCAAGATTACTTTCTTTAATTCCAACCTTTCTTACTTTGTTGAACCTAGCCAACAATCAATCTTACCTTTCAAGGCATAACTTGTCAACTTACCAAATAAGGCCCACGAGTCCTCATAAAGTAGTGAAATACAAAAAAGGGAACAATGATCAAACATGATCCAATACTAATAGATATATTAATTCCCCATGTGAATTAATAAATAAGGTTCCCAATCCAATTAACATGCTTGCATCAATATTCCATACAACCATGATATTCTACTCATAATCAAATATTATAATTAACATGTTTGCACACGGGCATAAAACATGCAAAATCCAACATAATAAATATCATAATGAACTCAACCAAGTTCCTATACATGATACTACATAATTCTCCTTCATAAAACCATGATGCTATCTCAATCATCACATAGGCATGTACGTACCTTGTATAAACTAGTCGTTGGCCACTTTAAACCTTTAAAAGTCTCCTACGGAATACTCTCAGCCTAGAAATCAAATATGACTAAAATCAATACTCTTAAATAAAAAGACAGCAACTTTAAAATATTTAAAAACCCCTTTAAACATATTCAAAAGTTGATTTTTCTATCAAAACTTCCATTACTTTTAATTCCTAGCATAGTACTACCATACTAGTAATTAAAATTCTTAAAACTCCCTAAATAAAATGCTTTCTGAAATTCCAGCAACTTATAAAATCATAAAACCTTCGTTAAACCCTCTTAAACATGTTTAAAATCATAAATTAAATTAATCTCATAGTATATAATATGCTACTATGGTTTTCTAATAATTAACACCCTAAAAATCCATGCTTTAATTATTAAAACTTAAATCTAACAATAATAAACAAATCTGAATTTTTATTCTTATAATATAATATATATATGAATCAAGATTATTCATTAAAACAGTAAATTAATATTGATAATCATGATTAACATTAAAATAAAGCATAAAAACATAGTCTTTAATGGAAAACTTGAGGAAAAAGGAAGAATTAAACCAACTCAAGATGAAAGGGAGGATGCGCCGGCCAAGGAAGGGTCTTGGCGGCAGCGGCGGCGGTCCACGGTGGTCAACGGCGGCGGCGGTGACGTTTCTTAGCGAAGAAGAAAGCGTTACTTGAAGAAGAGGAAACAAAAGCTTGAGAGGAAAAAGAAACAAAAATTACGTGGAAGGGAGAGAGAGAGAGAGCCGAAATTTTGAGAGAATGAGTGAGGAAAAATAATTTGTGTAGGGTAAAATAATTGGGCTTAGGGTATTTATAGTTAGGGTTTTCTTTTGGGGCTTAGGAAAAGGAAATTAAGTTTGAATATAATTTGATGATAACTAGGATTGATGAATTAGGACTCCCAGTATCAATATAACTCCTTTCCTAATCTACTTAGAATTTGGGTTCCTCAAGTCCATTAGACTTCTTTTTCCAAATCAAATTCATATTTCAACCTTTTTCAAAGCATGACTAATTAAAATATTTTCAACTTCCTTAAATTCTTAAAATAATTTCATTTGACTTTCAAGAATAGTCAACCTACTTTAAATAATAAAATCATTTGAACTAAAATATAAATATATAAATGATAAAATATATTTATAAAATCCTTTAAAATTATGGGGGATTACGGTCTACCCCCGTAAAAGAAGTTTCGTCCCGAAACTTGACCGAAAACTCACATATCTTTCAAAACTTGAACTCAACTTTTCAAAGTTTACGAAAAATTGTGCTACTTGTGCACACTTTTGCTAACTTAAAACACTTGTGTTACTTAAGAACACACTTTCTTATGCGAAGAGTCTACTTCTTTAGCACTAACATGTGCAAATTACTCAACATAGGCATACATATGCATAAAATCTCATAAAAATAGACAAAAAGCGCGAAATTTATCGCATTCTATCCCCCTTAAAGAAAACGAGTTACGCCCTCGTAACTCACCTCAGGAACAGATCTGGATACTTCTTTTTCATCTCATCTTCGGCCTTCCCCACGTTGCCTCCTCGGATTCGTGGTTAGACCAAAGTACTTTCACGATGTAGACATCCTTGTGCGTGTACTACGCACTTTTTCTGTCGAGAATCCCGACAGGCCTTTCCTCATATGTGAGGCTACTATCGATACGAATTCGTTCGGGCTCTAGGACATGACGTTCATCGGGAATATAGCGCTTAAGTTGAGAAATATGGAACACATCATGCATCTTCTCAAACTCCATTAGCAATGCCAATCAGAGGCAACTTTCCCAATTCGCTCCGGAATCTCATATGGGCCTACATATTTAGCACTTAACTTGCCCTTTTTCCCCAAATCGCATGACTCCTTTAGTGGGTGATACTTTCAAGAACACTTTATCACCTATGGCAAACTCATCTTCGCGTCTTTTCAAGTCGGCATAACTCTTCGTCTATCTTGCGCGGCTTGAATTCTAGCCTCGAATCAGGTCGACATTCTTAACGGTCTCCTCAATAAACTCTGTCCCCAAGACTATATTTTCGCTAAAGTCATTCCAACAAATGGGGCTTCTACATTTCCGTCCATATAAGGCCTCAAACGGTGCCATCTTAATGCTCGCATGGTAACTATTGTTATACGAAAACTCAATCAGGTCTAATTGGTCCTCCCAACTACCTTGAAAATCAATAGCACACGCTCTCAACATATCCTCCATCGTCTGGTTAGTCCTCTCAGTCTGACCATCAGTCCCAGGGTGAAAGGTCTGTACTCATCTTCAATGTTGTCCCAAGATTTAGTGGACCTTCTTCCAAAATTTCGAAAGGAATCTAGAGTCACGGTCGAAATGATATCCTTTGGAACTCCATGCAGTCTCACCACATGCTTAACATATGACTTGGCTAGTTGCTTCTTCTTCCATGTCTCCTTGATTGGTATGAAAACAGCCGACTTTGTCAGGCGGTCCACAATAACCCAAATAGTATCATTACCACTCCTTGTTCTAGGCAAAGCAGTTACAAAATCCATCGATATGGAATCCCACTTCCATCCCGGAACCTCTAATGGTTGAACTTTCCCCATGGGTCGCTTGTGATCTATCTTCACCTTCTGACAGGTTAGGCACTTAGACACATACTCAGCTACCTCTCGCTTCATGTTTGGCCACCAATAGATGTGCTTAAGGTCCTTATACAACTTGTCACCCCCGGGGTGCACCAGTACCACGGATTATGACCCTCATCCATAAGATGTCTCTTAATCTCGCCACACTTTTGTGGTACACACCACCTACCCTTGAACCTCGGACTACCATCATCATGAATCTGAAATCACTTTCCTTGCCCTGACCCATCTTCTCCTTGATCTTCTCTAAGTGCTCATCCCCAACTTGACCCTCTTTGATCTCGTCTAGAATTGACAATCCCAATGATAAAGCACTCAATCTTGCCTCGATCTCCCCAGGATTTAAAATTTCTAGGCTAAGCCTTTGCATATCTCGACACAACTCCTCGGGAACTATCAAGGCGCGTTCATGCTATGACTCGACTTCCTACTCGGTGCATCGGCGACTACATTTGCTTTCCCTCATGGTATTGGATGTCTAAGTCATAATCCTTTATCAACTCCAGCCACCTCCCTGCGCCTCATGTTGAGATCTTTCTGGGTAAAGATGTACTTCAAGCTCTTATGGTCTGTGAATATCTTGCAAGTCACCCCATACAAGTAGTGCCTCCAAATCTTCAAAGCGAACACAATGGCAGCTAACTCTAGGTCATGGGTAGGGTAATTAGCCTCATAAGGTTTCAAGCGACGCGACGCATACGCAATCACCTTCCCATTCTCGTTGTAACACACATCCCAAACCATTCTTGAAGCATCACTATATACCTCAAATCCCTCATTCCCATCGGGTAGGGTCAAAACGGGCGCGGAGGTTAAACGATCCTTCAAAATGCGAAAGGCTTCCTCGCACTTCTCACTCCACTCGAATTTTGACTCTTTTTTCATCAAATTGGTCATAGGTCTTGCTATCTTCGAGAAATCTCTCACAAATCTTCTCGTAATAACCCGCTAGACCTAAGAAACTTCGGATATCGAGACACATTCTTCGGAGTTGGCCACTCACTCACGGCTTGAATCTTAGCGGGATCTCTGGAGACTCCTTCCTTAGACACATAGTGACCCAAAAATGCTACCTTCTCCAAACGAAACTCACACTTAGAGAACTTGGCATACAATTGATTCTTCCTAAGCGTCTCCAATATGATCCTCAAATGCTCATCATGCTCCTTCTCGTTCCTCGAATAGATTAGGATATCATCAATGAATACGACCACAAATTTATCTAAGAACTCATGGAAAATCCTATTCATTAAGTCCATAAATATGGCAGTGCATTGGTTAACCCAAAAGGCATTACGGTGAACTCATAATGACCGTAACGAGTCCTAAATGCAGTCTTAGGTATATCCTTGTCGGCTACTCTCAATCGGTGATACCCCGAACGCAAATCAATCTTCGAGAACACACTCGCTCCATTTAATTGGTCAAATAGGTCGTCGATTCTAGGCAAAGGGTACTTATTCATGATGGTTACGTTATTTAATTCCCTATAATCAATACACAACCTCATACTCCCATCTTTCTTCTTGACAAATAACACAGGAGCTCCCCAAGGTGATGCACTAGGTCTAATATAACCCTTATCGAACAATTCTTGCAATCTGCGCCTTCAACTCACTCATTTCCGGAGGTGCCATTCTATAAGGTGCCTTAGATATAGGAGCCGGTTCCGGGGAACTAAGTCTATGGTGAACTCAACAGCTCTAACAGGTGGCATACCCGAGATCTCACTCGGAAACACGTCCATGAACTCATTCACAATCGGAACATCTTCAATACTTACCCCAACCTCTTTACCCACATCTTGCACACTCACGGAAATACAACTCACACCCCTTCTTCATCAACTTTTTCACTTGCATTGCGGAGATAACCCCAAAACTCTTGGACTTCCCAAAACGTCTATACAAAGTCGGCTTACCCAAAGGATTCCTTAAAGTTACTTTCGAACTTCACAATCTATCTTGGCCTTGTATAAACTTAGCCAATCCATTCCCCGTAATTACATCTAGGTCTCCCGATTAAACTCTATCAAGTCGAAGGAAAAACACGAGTCTCCTATCTTTAGAGGCAAGTTTCTAAACATCTTGGTACACCTTATGGTCTCACCAAGTAGGTATACTAACGAGCAAATTAATCACTTCAAAATCGATTAATTCCGGACTTTTAATAAATGACGACGAGACAAAAGAATAAGTCGCCCGAATCAAATAACGCTTTAACTTGCACGGTGTTAATAGAAAAAGTACCGAGACACTACATCGGCGGATCGATCGCCTTCATTTCGACTCATCACGAGCAGCTTTCCCTGAGCCTTGTTCTGGTTGTTCTCACCGGGCAAAGCTTGATATAGCTTCCTTGATTGTTTCGTGCCCCTGCAGCTTCGAACCCCGATTTCCGGTTGGTTGAATCCAGGCCTCACTTGGTTACTACCCCCATTGCCATTTTGCTCCTTCTTTTGCTTAGCAAAGCACTCATACTCCCTATGGCCCTTCTTTCGCGTGAGTAGTTACGTATAACCGGTTCCCCCTTACGCCTCTACCGGGGTGGTTGTTGCTACACTTCTTGCAGTGATACACTCTTTCAGCTCGACCCCTATTGCGGTTATCCTGATTGTTGATTCCTTGGAAATTCCCATTACCATTCCTACTCTTCTTGAAATTCCCCTGGTTTCCCCCAGCATTAAAGTCCTTCCTCTTCTCACCAACCACAGTATTCTTTTTATCCCGCCTCGACTGGAGTCCATAAATATGGGCGGCTCTCCCATACACGATATCTAGGGATGTAAAGGTCTCCCCTCCCTAATCCCAGGTTGTATCTCATCGGGCCAACCCCGCTTGCCAAATCTCTCGAGCCTTCAACTCTACAAGAGCTACAACCTCGGGTGCAAACCTCGACAGTCTATGAATTTACTTGTAATACTCGGAAATGGTCATACTACCCATCCTAAGATTAATGAATTCCCGGGCCTTCGCTTCCTCATAAATGCAGGGGTAAAACTTCCCCTCAAGGCGAGTCACAAAAGCCTCCCAATTGAACCCTTCTCTAGCACTCAGTCTAACTCCATTCTCCCTCCACCATAAATCAGCCTCATCCTTAAGGTACAACACAGCCTGACCCACTCTCAGATTTTCAGGGCAGTTTACAACCTCAAAAAGTTTCTCAAACTCCCTAATCCAGTTTTCTAGGAAGGTAGGGTCAGCTTGCCCCTTATAGTATGGTGGCTTAACCTTAGCTAGCCTTTCGAACATATCCCGGCACTCTCGGGACGCTCAACTCTCTCCCCGAGTCAATTTCTCCGCCAAGAGGCGAATAGCAGCCAGCTAGATCGTTGTTGTTAGCCATTCTACTTCGGGACCTGTAAGTAATATAACTCTACTTTAGGTTCCAAAGATAACTCACATTTCCATCTAGGAAGGCAACATTTGATTTGATCATTAAAGATCGCATCAACAGTACAATTTCTCAACTAGTTCCAAGTTCAACATGAAATGTTCTCTAATGATCACATAATCATCCATGTAAAATATATTCACATCAACATGCAAATAGAAACAAGCAAGCAAGAATATAATTGCCTAAAAAAAAAAATATTCCCATTACGTGCCCAGAATAAATTTTTACTCACTCATATAATTAAGTAATAACTTTTATTCTTCCATAACGGGTATTTAGATGTAATAAATGTTGCTATAATATTATATCTTCCTAAAAGAAACCATGATCGTAAAATAAAACTATGCTATCACCGTTGGTCGACTAACCAACTGAATATAATATATTTCCTCTGTTGCTAAGAAGAATAATAAAAATCAATAAATAAATAGTAACCTAAGGTACTACATTATCATTTTTGTCCTGAAATTCTATGTATAGCTCAGGTGCGAAGATCTCATCTTCAAACTCATCTATGTCCTCATCATAATATGCGACATATCTCCTTTGTCGTTTAGATCTCCTAGAAGGTTGAGGCTCCTCGTCCTCTGACTCCGAATCAGTTTCAAACCTGAACCATGCCCGATAGATGTCTTTTCTAGTTTGGCCTCTAGCATGGTCGAACTCCACAATGAGCTCATCATCACTGGTTACTTCCCTCCTCATTAAAGTACGCATAGTCCAATCCAGGCTGGTATATTCATTATCAATAAGTGCAATGTCTTCATCACTTTCATCGTCACTCAGATCAATGGTGTTATAATAGCTTCCTAATCTGGCAGACATGATTAATGATCTACAACAAATAAATATATTCAATAACATTTTTAGTACTCTCCCTGTACGTAATTCCCAACAATAACAATAAAATATACCATCAACATCATAGGCATAAAATATAACAATCAGCAGGGAAGAAGTATATAAACAGTTAGCAGGGAAGAAAAATAATCATGAATAGTTAGCAGGGAAGAAAAATATTAACATGCTGAACTAACTATTCAATGTAGGCATATAATATTTCTATCCTATATGCCCTTCCTATACTACCCATTCTCGACCTTGTCAAGGGGCTCATGACTTAGTAAAATATGCAAAGTATTCTCCCACGTACACAACTCGGAATAAGAGGAGGCTCATTAGCTCCCCCAGTTGTACCATGACCCTCTCGGCCTTGTCAAGGGGCTCATGACGTAGTAAAATCAGCTATGTATTCTCCCATGTACACAACTCGGGATTAGAGAAGGCTCATTAGCCCAATGAGTTGTACCATGAACCTATCGGCGTTGCCAGGGGGCTCATGACTTAGACAAATCAGCCTAAGTATTCTCCCACGTACACAACTCCGGGATAAGAGGAGGCTCATTAGCTCCCCGAGTTGTACCATGACCTCTCGGCCTTGTCAAAGGGCTCATGTAATGACTTAGCAAAATCGGCTCGGGATAGGAGGAGGCTTATTAACCCCCGAGTTGTACCATGACCCTCTCGGCCTTGCCAGGGGGCTCATGACTAAGCAAAATCAGCAGAGTATTCTCCCACGTACACAACTCGGGATAAGAGGAGGCTCATTTGCTCCCCGTGTTGTACCATGACCCTCTCGGCCTTATCAGGGGGCTCTTGACTTAGCAAAATGAGCTAAGTATTCTCCCATGTACACAACTCGGGATAAGAGGAGGCGCATTAGCCCCCCGAGTTGCACCATGACCCTATCAGCCTTGGCAGGGGGCTCATGACTTTGCAAAATGAGCTAAGTGTTCTCCCACGTACACAACTCGGGATAAGAGGAGGCTCATTTGTCCTCCGAGTTGTATGATGACCCTCTCGGCCTTACCAGGGGGCTCATGACTTAGCAAAATCAGTTAAGTATTCTCCCATGTACACAACTCGGGGTAAGAGGAGGCTCATTAGCCCCCCGAGTTGTACCATGACCCTATCGGCCTTGCCAGGGGGATAATGACTTAGCAAAATCGCCTAAGTATTCTCCCGTGTACACAACTTGAGATAAGAGGAGGTTCATTAGCTCTCCGAGATGTACCATAACCCTCTCGACCATGCCAGGGGGCTCGCGACTTAGCAAAATGAGCTAAGTGTTCTCCCACGTACACAACTCGGGATAATAGGAGGCTCATTAGCCCCCCGAGTTGTACCATGACCCTCTCGGCCTTGCCAGGGGGCTCATGACTTAGCAAAATCAGCTAAGTATTCTCCCACGTACACAATTCGGGATAAGAGAAGGCTCATTAGCTCCCCGAGTTGTACCATGACCCTCTCGGCCTTGTCAGGGGGCTCATGACTTAGCGAAATGAGCTAAGTATTCTCCCATGTAAACAACTCGGGATAAGAGAAGGCTCATTTGCCACTCGAGTTGTACCATGACCCTTTAGGCCTTGCCAGGGGGCTCATGACTTAGCAAAATCGCCTAAGTATTCTCCCATGTACACAACTCGGGATGAGAGATGGCTCAATAGCTCCTCGAGTTGTACCATGACCCTCTCGGCCTTATCAGGGGGCTCATGACTTAGCAAAATCAGCTAAGTATTCTCCCATGTACACAACTCGGGATAAGAGAAGGCTTATTAGTGTAACACCCCGATAATTCTCTCTTTTCAGAAATACCTTTATAATACAAAACTTAGAGAATTACCCAAGTATTATCGCCCGTGTGATAACGTATCGGCTTATTCAGAATTTTGCAGCGGAAAACATCAAACTAAACTTTATAAATAATAAATTAAGTACTTCAAAAACAAACCACTTTATGAAAGTCTATCAAACCAACTTATAATAACATTCTCTGACTAATGCAGAACAAAATAAAACTAAATTTACACAAGCTCTCCATTCCCGGATTCCCAATGATGCTACATCTCGCGAACCCTGTAAATGTCAATGCTCTAGAAATGCTTGCTCACCAAAAATTGGGTCATCACAGGATCAATAAAGCAAAGCCATGATCAACACACACAACAAAGCACGTAATCAGCAAAGCTGAGTACTACATATCAATGCATAAAACCATCCTAATCATGATACTAAGGAATAATAACAGAGTTAAATAATAATACAACAATATAACATTCTGCAGATAACTTCTACTGAACTAAACTTTAAATCAACTTTTATTATATTAAATGGAATAGTTATTGGACCGAGTTGTCTAACTAAAAACCAGTCTTCACCTAGGAAGACGAAATACGGGCGCGACTCCGTATTCCATAATGACTGCGATATCGAGGAACCTTTAAATAAAAAGAGGAATGGTGATCAATCCAATTCCCGAGAAAAAGCCATGGCTCGCTCACCATGTACCCCAACTCCCGATTGTCCAACTTCGGACGTGCACAAGTCTAAAGTTTATTACTATCCAAGTTACACTTTACGTGATTTACAATTTATTACTTGTTATGACACACATACAAGCAACACATAATATAATTCAACATTCACAATTAAACTTCTTTTATCTTAGGATTAAATAAGTGATCACACAACTTACAATCCAAGATTACTTTCTTTAATTCCAACCTTTCTTACTTTGTTGAACCTAGCCAACAATCAATCTTACCTTTCAAGGCATAACTTATCAACTTACCAAATAAGGCCCACAGTCCTCATAAGGTAGTGAAATACAAAAAGGGAACAATGATCAAACATGATCCAATACTAATAGATATATTAATTCCCCCATGTGAATTAATAAATAAGGTTCCCAATCCAATTACATGCTTGCATCAATATTCCATACAACCATGATATTCTACTCATAATCAAATATTATAATTAACATGTTTGCACACAAGGCATAAAACATGCAAGATCCAACATAATAAATATCATACATGAACTCAACATAGTTCCTATACATGATACTATATAATTCTCCTTTATAACATCATGATACTATCTCAATCATCACATAGGTATGTACGTACCTTGTGTAAACTAGTCGACTGGCCACTTTAAACCTTTAAAAGTCGCCTACGGAATACTCTCCGCCTAGAAATCAAATATGACTAAAATCAATACTCTTTAAATAAAAAGACAGCAACTTTAAAATATTTAAAAACCCCCTTAAACATATTCAAAAGCTGATTTTACTATCAAAACTTCCATTACTTTTAATTCCTAGCATAGTACTACCATACTAGTAATTAAAATTCTTAAAATTCCCTAAATAAAATGCTTTCTGAAATTCCAGCAACTTATAAAATCATAAAACCTTCTTTAAACCCTCTTAAACATGTTTAAAATCATAAATTAAATTAATCTCATAGTATTTAATATGCTACTATGGTTTTCTAATCATTAACACCCTAAAAATCCATGCTTTAATTATTAAAACTTAAATCTAACAATAATAAACAAATCTGAATTTTTATTCTTATAATATAATATATATATGAATCAAGATTATTCATTAAAACAGTAAATTAACATTGATAATCATGATTAACATTAAAATAAAGCATAAAAACATAGTCTTTAATGGAAAACTTGAGGAAAAGGAAAGAATTAAACCAACTCAAGATGAAAAGGAGGATGCGCCGGCCAAGGAAGGTCTTGGTGGCAGCAGCGGCGATCCACGGTGGTCAACGGCGGCGGCGGTGACGTTTCTTAGCGAAGAAGAAAGCGTTACTTGAAGAAGAAGAAACAAAAGCTTGAGAGGAAAAAGAAACAAAATTACGTGGAAGAGGAGAGAGAGAGAGAGCCGAAATTTTTGAGAGAATGAGTGAGGAAAAATAATTTGTGTAGGGTAAAATAATTGGGCTTAGGGTATTTATAGTTAGGGTTTCCTTTTGGGCTTAGGAAAAAGGAATTTAAGTTTAAATAGAATTCGATGATAACTAGGATTGATGAATGAGGACTCCTAGTATCAATATAACTCCTCTTTCCTAATCTACTTAGAATTTGGGTTCCTCAAGTCCATTAGACTTCTTTTCTAAATCAAATTCATATTTCAAACCTTTTTCAAAGCATGATTAATTAAAATATTTTCAACTTCCTTAAATACTTAAAATAATTTCATTTGACTTTCAAAAATAGTCAACCTACTTTAATAATAAAAATCATTTGAACTAAAATATAAATATATAAATGATAAAATATATTTATAAAATCCATTAAAATTATGGGGGATTACAATTAGCCCCCGAGTTGTACCCTGACCCTTCGACATTGCCAGGGGGCTCATGACTTAGCAAAATCAGCTAACTATTCTCCCATGTACACAACTCGGCATAAAAGGAGGTTCATTAGCCCCCCGAGTTGTATCATGACCCTCTCGGCCTTGCCTGGGGGCTCATGACTTAGCAAAATCAGCTAAGTATTCTCCCATGTAAACACAACTCGCCATAAGAGGAGGCTTACTTGCCCCCCGAGTTGTATGATGACCCTCTCGATCTTGCCAGGGGGCTCATGACTTAGCAAAATCAGTTAAGTATTCTCCCATGTACACAACTCTGGGTAAGAGGAGGCTCATTAGCCCCCCGAGTTGTACCATGACCCTATCGGCCTTGCCAGGGGGCTCATGACTTAGCAAAATCAGCTAAGTATTCTCCCACGTACACAACTCGGGATAAGAGAAGGCTCATTAGCTCCCCGAGTTGTACCATGACCCTCTCGGCCTTGTCAGGGGGCTCATGACTTAGCGAAATGAGCTAAGTATTCTCCCATGTAAACAACTCGGGATAAGAGGAGGCTCATTTGCCACTCGAGTTGTACCATGACCCTTTAGGCCTTGCCAGGGGGCTATGACTTAGCAAAATCAGCTAAGTATTCTCCCATGTACACAACTCGGGATGAGAGATGGCTCAATAGCTCCCTGAGTTGTACCATGACCCTCTCGGCCTTACCAGGGGGCTCATGACTTAGCAAAATCAGCTAAGTATTCTCCCATGTACACAACTCGGGATAAGAGAAGGCTTATTAGCACCCGAGTTGTACCCTGACCCTTCGACATTGCCAGGGGGCTCATGACTTAGCAAAATCAGCTAACTATTCTCCCATGTACACAACTCGGCATAAAAGGAGGTTCATTAGCTCTCCGAAATGTACCATAACCCTCTCGACCATGCCAGGGGGCTCATGACTTAGCAAAATCAGCTAAGTGTTCTCCCACGTACACAACTCTAGATAATAGGAGGCTCATTAGCCCCCCGAGTTGTACCATGACCCTCTCGGCCTTGCCAGGGGGCTCATGACTTAGCAAAATCAGCTAAGTATTCTCCCACGTACACAACTCGGGATAAGACAAGGCTCATTAGCTCCCCGAGTTGTACCATGACCCTCTCGGCCTTGTCAGGGGGCTCATGACTTAGCGAAATGAGCTAAGTATTCTCCCATGTAAACAACTCGGGATAAGAGGAGGCTCATTTGCCACTCGAGTTGTACCATGACCCTTTAGGCCTTGCCAGGGGGCTATGACTTAGCAAAATCAGCTAAGTATTCTCCCATGTACACAACTCGGGATGAGAGATGGCTCAATAGCTCCCTGAGTTTTACCATGACCCTCTCGGCCTTACCAGGGGGCTCATGACTTAGCAAAATCAGCTAAGTATTCTCCCATGTACACAACTCGGGATAAGAGAAGGCTTATTAGCACCCGAGTTGTACCCTGACCCTTCGACATTGCCAGGGGGCTCATGACTTAGCAAAATCAGCTAACTATTCTCCCATGTACACAACTCGGCATAAAAGGAGGTTCATTAGCCCCCCGAGTTGTATCATGACCCTCTCGGCCTTGCCTGGGGGCTCATGACTTAGCAAAATCAGCTAAGTATTCTCCCATGTAAACACAACTCGCCATAAGAGGAGGCTTACTTGCCCCCCGAGTTGTATGATGACCCTCTCGACCTTGCCAGGGGGCTCATGACTTAGCAAAATCAGTTAAGTATTCTCCCATGCACACAACTCGGGGTAAGAGGAGGCTCATTGGCCCCTGAGTTGTACCATGACCCTATCGGCCTTGCCAGGGGGATCATGACTTAGCAAAATCAGCTAAGTATTCTCCCGTGTACACAACTCGGGATAAGAGGAGGTTCATTAGCTCTCCGAGATGTACCATAACCCTCTCGACCATGCTAGGGGGATCATGACTTAGCAAAATGAGCTAAGTGTTCTCCCACGTACACAACTCGGGATAATAGGAGGCTCATTAGCCCCCCGAGTTGTACCATGACCCTCTCGGCCTTGCCAGGGGGCTCATGACTTAGCAAAATCAGCTAAGTATTCTCCCACGTACACAACTCGGGATAAGAAAAGGCTCATTAGCTCCCCGAGTTGTACCATGACCCTCTCGTCCTTGTCATGGGGCTCATGACTTAGCGAAATGAGCTAAGTATTCTCCCATGTAAACAACTCGGGATAAGAGGAGGCTCATTTGCCACCCGAGTTGTACCATGACCCTTTAGGCCTTGCCAGGGGGCTCATGACTTAGCAAAATCAGCTAAGTATTCTCCCATGTACACAACTCGGGATAAGAGATGGCTCAATTGCTCCCTGAGTTGTACCATGACCCTCTCGGCCTTACCAGGGGGCTCATGACTTAGCAAAATCAGCTAAGTATTCTCCCATGTACACAACTCGGGATAAGAGAAGGCTTATTAGCCCCCGAGTTGTACCCTGACCCTTCGACATTGCCGGGGGCTCATGACTCAGCAAAATCAGCTAACTATTCTCCCATGTACACAACTCGGCATAAAAGGAGGTTCATTAGCCCCCCGAGTTGTATCATGACCCTCTCGGCCTTGCCAGGGGGCTCATGACTTAGCAAAATCAGCTAAGTATTCTCCCATGTACACAACTCGCCATAATAGGAGGCTCACTTGCCCCCCGAGTTGTATGATGACCCTCTCGACCTTGCCAGGGGGCTCATGACTTAGCAAAATCAGTTAAGTATTCTCCCATGTACACAACTCGGGGTAAGAGGAGGCTCATTAGCCCCCCGAGTTGTACCATGACCCTATCGGCCTTGCCAGGGGGATCATGACTTAGCAAAATCAGCTAAGTATTCTCCCGTGTACACAACTCAGGATAAGAGGAGGTTCATTAGCTCTCCGAGATATACCATAACCCTCTCGACCATGCCAGGGGGCTCATGACTTAGCAAAACGGGCTAAGTAATCTCCCATGTACACAACTCGGCATAAGAGAAGGCTCATTAGCTCCCCGTGTTATACCATGACCCTCTCGGCCTTGCCTGGGGGCTCATGACTTCGCAAAATCAGCTAAGTATTCTCCCATGTACACAACTCGGGATAAGAGGTGGCTCATTAGCTCCTCGTGTTGTACCATGACCCCCTCGGCCTTGCCAGGGGGCTCATAACTTAGCAAAATCAACTAAGTATTTTCCCATGTACACAACTCGGGATAAGAGAAGGCTCATTAGCCCCCCGTGTTGTACCATGACCCTCTCGGCCTTCCCTGGGGGCTCATGACTTCGCAAAATCGGCTAAGTATTCTCCCATGTACACAACTCGGGATAAGAGGAGGCTCATTAGCTCCCCGAGATGTACCATAACCCTCTCGACCTTGCCAGGGGGCTCATGACTTAGCAAAATCGGCTAAGTAATCTCCCATGTACACAACTCGTGATAAGAGAAGGCTCATTAGCTCCCCGTGTTGTACCATGACCCTCTCGGCCATACCTGGGGGATCAGGACCTTGCAAAATCAGCTAAGTATTCTCCCATGTACACAACTCAGGATAAGACGAGGCTCATTAGCTCCGCGTGTTGTACCACGACCCTCTTGGCCTTGCCAGGGGGCTCATGACTTAGCAAAATCAGCTATGTATTCTCCCACGTACAGAACTCGGGATAAGAGGAGGTTCATTAGCTCCCCGAGATGTACCATGACCCTCTCGACCTTGCCAGGGGGCTCATGACTTAGAAAAATCAGCTAAGTATTCTCCCACGTACACAACTCGGGATAAGAGGAGGTTCATTAGCTCCCCGAGATGTACCATGACCTTCTCGACCTTGCCAGGAGGCTCATGACTTAGCAAAATCGGCTAAGTAATCTCCCATGTACACATCTCGGGATTAGAGGAGGCTCATTAGCTCCCCGTGTTGTACCATGACCCTCTCGGCCTAGCCAGGTAGCTCATGACTTAGCAAAATCAGCTAAGTATTCTCCCATGTACACAACTCGGGGTACGAGGAGGCTCATTAGCCCCCCGAGTTGTACCATGACCCTACCAGCCTCGCGAGGGGGCTCATGCATTAGCAAAATCAGCTAAATATTCTCCCATGTACACAACTCGGGATAGGAAAAGGCTCATTAGCCCCCCGAGTTGTGCCATGACCCTCTTGCCCTTGATAGGGTGCTCATTACTAAGTAAAATCAGCTAAGTATTCTCCCATGTACACAACGCGGGATAAGAAGAGGCTCACAAGCTCCTCGTGTTGTACCGTGACCCTCTCGGCCTTGCCGGGGGGGTTATGACATAGCTAAATCAGCTAAGTATTCTCCCATGTACACAACTCGGGATAAGAGAAGGATCATTAGCCCCCCGAATTGTACCATGACACTATCGACCTTGCCATGGGGCTCATGACTTAGAAAAATCAGCTAAGTATTCTCCCACGTACACAACTCGGGATAATAGGAGGTTCATTAGCTCCCCGAGATGTACCATGACCCTCTCGACCATGCCAGGGGGATCATGACTTAGCAAAATCGGCTAAGTAATCTCCCATGTACATAACTCGGGATAAGAGAAGGCTCATTAGCTCCCCGTGTTGTACCATGACCTTCTCGACCTTGCCAGGGGGCTCATGACTTAGCAAAATCAGCTAAGTATTCTCCCACGTACACAACTCGGGATAAGAGGAGGCTCATTAGCTCCCCGTGTTGTACCATGTCCCTCCCGGCCTTGCCAGGGGGCTCATGACTTAGCAAAATCGGCTAAGTAATCTCCCATGTACACAACTCGGGATAAGAGAAGCCTCATTAGCCCCCGAGTTGTACCCTGACCCTTCGACATTGCCAGGGGGCTCATGACTTAGCAAAATCAGCTAACTATTCTCCCATGTACACAACTCGGCATAAAAGGAGGTTCATTATCCCCCCGAGTTGTATCATGACCCTCTCGGCCTTGCCTGGGGGCTCATGACTTAGCAAAATCAACTAAGTATTCTCCCATGTACACAACTCGCCATAAGAGGAGGCTCACTTGCCCCCCGAGTCGTATGATGACCCTCTCGACCTTGCCAGGGGGCTCATGACTTAGCAAAATCAGTTATGTATTCTACTATGTACACAACTCGGGGTAAGAGGAGGCTCATTAGCCCCCCGAGTTGTACCATGACCCTATCGGCCTTGCCAGGGGGATCATGACTTAGCAAAATCAGCTAAGTATTCTCCCGTGTACACATCTCGGTATAAGAGGAGGTTCATTAGCTCTCCGAGATATACCATAACCCTCTCGACCATGCTAAGGGGCTCATGACTTAGCAAAACGGGCTAAGTAATCTCCCATGTACACAACTCGGGATAAGAGAAGCCTCATTAGCTCCCCGTGTTATACCATGACCCTCTCGACCTTGCCTGGGGGCTCATGACTTCGCAAAATCAGCTAAGTATTCTCCCATGTACACAACTCGGGATAAGAGGAGGCTCATTAGCTCCTCGTGTTGTACCATGACCCCCTCGGCCTTGCCAGGGGGCTCAGGACTTAGCAAAATCTGCTAAGTATTCTCCCACGTACATAACTCGGGATAAGAGGAGGTTCATTAGCTCCCCGAGATGTACGATGACCCTCTCGACCTTGCCAGGGGGCTCATGTCTTAGAAAAATCAACTAAGTATTCTACCACGTACACAACTCATGATAAGAGGTGGTTCATT